>JAGGCT020004065.1:545634-614117 GCA_017654935.2 Phymorhynchus buccinoides
GCTTTGCATTACTTAAAGCATTTTGTATTTTTGTATCCATTGACTTTTTATTCATGCAAAATCAGTAATGCTTTTGAACTTGTTATAGACAAGGCCGGCAGACTGAATATAAATAGGCAAAGATTTTGCGCATGAAAAACGTTGGAGGACCAGAACACAGTTTGGGAAAACCGCATTTTATGAAGGACGCAAAAATCAAATTGAGAAAACTATACACACACTTTGTCAACAAAACATCTCTTGGAAATGACTGATCAGAGCTTCAGATTTTGTCGGTTTCATGGTTCACATGACCTCCTGATTGCAGAAAAATGATGGTCAGTTTTCAATAAAATGCCAGTATAATGTCCTTGTATTATTGAACTGAAATGTTATTGCAGACATTGTGGTGAAGACCCCTGGGCTGCGGGGGGAAAAACAAAATGAGGGCTACAATCACTGTTTGAATGGGTCACTGACCGGGCCCGCTGACAATCCGATGCTCTGCTTGATGTATGTAAATGCCATCTTTTAATTAAGTACGAACCTGTAGATAGCTGACTGCCCCGTATTTTATTACATACGTTTATACACTGCAAGATGACAATGGGAAGTCCCAGGAACCACGCTTCAATTTACACGACTTTGAGGGACAAGAACATCGAAGAACCTGACTATTCAGAAAGCAATACCTGGGACGCCAAAACCAACCCTATTATATATATCCTATCTGATCGAGGACTCGGAAATCCTAATTGTGGTCGTTTATGGTTTCCGGAATCTTTTGATAATGTTGACTATTGTTTCGTCTTCCTTCACCGACGTCCAGTGTTTTCTTCAAGGTTCTGACCGTGTCACTGCCAGTTAGTGCTGGTCATAGGCCCCCTGGAACGATGGCTTACAGGACATTTGATGTAGGAGTACTTCAAAGCTCCGCGGCACCGGCGTGTAAGCTGAAATAGACTGACATTTCTCGACAGCATACCTGTATCACATGGATTGCTGGTGTCACTCACCATGCTCAGAGCTGCTTCTGTGCTGCGGCCACTTCAATGCTAATGATGTTTGACAAAGAAGAAAATCACGAGTTACTGCCGGTATTGTGATCATCCACTCTCGTTTTGGATGAACGGCTATGTCGTCGAAGATACCGTGTCAAACAAAAAAAGAAGGGTCTTGCAGCATTTTGGACTTTTTTTTGGAACACTTTTGGGTGATTCGACAACTCAAACTCGCTATGGGTCCTTTCACATTGCTTGTAGTCAGTAACAGTAGTTCTGTTGTGGAACATTGTCGTCTGTCAGAACAAAAAACCAAGCTATTCCTGTAGTACAACAAACACCCCCGGATTGCAGACACAGAAGTGGTCTTTCACTGACTGTCACTTTGATTCTGCAAGTGTTCGTTTTGTCCTTCTGACATCGCCTCGCAGCGTATATTTAGAAATGGTAGAAATATGCCGATTGGGCTGACCCATTAGAAAAGGGCAAGTACTGGATATTCTGGCGATGCCCAGCTGGCTCTTGTGTACAGCAACAGTGCTATCAATCAACTCTACCTTGTACTGTTGTACTGATAGCAGGTTCAGAGCAGAGTTTCTAAGTTTAATGAAAGAGTGTCACAGTTTATGTTGTGTGGGACCCCCAAAGAATAATTCTTAATAACTTTAAAAAAGAAAAGACTTTATAAGCATAATTAAAGAATGTCAGTCTATGTTGCGGGGACCCATCCAAAAAATAATTCTTAATAACTGTCTTTTTCTAAAGCATATTAAAGAACATCACAGTTTATTTTGTTGGGACCCCATAAAATAATTCTTGATAATTTGTAAAAAAAAAAGTTTCTGAGCATAACTAAAGAGTGGTCACTGTTTATGTTGTAGGACTCCAAAAAAATACTTCCTATTAACTTTGCACAAAATCATGGACAACACAAATTACTGCAAAAGAGCAGAAATAAAGAACTCAGTCCCTGGGTAATTTTTTATAATCTCTTTTGCAATTTTGTTGTGCTACGTTAAGCTGGTATATGTTTTGACATGATTACTACGAAGAAAGGCAGGAAGGAAAAAAAGATCAAGATCAAATGAAAACACAATAAAAGAACGAATTAAGGAATAAGATAAAGGCATGAAGAAGGAAGGAAGATGGAGAATGGAGAGGAAAGTAAGAAAGGAAAAAAGAATATAAACATTATAAAAAAATTTAAGTTAAGCTGGTGTAGTTATTGACATGATTAGTACGAAGAAAGGCAGGAAGGAAAGAAAGATCAAGATCAAATCAATCAAACAATAGAAGAATGAATGAAGGAATAAGAATAAAGGAAGGAAGGTGGAGAATGGAAGGGGAAAGGAAGAAAGGAAAAAGGAATATAAACATTAAATAAATAAATATATAAATATCTGCTGAAATGAAAACTGTTCCCGTTCTAGTTTAGAAACAGTGGAAGATTCACCTACAAAGCGTGAGGCATACAGTTTGACGAATCTGTTTCATGCTGCATTATTCGGAGTGTGGCTGCCCACGTGTGCAGATTAATCAAAAACGGTCACACACGTAATGTTCTCATCCACTAGCCGGTGCGTTTGTACCACAATGTTCAAGTGCCTTCCGCTGTTTTCTTCGGCTGTTGGAATGATCCCTGGACTCTTTTTAAGCCAGGGTACGACATCAACAACAACAATAACATACTGCATTATTAAAACAAAATCCTGAACAATGAAAAACCAAAGCTCCACCGAATCCAGCAACCTGCAAAGTCCAGTCTTTCTTGTGACTCGTGGAATGGACGATCCAGACATCCAGTACGATTTATACGAACATTACGAAAACGCGAAGCTTCTGATTCATGATATTAGCAGGCCCACGGTCTTCGGTTTCGGATTCTTTGGAAATCTTCTCATAATCGCCATCATGATTCGCCTGCCTGCTTCCACGTCAAGCGTCTTCTTCATAATTCTGGCCGTATCTGATCAGTTATTGTTTACTGATACAACCATCTCAGCGATTACTTTACCATTATTTCGGTGTACAGTACTTCGACGAAACGGGCTCCTGGCAATGCAAGCTCAATTCTTTTATGACCTACCTGATGCCAACTCTTTCGGCGTGGATGCTGGTGTCACTCACCATGCTCAGAGCTGCCTCTGTGCTGTGGCCGCTTCGTGTCAATGCAGTGTGGACTAAAGGGAAGTCACGAGCCGCTGTTGGCATAGTGAACGTCGTTTTGGCTATGATTAATTGTCACATCGTCTACGGAGAAGATTTGCAAAACGAAGAGTGTGAACTATTTGGATCGGAAATGTACGAACGGTTTCGTCATTTCATTTGGCCTTGGGTGGATTTATTTCAGGGAAGTTTATTACCTTTCCTTTTGATACTCATCAGCAACAGCGTTCTTTTAAGGACCCTGGCCAGATCGGTCAGAACAAACAAACGGCTTTCTGCACAACAAACCACCCATGACTCCAGACAACAGAAAGTGTCTTCACTGACTCTCACCTTGGTTTCTGCCAGTGTTTGTTTTCCTCCTCCATCATTTTTCCCAAAAAAAAAAAAAACCCCCCCCCCCATTTTTTCATTTCACCATTGAATCTGTTCATGATCATAGCGCAATACGTCGACTCGGGTGGTCTTGTAGCAGACGCACAGCACGAATTGTTCCAAGCTGTTGCTATCGTGCTGTGGTACAGCAACAGTTCTATCAATTTCTACCTGTACTGTTTGACTGGCACCAAGTTCAGAACAGAGTTTTTCAAAATAGCTATGGAGTTTATCGCCATTTTCCGTAGTAAGAACCAAACAGCCTGAATATACAAAGAGCTCGCACTCCCGCAGCTGACTGAAGCCGGTCTTTAAAAAAAAAGTTTTTTATACTCCCCCCTTTCTTTCACATAACTACAGCTGGATAATTGAACTAAAATCATCAAAACGCTACACTCACACAAGCACATGTTGCTTTGGCCTTGGGTGGATTTACAGCTGGGGATCATTGTGAACTCAACTCACTGCCTCTACAACAACATCAACACTTCCCACCTTCCCATCTTTTCACCTTCCAGGTGGGAAGTGAGAAAGTTGGCTTTATTCTTTGCAAGGTTGGTAGGCTGCTAAATTAATACTCTTTGTGACATTTAAGCTTTTTGGTAAGACTGAGAACAGTTCTCGCACAACACGAAACTGAAGCTGTTTACCAGACAACGATTTTTCCAGCAGGGCAAATAATATTCAGGATGACTATTATAGCAGGGGTTATTCTTAGCACCCGTCATCAGTCCTGGACACATAACATTTCGAAATAACCTATTGTGCATTTTTTTGGCTTTTCTACATACTATGTCTCTGTCTTGTTGTGTTGTTTTGTTGATTGTTTTATCGCTGCAAAAATAATTTCCTGTAAAATGGACAATGAAAAAATATGATTGATTGATTGATTGAGGTCATGTGACTTATTAAGTATACCGTTCGTGTCTGTTAGCAACTTTAAGGATTTAGATGTGCATTGATTCCATTCTGGTCAGATTGACTTTAGTGAAACAATAGTCAATTAGTATGAACAAAGTGCACGAACATAATTGCTCTATTAAAAAGTATTATTAGTGTACATTGCATGTATAGCTACTAACTGTTCTCTTTATATAAAAAAAAATTAACATGCTGTCTGTGAAGCGCATACACATCTGTATTGCTAAAAATTCAGGACTTTCTTGGTGTTGCACTGCCTCCGGGCATTGCCTCCAGGATCTTTCACACCATCTTTATATATACTAATTTCCCATAATTATGTGTCTGTTCCAGACCAGAGGACGTTAAGAAAAATTTCATCATGTCTGTGAAACTATGTGGTTGATTGCAAGACTGTTTTGAAACAGTTTTCGTTGCGCTCTTGTTTATTATCAACACAACAAATACAGTGAGTAAAAGAGTAGGAAGTTAAATATGAACTTTAGATTTATGATTCCTGTACATATTTTCAGGGGATCGGGATGAGATTGAGTATTGACCAGTGAGTCAGCTGCAGCTTCAGACCAGTTGAATGCAGCAGCCTGTTAGTGCAGCAGCGGCGCAGAACCTGCTGGAAGATACTTTCAAGCCATTTGGATCGTGAGTCAGCAACCGGCTAGCCGAAAGGTGGATCTGGTGGTTCTTGCTTGTCAACCAAGGACATGGCTGTCATCTGGTGATCTATGGGATGTCCGTAACCTAGTCTTCGAGTCAACATGTGGATAGGTGCAACGTAATAGTAAGTGTCGAGTGACAGACTGACTTTAGTGATGAAAACTCGACATGTCGACATGTACAACATTCTGATCGCTACATTATATTTAAAACAATTGGTGTTGGGAAATTAAGTCTTCAAAGTGGAGTTGAACTTGAAGTCAGTATTTGTATAATCTGTGCTGTGGAATAGACTGTTCGACCAATCAAGTACTGACTTACAGTATCACGCTGATTCCATATCCGAACCTAATATTACAAATAGGTTAATATATTATTGTAACTGCTGAATAGCTCTTCGTTGTTGCCTTGGTTACCTGAGTAAACCACTGCAATCGTAACATCCATCTCCTGACTGAAATCCATGTATATGAAAGATCGAGCGCTATCTTTTTCAATACAGTGGCAGCCGCAGGATAGTGGGGTTTTCAACCTGCACGAAAGGAACCCAAGCCACCGCATCGCCATCAAAGCCATTGTCAAATCCGGAAAGCAGCCCTGGCCAGCAACGGGCAAGAACTCAGCAGCTCCGCCATTGAATTCACTAGATCTAGATGTACAACAATCAAGGAGGCCATCTATATCGCGGCCGCCAAGCCCACACTCAACAAGGACCATGGGAGACACACCTTGCCCGCGGCTTATTCGTCCCTGGTGTCATTGGCTGATACTCTTCAGTCAATCGCTGGATGCTATCACAGTAAGCATCTAAAGATGTGTCTCTGCCTGTGGGGGGTGCGTAAAAAGTCTTTTTGTAAAATGGGGGAGGTGTAGACTCTCTTCCTTCCTCGTCCTCCTCCTCTTCGTCCCTATGGAAGAATTCTTTAAGTCGGATTTTCCTGCACCCTTCTAGCACATCAGATTTCAAAAGCTGGGTATCTATTCTCAGGGGTGTGGGGCAAAACTTAGGTCCCAGCTCCAGCACTTTCAATTGGTCAGGAGAAAGACTCACAGTAGAGAGATTGACAACAGTTCGAGTCTCGTTTAGCTGGTCTCGGTTTTCACGCCGAGTTGGGTTGGGGGAATGTGGTGTTGTAGTGGGACCTTACATTTTTTGTCCCTATGTCTTTGATGCAAACATTTAAAATCAAAACCAGTTAGGAATGTCTAGAAGTACAAAACAGGGAACGAAAAATCTAAGACCACCGAACAAAGGAAACAGCCCTGGCGGAACTAAGAGCACTACCCCAGACACATGGAGCTGCTTGCCGTTACGCGGACAAAGCTGGGACCACAGTTGTGACTTCCTTAAAAGAGGTTGATAAAGTCATCATAAAAGAACTCACAAACCAAGAGTTTTATGACACTTTACCAACGGACCCAGTCCCAGATGTAAACAAAAAGATAAAAACATGGTCAGCAAAATGGTTGAACAAAGGCAAGATCAATGAGAAAATAGTAAACTGTGTGAATGATTTGAGGAACAAAGGCGCCTGCAAAATGCAAGCCTCTAGTAAAGACTCATAAGTCCAGACCATTCCCCACCCGACTCTTGGTATCAACATGTGGTACACCTGTTGAAAATCTGTCTAAGTTTGTTCGGTATTCCATCAGACACCTCCATCAGTACTTACAATATCAGATAATAGATGCAAAAGAATTTCTGAAAAAAATCTTAGCAATAAATGATAAACTAGCACCACTACCACAGGGAACAACACTTGCAGTGTGTGATGTCATATCATTGTTTCCAAATGTTAACAATGACATGGGCATTCCTGCCATAAGAAACATCCTACAACAGTACCCCCCTCCATACCAGAATATCACAAAGGAATGCCTAATGGAAGCACTAAAGATATGTTTAGCAAATAATGTTTGCTCGCACATGGATGAAAGAGGCAATACAATTTATGCTCGCCCCAGCCATGGTACGTCTATGGGTCCCACACACTCGTGTGAATACGTAGACGTATTCATGGGAGAGCTAGACAACAAATTAGTAGAATGCCCTGTACCATTGATCACATCACTTCTGCCCCCACATGAAAAAGAGGAACAGGACTATCTAGATTGGAACCGTTTTAGAGACAATGGTTTTGCCGTACTTGTGTCTGGAGAACACGCAGAATCCTTCCTACAACACTTACAGTCCATTACCCCTCCTAACATTAAGTGGACAGTATCCCATGGGCAAGAGGTGTCTTACCTCGATGTTGAACTCCACATTTCGGAAGGTAGAATAATAACTGACGTGAATTTTAAACATAATCATGCTTATGTACCACCGAATAGCTGTCACCCCACTTCTGTCTTCAAGGGACTGGTATCTGGGGTAGGAACCAGACTCCGCATGATATGCAGTGATGACAAAGATCTTGAAAAGAGAACAGAAGAGTATAGCCGATACTTTGCCATGTCAGGGTGGGACCACACGAAAGCTAAACGAGAACTCAAAAAAGGAACGCAGAAAGACAGACGGAAATTACTGAATAAAGAAAAGACTACAACAGAGAAAAAGATGGCATGGGTGAAGAACTATGATCCAAGATACCCCTCTAAGTCAGAGATCATACGAACAAATCTTCTCCTTTATGCTAATCCCCAAAACAAAGAGATTTTCAAAAAGAAACAAATTATATCAGCAGACAGACGTAGGAAGAATCTGGGCGAAATTTGTAAGCCCACAATCCCCAAAAGACATGTGGCGCAGACTAATGCCTTAGAACCAGGATATTATACCTGCAAGGCAAAACGTTGTGACACGTGTCTACACGGGGTAGATACAAAGGGATTCAAGTCACCTATGCTTGCCTGTTCATGGGACACATCGAAGCACAGATTTTCTCCCAGTTCCCAGGACGCCTACCAGATGCCTTCATAAGGTTCATTGATGACTGCCTCGGGATTTCCATTCTCCCCAAAGAGAAACTTCTGGACTTCATAGAGTACGCCAATAATTTCCATCCGTCCCTCAAGTTTACACATGAAATCTCTGAATCATCCCTCTCTTTTCTGGATATTAAAATCAGCATCCAGGAAAATTCACGATCCCTCCATACCACAGTACATTACAAACCATCCGATTCTCATCCATATTTGCTATTTTCATCAAGCCATCCTTCTGCTATGAAAGACAGTGTCCCATTATGTCAGTTCCTTAGACTGCGCAGGCTCTGTAGCACTGACGAGGACTTCGCTAAAGAGGCAGAAACCATGGCCACGTTTTTCACTGCCAGAGGATACCCACCAGCTTCAACACAGGCTGCCTTGGATCGAGCAAAGTCAATCCCAAGACACCAAGTCCACAAAAACAAAGGAAGGAAGACTGCAGATACTGACCGGTGTATGCTCACTTTAACCTACCACCCAACACAACTTGCCAGTGAAGAACATCTTCCATAGCAGCTTCACCATTGGTGCACTCTGCCTTTCATCATGCACGCCCCACAACCCAGACCAGACAATTTCCCATGCGAATAAGCCAAAGTGTAAAAACTTGTACTTTCATCAATCCATCTCACGAACAATTCAAGGGAAGTTGGAAACCAAACATTCCTTGTGAAATCACACTTCGACTGCCAGACCAAAACTTGTCTACGTCCTTACCTGCACCCATGTGCCAAATGATGTATGTGGGAGAAACCTACAGGTCCCTCAATGAGCGGTTCAAAGAGCACAGAGACACATACCCACAGACAAAAGACACACCTGTTGGCAAATCACCTCACTCGGACCACCACATTAACTTGTCGCAAATCAGAGTGGGCCAGTCCCGCTGGCGCAATGGGCTAAAGAGATGGCAATACCGGCACTTTCATGGAAAGTCACCTTATCCAGAGCCTTGGCACCTTGAGGCCACATGACCAATTGTCTGTGATAAACAATTGTTCCGATTTCATCAACCCCCATCCCCTTCCCGCCTTCACGCCCCCTACCCCCCAATGCTGTTTTTCACGCCCCCACCCCCCACACTACCCCCCCTTTCCCTCTGCCTCTGCCAACAGCCATCTACACCCTCTCGGCCCCTCCCCTCCCCCTCCCCCCAGCCTCACTTGTTATACCATTGTACCCTTTTGCTCAGTTAACCCTCATGAACTGTAATCACACTATTGTTCCACTACCCACACTATTTCTCTCCCACTGACCTTTGGGCTGATTGTGAACTATACTCACAAGAGGAAGATCTACAACCTGTCAACTTTGTTTTTCTGTCTTCACTTCATTGACTAAGTGTCTATGGCACGAAACGTTGAAGTTTCTCCGTTTCACAGGTACCTTGTTCTGTTCTACCCACTCATTTTTAACGTTAACTCCAAAATGTACGTGCGTGTCATGTTTTTTCATCGTCTTGTTTCACCCTGTGATGCCAGGTATTGTGCGCGTGTCTGAGCATTTGACTATATGCACCACAAAGAACGTGATATACATATCTGAAATGTAAAATACACCCAGACAAACTTTATGTTGGATCTTACCTACGGAATGCTTAAGTTCCGCTGGGTAAATCACAAGGTCAGATACATAAACTACAACACAAACACAAAATGCATGGTCTCCAGACAC
Source organism: Phymorhynchus buccinoides (assembly GCA_017654935.2). Lineage (NCBI taxonomy): Eukaryota > Metazoa > Mollusca > Gastropoda > Neogastropoda > Raphitomidae > Phymorhynchus > Phymorhynchus buccinoides. Next base: position 555,336 of record JAGGCT020004065.1, read on the forward strand.
GTATGTACAAGGCCCCATCACTAAATCACACACAGGCACACACGACACGCACGACTATCTCTCTGGCTCTCTTCGCTCGCCCCCTCTCTCACTCCCCCACTATCCCTCCCACTCAGTGTGTATTCATAAAAAACTGCGCCAGGTGGTTGGGGGGAGTGGGGGTAATGCAGTAGATGGAGTACAGGGAATAATGTAATCAATTACATGTGTTGTGAGCATGACAGGTGCTAAAAGCGCGCGTGGCCAAGTGTCAAGTTTTTATCGCGCGAGAATGGGGAAATCTCCATACTTAAAGTATTCTTATTTAAAGATTTAGTACATTTTTTTCTAATGTTGGTAATCCATATTTTGTTATAATGGTGTGGTTCGAAAAAACATAATGGATATGGCTGTTACGTTGGATGGAGTGCTGTGGCTGATGTGGTGTTGTGAACATGAAATTTGTAAAATGTTAACCGAATGTCATGCTTTTACTAATGAAAATGAGAAAATGTTCATGCTTGAAGTATTGTTGTTTGATGATTTCGGATGTAGTGAAGACAAAAGATAAATCAATACTAATTGTAGAAAATGAATCAGACTTCACCTTAAGAAAAAAAAAAAAAAAAAACAGGACAGGTGTCAGTTTAGGACACGTTTAAATCTATACTATCATTCAATGAGGACCTTTGACAGAGGGGATGACCATTCTGGTGCTGACGGTGTGTGCATGTCGTGTACAATCTGTTCACCCCATCATGATTACCAATGCGTTTAGCTAATATAATGATGCATAAAGATGAGAATGCGAGGGGAATATGAAATGTTTATTGAAAATCAATAAGAGAAGAAAAAATATGTTACATTTATTTAAGGACAGGTTTAAAATTATGGACTAGCTTCGCACGGGATCAATTTATTGACCTATTTCATGCACGTGAATTTTACTCTGATTTTTAACTTGAATTATTAATTGAACTCTGCTGTTGTTGGAGAGAAAGAGTTCATTGTTTTCCATTGTCAGTCAGTACTCGTCAAAGCCAGATACAATGCGCTAACATTTGTACTTTTATTGAACAATACATTTACAAAAAAATGACATCTTGTGTGTTTTGTGTTTGTTTTAGTCTGATCATATATATAGACATTAAAATTATTAAGTAGTATGTGTCGATTGAACCACACGGAACATTACTCAAAGGTTAACGTTAACTGGTTTTTGTTTCTGAGGTGTGCGCGCGCTCGTCTAAAGTTGGAACGGCGAAAAGTTTGATCAAAGTAAACTAATCTTGCATTTCAAAATGCACTAACTTTTCAGTCCTTCAGAGTAGGTGTACGGAGCTATATATTCCCTATTGGGAGAGACGATAGTAAATCATTGCCGTTTATATATATTTTGTTTATTGGAACACGGAACATTAATCAAAGTTAAAGTTATACTGGTTTTGTTTATGAGGTCCACAAACACAGACATTGGACACATAAAGTGTGTGTGTCAAAGCAAATATATTCTGCATTCAAGGCACACTCACATTTCAGTTCTTCGGAGTAGGGGTACGGAGCTCAACTATTCACTGATATTTCTCTTTCATACTATATTCTCATCCTTAATGTGGATATCATCTCAGTTATTTTGGCCACTCTAGTCATGTCGTGTGCTGTTTTGATGATTGAAATCTTCAGTCGCCCGGTGCGGGTTATTTTATTAATTTTACATAAGATTTGCATAAGATTTTTTCTATTTCCTGGTATAACTTTGTGCTGGTTTGCTTTTATTGTGGATTTTATTGTGGATGTTGTGGAATATAGTGTTTTCCAATGCCAGTGCAGACCCATGGGAAATGCAGTGCCCAAAGTGGTTAAGAAGACTGATTAGCTCTGCTTTCCCAGTCCAATGCCGGACTGCACTGGCCAGTCCAATGTGCTTTAGTTGTTTCCAAGCCCCATTTGTAACAGAACAGCAGACATCCTGTGCAATTGAACCAGCCACTCGCTCTTTTCTGTCTCATGGGGTCCTTTTTCCAGACAGAATCACTCTATGGAAAGTCATGAGAATGTCTGGGCCAACTGAAGCGGACTCTGAGAGGAGACTGTCAGCTGTTGGAGTCCAAAGTCCTGGGCCATGGTCCTGAAAAGCTTCCAGGATCTTGCGGCGAACGATCATTGCTGCCTCTTCTACTCTGCGACTTTCTGATGCAACAGCAACAAAAGCCAGATCAACAGCTTGCCCAAGTGGAAGATTGCTGGAGTAGATCAGCTCAATCCTGAAGTTAGGAGCCCAGAATTTGATTGTCTCTCCGAAGTGGTCAATGAGTTTTCCCTTGAGCTTTTGTGTTGGGTACTTGGGGTTGTAGTGCACTGGTAAATTTTCTTGCATAAAAGCCAGATACCTTTCTCTCACCATTTGAACTCGCTCTACTTCAGCCTTTGAAATGACACTATCTTCAATAAGGTTGCAGATATGTAGAAAAGCTTCATTGTGTGCTTTTTTCTTCTTAGTATGGGCATCGCTTCTTCCACTGCGTCTTTCAGGGCACCACAGCAGTTCCTTCCTGCACGACTCATGGTAGTATGCTGTCACGAGCAACGAAGAGTGGCGCACGGGAGTCAGGCCTCCCTGCCTAGGACCCCTAAAGTTCTAGCGTCCCGGTGTGTCTGCGTCTTTGATACTAGGTCTCAAAACAGGGTGTTTAGCAGGGGACCAGCTTTGTGTCATATATGGTGGTGTGTCCTGAAGTATGTTCTTTCTCTGTCACAGATCAACACATTTGTCAGTTAGATACAAGCGTGGGGTTTACTGGAGGTCCAGATTGTACTTCTCCTCGGTGTTGGGGGGGAGTTTGGTGCTGTTCTGCACCCCCTATCTTCTGCTGGCGGTTCAGACTTCACTTTCCGTGTAGGCATCTGCTTTTGAGGCGTGTAAAACGCTGAATAGTCAATTTGAATGGAAGAGCATGGCGAAACCTGTCCAGCAAAGTTTTCAGAACATAGTGCTGCGTATAATTGTTTGCGCTTGTGAGTCATCTGAGCTCGGTCGAGACTTCATAGCATGTCCTCATGTATCTGGCTTCGTTCATCTGTCGGAACCAGTTACATACGTTGTCATCCAAGATACTATATCATCCGACTATTATCTGGATGTCAGTGCCACATCCTTGCACACACGACTGTCTGTCTGTCTTTTCACTTTTGTCTTTCTTTTCCGCAGAAGCGACACAGGTTGTTCGTCACTCATTTTTTGTAATCACTGGACAGCATCTGTTCAAACAGAGGTGCACAGATTGTCCACGGTACATCAGGGCTATGCACACACACACACACACACACACACACCACACAACACACACACACACACACCACACACACACACACAAACACACACGCAGAGAGAGGGAGCGAGAGAGAGGAGAGAGAGAGAGAGAGACGAGAGATGAGAGAGAGCGTGTTGAAAAATAAATGTAATTGAAATTCAATCAGCACCTGAATATCATGATGTGTCGATGAAATAATCACTTATAGGATGCATAGAAACAAGTCCGTCATTTGGGGGTATAAAAAAACCAGAAAACTACAATACAAATTGAAATTTATTTGTAAACAAAGAATCCAAATATTTATAGTTTTGACGCAATTCAACCACCATACATTTTATAAGGCACAACACTGCTTCTTCCGTTATCCACTCTCGTTACGCGAAGTAAGTATCTAGCGTCATCTATTTCCCATTATTATTATTTAATTCTAACCATGATCCTTACCTAATTACTTATTCTAACATTAGCCCTATCCAAATCCCTTAAATTAACCTGAACCCCTATTCTTAACCCCAGCTCCATAAAAACATGGTACTATATCTTTACTCGGCAGAATACCGGCATGTGCAAAAACGAAAACATCACGGTGTGTACAGCCGGTGCTCGTAAACGTTTTGGCTCCCCAATTCGCACGTGGATGAGGATGGGATTTTTTGTTCCCACAAAAGGCTAAAAAATCGGATTTGAAAATTATTCCCTATGTTGAAAATAAACAATAACTGTTCTGAATGGTAAACATGTAAAACATTACACAATTTATTTGAAGAAAAGATGCAATGAGGTGAAAACCACAGGGCAAAACAATCGGAAGACAGCGTTGTGGTCGGTTCAGAGAATGATAAGCACCTAGAATGCGAGCGTGTAAACGTCACGATGACGTTTTGGAGACGGAAGCTTACCAGCTACTATTTACTGGAATACATTGGCGTCAAGAGTAATAAAGTCTGAAAACTCGCATTTAAATCGCTCTCTACTACCCTGAAGTGTTTGAAAAATTCAAGGCCAACACATAACTTCGTTCTCAGTAAGTAAAACACCTATCAGAAAATCGATACGAGAACCCCCCACCCCCCACCGGGTTAACCTCCCACTTTTGCCATGTGAAGATCTATTTTCAGTCCTCAGAGTAGGGGTAGGGAAGCTAGCTATTCCACTGAGATTTTCTTTCACACTATGTGTATCCTTAATTGAATATTCAACTCAGTAGTGGCCTCTCTAGTCATGTCTATTAGGTTTTGCAATCAAATATTTCAGAACATTATTATTTGTTCCTTTTAATTAAGATTTTCATAAGATTTTGTACTAATTTCTGGTTTAACTTTGTGCTGGTCTTAATTTATATAAAACAAATTTAAAAAAAATAGAACACGGAACATTAATCAGTTAACGTTAACTGGTTTTGTTCTTGGAGGTCACAAACTAATACAGACACAGAAAAGTGATCAAAGCAAACTATTCTGCATTTCAAATGAAGTAACGTTTTCAGTCCTTCCAGATATGGGTACGGAGCTAACGGAGATTTTCTTCCATTACTAATTTTTATCCTAATTAGGATATCAGTTCAGTAGTTGGCCCTTCTAGGCATGTCTACGTACACCCCGCTTATAGTAAAGTGCAGGGAGCAAGGCTTTTCCTTGACTATAAACAGGTTTTTTCCTATAAACCCCCCCCTCGATGCTCGGATATAGGAAAAAACCTGTTATTAGTAAAGGAAAAAGCCCTTTTTTACTCCCCTTGCACTTTTACTATAAGGCGGGGGTGTACTGTGACATGGAACTAAGAGAGGGACCACCAACTACTGAAATGATACTCCAATTCATGATAAAATGTATGGAACGAAAAATCTCAGTTAGCATCCGTCCCCTAATCTGAAGGACCTGAAAAGTTACTGATTTGAATGCAGAATAGTTTGCTTGATAACATTTTATGTCGTCTGTATATTTTGTGAACCTCAGAAACAAAACCAGGTTAACGTAACTTTGGAGTAATGTTCCGTGCTCAATTTTTTTTTAAATTTGTTTTATATAAATTGAAGACCAGCACAAAGTTCAACCAGAAATTAAAAAAACATCTTATGAAAATCTTATGTAAAATGAATAAAATAATAATGTTCTGAAATTTTACTTTCAAAAACTAATAGGCATGACTAGAGAGGGCCAACTACTGAGATGATATTCAAATTAAGGATAAAAAATAGTATGAAAGAAAAATCTCAATGAATAGCCAGCTCCGTACCCCTACTCTGGACTGAAAATAGATCTTCACATGGCAAAAGTGGGAGGTTAACCCGGTGGGGGGTGGGGGGTTCTCGTATCGATTTTCTGATAGGTGTTTATTACTGAGAACGAAGTTATGTGTTGGCCTTGAATTTTTCAAAGTCTTCAGGGTAGTAGAGAACGATTTAAGTGCGAGTTTTCAGACTTTATTACTATTGACGCCAATGTATTCCAGTAACTAGTAGCTGGTAAACTTCCGTCTCCACAACGTCATCGTGACGTTTACACGCTCGCATTCTAGGTGCTTATCATTCTCTGAACCGACCACAACGCTGTCTTCCGATTGTTTTGCCCTGTGGTTTTCACCTCATTGCACCTTTTCTTCAAAGAAATTGTGTAATGTTTTACATATTTACCAATCAGAACAGTTATTGTTTATTTTCAACAATAGGTAATAATTTAGAAATCCGATTTTTTTTAGCCTTTTGTGGGAACAAAAGTCCCATCCACATCCACTGTGCGAATTGGGGAGCCAAAACTTTTACGAGCACCGGCTGTACACACCGTGATGTTTTCGTTTTTGCACATGCCGGTATTCTGCCGAGTAAAGATATAGTACCATGTTTTTATGGAGCTGGGGTTAAGAATAGGGGTTCAGGTTAATTTAAGGGATTTGGATTGAGGATAGGGCTAATGTTAGAATAAGTAATTAGGTAAGGATCATGGTTAGAATTAAATAATAATAATGGGAAATAGATGACGCTAGATACTTACTTCGCGTAACGAGAGTGGATAACGGAAGAAGCAGTGTTGTGCCTTATAAAATGTATGGTGGTTGAATTGCGTCAAAACTATAAATATTTGGATTCTTTGTTTATAAATAAATTTCAATTTGTATTGTAGTTTTGTGGTGTTTTCTTTATACCCTCAAATGACGGACTTGTTTCTATGCATCCTATAAGTGATTATTTCATCGACACATCATGATATTCAGGTGCTGATTGAATTTCAATTACATTTATTTTATCAACACGCTCTCCTCTCTCTCTCTCGTCTCTCTCTCTCTCTGCTCTCTCTCGCTCTCTCTCTCTCTGCGTGTGTGTTTGTGTGTGTGTGTGTGTGTGTGTGTGTGTGTGTGTTGTGTGGGTTGGTGTGTGTTGTGTGTGTGTGTGTGTGCATGCACAATATGAATGTACACGTGTACAATCTGTGCACCTCTGTTTGAACAGATGCTGTCCAGTGATTACAAAAAAATGAGTGACGAACAACCTGTGTCGCTTCTGCGGAAAAGAAAGACAAAAAGTGAAAAGACAGACAGACAGTCGTGTGTGCATTGTGCATGATCCAAGGAATAAAGAGACCAGACTTGTGGCACTTTCCACAGCCAGCAAAGAGCGACTGAGGACATGCTATGAAATTCGAAAGCGCTCAGATGACTCAAATTTCAAACAATTATAGAGCAATTTCCTGACAGGCAAAAACACTGATGACAGTTGCCATGTCTTCCTTCAAAATTGCTATCAGCGTTTTGCACGCCTCAAAAGAAAATGCCACACGGAAGTAAAGTCTGAACCAGCAGAAGAAGGGGATGGTTCTTGCCAAACTCCCCCCCAACAAAGAGGAGAAGACAATCTGGACCTACAGTAACCACGATTTTGTATCCAACTGACAAATGTGTGATCTGTGACAGAGAAAGAAAATACTTAGGACACACCACCATATATGACACAAAGCTGGTCAAATGCGAAACAAAATGTGTTGAGAACAGTATCAAAGAAGCAGCAACAAGGAAGCAGAACTTTGGGGTCCTAGGCAGAGTGCAGGATGTGGATCTTGTGGCTCGTGAAGCATACTACCATGAGTCGTGCAGGAAGGAACTGCTGCGGTGCCCTGAAAGACGCAGTGGAAGAAGCGACGCCCATACTAAGAAGAAAAAAGCACACAATGAAGCTTTTCTACATATCTGCAACTATATTGAAGATAGTGTCATTTCAAAAGCTCAAGTAGAGCGAGTTCATATGTTGAGAGAAAGGTATCTGGCTTTTATGCAAGAAAATTTACCAGTGCACTACAACCCCAAGTACCCAACACAAAAGCTCAAGGGAAAACTCATTGACCACTTCGGAGAGACAATCAAATTCTGGGCTCCTAACTTCAGGATTGAGCTGATCTACTCCAGCAATCTTCCACTTGGGCAAGCTGTTGATCTGGCTTTTGTTGCTGTTGCATCAGAAAGTCGCAGAGTAGAAGAGGCAGCAATGATCGTTCGCCGCAAGATCCTGGAAGCTTTTCAGGACCATGGCCCAGGACTTTGGACTCCAACAGCTGACAGTCTCCTCTCAGAGTCCGCTTCAGTTGGCCCAGACATTCTCATGACTTTCCATAGAGTGATTCTGTCTGGAAAAAGGACCCCATGAGACAGAAGAGAGCGAGTGGCTGGTTCAATTGCACAGGGTGTCTGCTGTTCTGTTACAAATGGGGCTTGGAAACAACTAAAGCACATTGGACTGGCCAGTGCAGTCCGGCATTGGACTGGGAAAGCAGAGTTAATCAGTCTTCTTAACCACTTTGGGCAGTGCGTTTCCCATGGGTCTGCACTGGCATTGGAAAACACTATATTCCACAACATCCACAATAAAATCCACAATAAAAGCAAACCAGCACAAAGTTAACCCAGAAATAGAAAAAATCTTATGAAAATCTTATGTAAAATGAACAAAATAATAATGTTCTGAAATTTTAATTTCAAAACCTAATAGACATGACTAGAGAGGGCAAACTACTGAGATGATATCCAAATTAAGGAAAGAAATAGTATGAAAGAAAAATCTCAGTGAATAGCTGAGCTCCGTTCCCCTACTCTGAAGGACTGAAAAGTTAGTGCATTTGAAATGCAGAATAATTTGCTTTGATAACACTTTTCTGTGTCCAATGTCTGTATTTGTGAACCTCAGAAACAAAACCAGTTAATGTTAACTTTGAGTAATGTTCCGTGTTCCAAAAAAAAAAATATATATAAATTGTGCTGATTTACTTTCTCTCCCAATAGGGAATATCTAGCTCCGTACACCTACTCTGAAGGACTGAAAAGTTAGTGCATTTGAAATGCAGAATAGTTTGCTTTGATAAAACTTTTCTGTGTCCAATGTCTTTATTTGTGAACCTCAGAAACAAAACCAGTTAACGTTAACTTTGAGTAATGTTCCGTGTGGTTCCAATTTTAATTACTAATTAATAATTTTAATTATATATATATGATCAGACTAAAACAAACACAAAAACACAAGATTTCATTTTTTTGTAAATGTATTGTTCAATAAAAGTACAAATGTTTGCCTTGTATCTGGCTTTGACGAGTACTGACTGACAATGGAAAACAATGAACTCTTTCTCTCCAACAACAGCAGAGTTCAATTAATAATTCAAGTTAAAAATCAGAGTAAAATTCACGTGCATGAAATAGGTCAATAAATTGATCCCGTGCGAAGCTAGTCCATAATTTTAAACCTGTCCTTAAATAAATGTAACATATTTTTTCTTCTCTTATTGATTTTCAATAAACATTTCATATTCCCCTCGCATTCTCATCTTTATGCATCATTATATTAGCTAAACGCATTGGTAATCATGATGGGGTGAACAGATTGTACACGACATGCACACACCGTCAGCACCAGAATGGTCATCCCCTCTGTCAAAGGTCCTCATTGAATGATAGTATAGATTTAAACGTGTCCTAAACTGACACCTGTCCTAAGGTGAAGTCTGATTCATTTTCTACATTAGTATTGATTTATCTTTTGTCTTCACTACATCCGAAATCATCAAACAACAATACTTCAAGCATGAACATTTTCTCATTTTCATTAGTAAAAGCATGACATTCGGTTAACATTTTACAAATTTCATGTTCACAACACCACATCAGCCACAGCACTCCATCCAACGTAACAGCCATATCCATTATGTTTTTTCGAACCACACCATTATAACAAAATATGGATTACCAACATTAGAATAAAAATGTACAAAATCTTTAAATAATGATACTTTAAGTATGGAGATTTCCCCATTTTATTTAGCAAAAACTTGACACTTGGCTGGGGCTTTACAACTGTCATGCTCACAACTGTATTGATTACATTATTCCCTGTACTCCATCTAATGCATTACCCCCCCTCCCCCCAACCACCCTGCGCATTTTTTATGAATACACACTGAGTGGGAGGGATAGTGGGGGAGTGAGAGAGGGGGGGAGCGAAGAGAGCGCAGAGAGATAGTGTGCGTGTGTGTGTGTGTGTGTGATTTAGGATGGGGCCTTGTACATACGTGTCTGGAGACCATGCATTTTTTGTTTGTTTGTAGTTTAGTATCTGACTTGTGATTTACCCAGCGGAACTTAAGATTCTTAGTAGATCCAACATAAAGTTTGTCTGGGTGTATTTTACATTTGAGCATGTATATCACGTTCTTTGTGGTGCAAGTCAAATGCTTTCTTATGTGCCAATACCTGCCATCACAGGGTGAAACAAGAAGATGAAAAAATGACTGCAGTACCTTTTGGAGTAACGTAAAAATGGTAGGTATAAAAAACAAGGTACCTGTGAAAAGGAGAAACTTCAACGTTTCGTGCCCTAGGCACTTAGTCATGAAGTGAAGACAGCAAAGTTGACAGGTTGTAGATCTTCCTCTTGTGAGCATAGTTCACAATCAGTCCAAAGGTCAGTGGGAGAGAAATAGTGGGGGTAGTGGAAAAATAGTGTGATTACAGTTTATGAGGGTAGAAGAGCAAAAGGGTACATGGGCAACAAGTGAGGTGGGGGGAGGGGAGGGGGGGGGAGAGGGGTGTAGATGGCTGTTGGAGAGGCAGAGGGAAAGGGGGGGAGTGGTGAGTGGGGGGCGTTGGAAAAACAGCATTGGGGGGTAGGGGGGTGAAGGGGGATGGGGATGGGGGTTGATGAAATGGAACAATGTTTATTCCCTGACATTGAGTCCATGTGGACTCAAGGTGCCAAGGCGCTGGATAAGTTGGCTTTCCATGAATTTCCGGTATTGGCCCTCCTTTCGCCCATTGCGCCAGAGGGCTGCCACTCTGATGTGCGATAAGTTGTGGTGATCAGAGGTGAAGTGGTTTGCAACTAGCGTATCTTTTTCTGTGAGTATGCTGTCCCTGTGTTCTTTGAATCGGTCATTGAGCGACCTGTAGGTTTCTCCCACATACATCATTGGGCACAGAGTGCAGGTAAGGACGTAGACAAGGTTTTGGGTCTGGCAGGTGAAGTGTGCTTTCACAAGGAAGGTTTGATTTGATGGACCTTGAATTGTTGTGGATGGATTGATGAAAGTACAAGTTTTACACTTTGGCTTCTTACATGGGAAATTGCCCGGCTGGGTTGTGGGGCGTGCAGGATGAAAGGCAGAGTGCACCAGATGGTGAAGTTGCGATGCAAGATGTTCTTCACTGGCAAGTTGTGTGGGTGGTAGGTCAAAGTGAGTATACACCGGTCAGTATCTGCAGTCTTCCTTCCTTTGTTTTTGTGGACTTGGTGTCTTGGGATTGACTTTGCTCGATCCAAGGCAGCCTGTGTTGAAGCTGGTGGGTAGCCTCTGGCAGTGAAAAACGTGGCCATGGTTTCTGCCTCTTTAGCAAAGTCCTCGTCAGTGCTACAGAGCCTGCGCAGCCTAAGGAACTGAGATAAGGGGATACTTTCTTTCATAGCAGAAGGGTGGCTTGATGAAAAAAGCAGATAGGAATGAGAGTCGGTTGACTTGTAATGTACTGTGGTATGGAGGGATCGTGAATTTTCCTGGATGCTGATTTTAATATCCAGAAAAGAGAGGGATGATTCAGAGATTTCATGTGTAAACTTGAGGGACGGATGGAAATTATTGGCGTACTCTATGAAGTCCAGAAGTTTCTCTTTGGGGAGAATGGAAATCCCGAGGCAGTCATCAATGAACCTTATGAAGGCATCTGGTAGGCGTCCTGGGAACTGGGAGAAAATCTGTGCTTCGATGTGTCCCATGAACAGGCAAGCATAGGTGACTTGAATCCCTTTGTATCTACCCCGTGTAGACACGTGTCGCAACGTTTTGCCTTGCAAGTATAATATCCTGGTTCTAAGGCGTTAGGCTGCGCCACATGTCTTTTGGGGATTGTGGGCTTACAAATTTCGCCCAGATTCTTCCTACGTCTGTCTGCTGATATAATTTGTTTCTTTTTGAAAAGTTCTTTGTTTTGGGGATTAGCATAAAGGAGATGAAGATTTGTTCGTATGATCTCTGACTTAGAGGGGTATCTTGGATCATAGTTCTTCACCCATGCCATCTTTTTCTCTGTTGTAGTCTTTTCTTTATTCAGTAATTTCCGTCTGTCTTTCTGCGTTCCTTTTTTGAGTTCTCGTTTAGCTTTCGTGTGATCCCACCCTGACATGGCAAAGTATCGGCTATACTCTTCTGTTCTCTTTTCAAGATCTTTGTCATCACTGCATATCATGCGGAGTCTGGTTCCTACCCCAGATACCAGTCCCTTGAAGACAGAAGTGGGGTGACAGCTATTCGGTGGTACATAAGCATGATTATGTTTAAAATTCACGTCAGTTATTATTCTACCTTCCGAAATGTGGAGTTTTACATCGAGGTAAGACACCTCTTGCCCATGGGATACTGTCCACTTAATGTTAGGAGGGTTAAGGGACTGTAAGTGTTGTTGGAAGGATTCTGCGTGTTCTCCAGACACAAGTACGGCAAAACCATCGTCTCTAAAACGGTTCCAATCTAGATAGTCCTGTTCCTCTTTTTCATGTGGGGGCAGAAGTGATGTGATCAATGGTACAGGGCATTCTACTAATTTGTTGTCTAGCTCTCCCATGAATACGTCTACGTATTCACACGAGTGTGTGGGACCCATAGACGTACCATGGCTGGGGCGAGCATAAATTGTATTGCCTCTTTCATCCATGTGCGAGCAAACATTATTTGCTAAACATATCTTTAGTGCTTCCATTAGGCATTCCTTTGTGATATTCTGGTATGGAGGGGGGTACTGTTGTAGGATGTTTCTTATGGCAGGAATGCCCATGTCATTGTTAACATTTGGAAACAATGATATGACATCACACACTGCAAGTGTTGTTCCCTGTGGTAGTGGTGCTAGTTTATCATTTATTGCTAAGATTTTTTTCAGAAATTCTTTTGCATCTATTATCTGATATTGTAAGTACTGATGGAGGTGTCTGATGGAATACCGAACAAACTTAGACAGATTTTCAACAGGTGTACCACATGTTGATACCAAGAGTCGGGTGGGGAATGGTCTGGACTTATGAGTCTTTACTAGAGGCTTGCATTTTGCAGGCGCCTTTGTTCCTCAAATCATTCACACAGTTTACTATTTTCTCATTGATCTTGCCTTTGTTCAACCATTTTGCTGACCATGTTTTTATCTTTTTGTTTACATCTGGGACTGGGTCCGTTGGTAAAGTGTCATAAAAGTCTTGGTTTGTGAGTTCTTTTATGATGACTTTATCAACCTCTTTTAAGGAAGTCACAACTGTGGTCCCAGCTTTGTCCGCGTAACGGCAAGCAGCTCCATGTGTCTGGGGTAGTGCTCTTAGTTCCGCCAGGGCTTTCCTTTGTTCCGGGGTCTTAGATTTTTCGTCTGTTTTGTACTTCTAGAAATTTTAACTGGTTTTGATTTTAAATGTCTGCATCAAAGACATAGGGACAAAAAATGTAAGGTCCCACTACAACACCACATTCCCCCAACCCAACTCGGCGTGAAAACCGAGACCAGCTAAACGAGACTCGAACTGTTGTCAATCTCTCTACTGTGAGTCTTTCTCCTGACCAAGTGAAAGTGCTGGAGCTGGGACCTAAGTTTTGCCCCACACCCCTGAGCATAGACACCCAGCTTTTGAAATCTGATGTGCTAGAAGGGTGCAGGAAAATCCGACTTAAAGAATTCTTCCATAGGGACGAAGAGGAGGAGGACGAGGAAGGAAGAGAGTCTACACCTCCCCCATTTTACAAAAAGACTTTTTACGCACCCCCCACAGGCAGAGACACATCTTTAGATGCTTACTGTGATAGCATCCAGCGATTGACTGAAGAGTATCAGCCAATGACACCAGGGACGAATAAGCCGCGGGCAAGCTGTGTCTCCCACGGTCCCGATTGAGTGTGGGCTTGGCGGCCGCGATATAGATGGCCTCCTTGATTGTTGTACATCTAGATCTAGTGAATTCAATGGCGGAGCTGCTGAGTTCTTGCCCGTTGCTGGCCAGGGCTGCTTTCCGGATTTGACAATGGCTTTGATGGCGATGCGGTGGCTTGGGTTCCTTTCGTGCAGGTTGAAAACCCCACTATCCTGCGGCTGCCACTGTATTGAAAAAGATAGCGCTCGATCTTTCATATACATGGATTTCAGTCAGGAGATGGATGTTACGATTGCAGTGGTTTACTCAGGTAACCAAGGCAACTACGAAGAGCTATTCAGCAGTTACAATAATATATTAACCTATTTGTAATATTAGGTTCGGATATGGAATCAGCGTGATACTGTAAGTCAGTACTTGATTGGTCGAACAGTCTATTCCACAGCACAGATTATACAAATACTGACTTCAAGTTCAACTCCACTTTGAAGACTTAATTTCCCAACACCAATTGTTTTAAATATAATGTAGCGATCAGAATGTTGTACATGTCGACATGTCGAGTTTTCATCACTAAAGTCAGTCTGTCACTCAACACTTACTATTACGTTGCACCTATCCACAGGTTGACTTGAAAACTAGGTTACGAACATCCCGTAGATCACCAGATGACAACCATGTCCTCGGTTGACAAGCCAGAACCACCAGATCCACCTTTCGGGTTGCCGGTTGCTGACTCACGATCCGGACAGCTTGAAAATATCTTCCAGCAGGTTCTGCGCCGCTGCTGCACTAACAGGTTGCTGCATTCAACTGGTCTGAAGCTGCAGCTGACTCACTGGTCAATACTCAATCTCATCCCGATCCCCTGAAAATATGTACAGGAATCATAAATCTAAAGTTCATATTTAACTTCCTACTCTTTTACTCACTGTATTTGTTGTGTTGATAATAAACAAGAGCGCAACGAAAACTGTTTCAAAACAGTCTTGCAATCAACCACATAGTTTCACAGACATGATGAAATTTTTCTTAACGTCCTCTGGTCTGGAACAGACACATAATGGGAATTTAGTAGATATAAAGATGGTGGGAACGATTCTGGAGGCAATGCCCGGAGGCAGTGCAACACCAGGAAAGTCCTGAATTTGTAGCAATACTGATGTGTATGAGCTTCACAGACAGCATGTTAATTTTTTTTTATATAAAGAGAACAGTTAGTAGCTATACATGCAATGTACACTAATAATACTTTTTAATAGAGCAATTATGTTCGTGCACTTTGTTCATACTAATTGACTATTGTTTCACTAAAGTCAATCTGACCAGAATGGAATCAATGCACATCTAAATCCTTAAAGTTGCTAACAGACACGAACGGTATACTTAATAAGTCACATGACCTCAATCAATCAATCAATCAATATTTTCATTGTCCATTTTACAGGAAATTATTTCTGCAGCAGATAAAACAATCAACAAAACAACACAACAAGACAGAGACATAGTATGTAGAAAAGCCAAAAAAATGCACAATAGGTTATTTCGAAATGTTATGTGTCCAGGACTGATGACGGGTGCTAAGAATAACCCCTGCTATAATAGTCATCCTGAATATTATTTGCCCTGCTGGAAAAATCGTTGTCTGGTAAACAGCTTCAGTTTCGTGTTGTGCGAGAACTGTTCTCAGTCTTACCAAAAAGCTTAAATGTCACAAAGAGTATTAATTTAGCAGCCTACCAACCTTGCAAAGAATAAAGCCAACTTTCTCACTTCCCACCTGGAAGGTGAAAAGATGGGAAGGTGGGGAGTGTTGATGTTGTTGTAGGCAGTGAGTGAGTTCACAATGATCCCCAGCTGTAAATCCACCCAAGGCCAAAGCAACATGTGCTTGTGTGAGTGTAGCGTTTTGATGATTTTAGTTCAATTATCCAGCTGTAGTTATGTGAAAGAAAGGGTGGGAGTATAAAAACTTTTTTTTTAAACCGGCTTCAGTCAGCTGCGGAGTGCGAGCTCTTTGTATATTTAAGCTGTTTGGTCTTACTACGGAAAATGGCGATAAACTCCATAGCTATTTTGAAAAACTCTGTTCTGAACTTGGTGCCAGTCAAACAGTACAGGTAGAAATTGATAGAACTGTTGCTGTACCACAGCACGATAGCAACAGCTTGGAACAATTCGTGCTGTGCGTCTGCTACAAGACCACCCGAGTCGACGTATTGCGCTATGATCATGAACAGATTCAATGGTGATGTGAGGAGGATGAAACAAACACCTGCAGTAACCACGGTGACAGACAGTGAAGACACTTTCTGTTGTCTGGAATCCTGGGTGACTTGCTGCACAGAAAGCCGTTTGTTTGTTCTGACCGATCTGGCCAGGGTCCTTAAAAGAACGCTGTTGCTGATGAGTATCAAAAGGAAAGGTAATAAACTTCCCTGAAATAAATCCACCCAAGGCCAAATGAAATGACGAAACCGTTCGTACATTTCCGATCCAAATAGTTCACACTCTTCGTTTTGCAAATCTTCTCCGTAGACGATGTGACAATTAATCATAGCCAAAACGACGTTCACTATGCCAACAGCGGCTCGTGACTTCCCTTTAGTCCACACTGCATTGACACGAAGCGGCCACAGCACAGAGGCAGCTCTGAGCATGGTGAGTGACACCAGCATCCACGCCGAAAGAGTTGGCATCAGGTAGGTCATAAAAGAATTGAGCTTGCATTGCCAGGAGCCCGTTTCGTCGAAGTACTGTACACCGAAATAATGGTAAAGTAATCGCTGAGATGGTTGTATCAGTAAACATAACTGATCAGATACGGCCAGAATTATGAAGAAGACGCTTGACGTGGAAGCAGGCAGGCGAATCATGATGGCGATTATGAGAAGATTTCCAAAGAATCCGAAACCGAAGACCGTGGGCCTGCTAATATCATGAATCAGAAGCTTCGCGTTTTCGTAATGTTCGTATAAATCGTACTGGATGTCTGGATCGTCCATTCCACGAGTCACAAGAAAGACTGGACTTTGCAGGTTGCTGGATTCGGTGGAGCTTTGGTTTTTCATTGTTCAGGATTTTGTTTTAATAATGCAGTATGTTATTGTTGTTGTTGATGTCGTACCCTGGCTTAAAGAGTCCAGGGATCATACCAACAGCCGAAGCACTTGAACATTGTGGTACAAACGCACCGGCTAGTGGATGAGAACATTACGTGTGTGACCGTTTTTGATTAATCTGCCACGTGGGCAGCCACACTCCGAATAATGCAGCATGAAACAGATTCGTCAAACTGTATGCTCACGCTTTGTAGGTGAATCTTCCACTGTTTCTAAACTAGACCACGAACAGTTTTCATTTCAGCAGATATTTATATATTTATTTATTTAATGTTTATATTCCTTTTTCCTTTCTTCCTTTCCCCTCCATTCTCCACCTTCCTTCCTTTATTCTTATTCCTTCATTCATTCTTCTATTGTTTGATTGATTTGATCTTGATCTTTCTTTCCTTCCTGCCTTTCTTCGTACTAATCATGTCAATAACTACACCAGCTTAACTTAAATTTTTTTATAATGTTTATATTCTTTTTTCCTTTCTTACTTTCCTCTCCATTCTCCATCTTCCTTCCTTTCTTCCTTCCTTTATTCTTATTCCTTCATTCATTCTTTTATTGTTTGATTCATTTGATCTTGATCTTTTTTTCCTTCCTGCCTTTCTTCGTAGTAATCATGTCAAAACATATACCAGCTTAACTTAGCACAACAATTGCAAAAGAGATTATAAAAATTACCCAGGGACTGAGTCTTTATTCTGCTCTTTTGCAGTAATTTTGTGTCCCATGATTTTGTGCAAATTATTAGGAAGTATTTTTTTGGAGTCCTACAACATAAACAGTGACACTCTTTAGTTATGCTCAGAAACTTTTTTTTTTACAAATTATCAAGAATTATTTTCTGGGGTCCCACAAAATAAACTGTGATGTTCTTTAATTATGCTTTAGAAAGACAGTTATTAAGAATTATTTTTTGGGGGGTCCCCGCAACATAGACTGACATTCTTTAATTATGCTTATAAAGTCTTTCTTTTTTTAAAGTTATTAAGAATTATTCTTTGGGGGGTCCCACACAACATAAACTGTGACACTCTTTCATTAAACTTAGAAACTCTGCTCTGAACCTGCTATCAGTACAACAGTACAGGTAGAAGTTGATAGCACTGTTGCTGTACCACAAGAGCCAGCTGGCATCGCAGAATATCCAGTACTTGCCATTTTCTATTGGGTCAGCCCAATCGGCATATTTCTCCATTTCTAAATATACAGCGAGAGGCGATGTCAGAAGGACAAAACGAACACTTGCAGCAATCAAAGTGACAGTCAGTGAAGACACTTTCTGTTGTCTGCAATCCTGGGTGGTGGTTTGTTGTACTACAGGAATAGCTTGGTTTGTTCTGACAGACCCGACCAATGTCCACAACAGAACACTGTTACTGACTACAAGCAATGTGAAAGGAACCAAGCGAGTTTGAAGTTGTCGAATCCACCCAAAGTGTTCAAAAAGTCCAAAATGCTCGCAAGACCCTTCTTCGACACGGTATCTTCGAAGAACATAGCCGTTCATCAAAACGAGAGTGATGATCACAATACCGGCAGTAACTCGTGATTTCTTCTTTGTCCACACATCATTAGCATGAAGTGGCCGCAGCACAGAAGCAG
Organism: Phymorhynchus buccinoides; assembly: GCA_017654935.2. Taxonomy (NCBI): domain Eukaryota; kingdom Metazoa; phylum Mollusca; class Gastropoda; order Neogastropoda; family Raphitomidae; genus Phymorhynchus; species Phymorhynchus buccinoides. The sequence goes on from JAGGCT020004065.1 coordinate 573,719, forward strand.
CTCTGAGCATGGTGAGTGACACCAGCATCCATGCTGATACAGGTGATGCTGTGAGAAATGTCAGTCTATTCAGCTTACACTGCCAGGTGCTGCGAGCTTTGAAGTACTCTACATCAAATGTCCTGTAAAGCCATCGTTCCAGGGGGCCTATGACCAGCACTAACTGGTCAGACACGGTCATCACCTTGAAGAAAACACTGGACGTGGATGAAGGAAGACGAAACATAGTCAACATTATCAAAAGATTTCCGAGAAATCCATAAACGACCACAATTGGATTTCCGATGTCCTCGATCAGATAGGATATATATAAATAGGGTTGCGTTTTGTCGTCCCAGGTATTGCTTTCTGAATAGTCAGTGTTCTTCGATGTTCTTGTCCCTTCAAAGTCGTGTACATTGAGCGTGGTTCCTGGGACTTCCATTGTCATCTTGCAGTGTATAAACGTTGTAATAAAATCCGGCAGTATCTACAGGTTCGTACTTAATTTAAAAGATGGCATTTACATTACATCAAGCAGAGCATCGGATTGTCAGCGGGCCCGGGTCAGTGACCCATTCAATCAGTGATTTTATCCCTCATTTTGCGCAGCCAGGGGTCTTCACCACAATGTCTGCAATAACATTTCAGTTCAATAATACAAGGACATTATACTGGCCTTTTATTTTGAAAACTGACCCATCATTTTCTGCAATCAGGAGTCATGTGACCCATGAAACGTACAACAATCTGAAGCTCTGATCAAGTCATTTCCAAGAGATGTTTTGTTTGACAAAGTGTGTGTATAGTTTTCTACAATTTGATTTTTGCTTCCTTCCATAAAATGCTGGTTATTCCCAAACTGTGTTCTGTGTCCTCCTAACGTTTTCATGCGCAAAATCTTTGCTATTTATATTCAGTCTGCCGCCTTGTCTGATAACAAGTCAAAAGCATTACCTAGATTTTGCATGAATAAAGTCAATGGATACAAAATACAAAATGTCTTTTAAGTAATGCAAAGCAAGTGTGGAGTAGTCTACATTTCACTAAGCTATGTAACTTACAAACACAAATATAACTATTATAAAGCTGTCAGTTAATAAACTGATAGCATCTTATAACAACGTGAACAGATCCAATTGATTGAGTCAGAAAACTACTACTCTGCATGCCTAACCTGTCTATCTGTAAGCGTGCGTGCATGCACAGATATTTGTGTGCACATTATTTTCCTTCTCTACTTGCCAGTTTGAAGTAGAGAGTACCAAAGAGGGCTGCCTATCCCTCAAAATGACGCAAACAATGACGCAAGCATCACGTGATTTATCTAAATTCTTTACGATTTCAAGTGTAGGGTGGTGGTGGTACGCACATACTTACTCAACCAACGCGCAGACATGTTAGTACTCTAGAAGCTGTTTCACAACATGATTTATTACGTGTTGTGTTTTTTCACAACCCTTTGTTCCTTCCCTAACCTTTGACTTAATTTATTGCTGCCACAGTTCCTGCTAACGGGGAAAAAAGAACAAGAGTTGCGTACAGCCCGCATGGAAATGTATGCCTGTTGTTCAGTAACAAACTTAACATACACCATCAAGGAACGAGTCAACAGTTGTAGCAGAACCGTTATTCAGTTTACACTTCTTTTGTTCAGTTCAAGTTGACATCGAGATAAACTAGTTGAAGTATTACGACAAAAATCATAGAAACGAATATAAAACGAATAACTTTGCACCAATTACGTTATTCTAAACGGTTCTTATAGCTTCGGTCATCTGTGAAGTAGGCACTGGACGTTAAGTAGGACTAGTAGTATTGGGAGAATGACAGGTTCTGAGAGACAGAACAGCTTTAAAGTATGAACTGCTTATGCAGGTGCCTGTATTGTGGTTATTCTCATAAATGCATAAATGAGAATAACCACAATACAGGCAAAACGCTTTACAACCAAGTGTTCAAGCTCATTTGAGGTAAAGCACTATATAAGTGTAATGTTATTATTAGGATTCTGCCCTTTTAGGGAGAATACTATTGCATTTGTAAAAATTCTTTTTTTTTTCTTCCCCTTTTTTTGTTCGATTTGGCTGACATTTTCAGAAACGTTGCAGGACCATATGGGTTTGTGAAATTTGAAATATTAAATGATTTCGCCGAATTGTCGGCAAAATATGGCCGAAAAAACCGCGAAATCGGCGAAATTTCAATCTTGAATATCTCAAAAACGGCTGAACGGATTTAGTTCATATTTTCAGAATTTAATACAAAGTAGATTTTCAACACTTCCGGTATAAAATCGAACCGCCAATGCGTACCGGAAGTGCCCCAGCTATGGTCAGATAGCTTGTATTTGGTTCACGGAATTGCCAAATTCGGAAGTGACGTCACAAAACTATCTATTGGATTTTGTAGTCCATACTCTGGCCCAGCTCGGAAAGGAGTTTGTTAATGATATGTCAAATAGTTTGGAAGTTATTCAAATGTATGTACAATTTGGTTGTGTCACTTTCTCTAATTCCCACATATGGAATTTTTTTCCCTTCCGATTTCGCTGAAATAATGCAGGGGAAACTGAAATGCCAGATGGCCAATATTAAACCGAATGGCCAAAATTCGATCGAAATATGGTAAAAAATGGCAAATTTTGGCAAAACTTTAATCGTCAATAACTTGGAAACGGCTGCCCAGAATACTTTATTTTTTTTAGTGTTTACTAAAGAGTAACATTGCAATACATTCGTTATAAATTCGAACCGGAAGTGGTGACGAAAATGGCCAAATATGGCAAAATTGTAATACTGAATAACTTGCAAATGGCTGTTTAGGGGGATAATCCTATCATGTTTGCTCTCAAAGGCAGACATAAGCCCTCTATTTAGGATTCTCCCCTTTAGGGAGAATACTATTGCATTTGTAAAAATTCTTCTTGTTCTTGTTTTTTTCTTTTTCCTTTTCTTCCCCTTTTTTTGTCCGATTTGGCTAAAATTTTCAGAAAAGTTGCAGGGCCTTATATGTATGTGACATTTAAAATGTTAAATGATTTTACCGAAATTCGGCAAAATATGGCATAAAAAACCACAAAATCGGCGAAAGTTTTAAATCTTGAATATCTCAAAAACGGCTGAACGGATTTCGTTTATATTTTCAGAATGTACTAACAAGTAGAATTGCAACACTTCCGGTATAAAACCGAACCGGAAGTACTAACCATAAGTACCCCAGCTATGGTCAGGCAGCTTTTATTTGGTTCACGGAATAGCCAAAACCAGAAGTAACGTCACAAAACTAACTATTGGATTTTGTAGCCCTTACTCTGGCCCAGGTCGGAAAGGAGTTTGTTGACGATATGTCAAATAACGAAATTGAACAAAGGGTGAATACTCTCTTTCTAATTAACTCCCCTCCACCAAAGTTGATGACGATACCAATCATCTAGCAGTGCGTGGGTCAGAACCAAAGTGAGGCAAACAAAGCATCATTCTCAATCAAGAACGTGCTAAGTTCGCCTTTATGACCCTCCACAGAATACCTTCATTTTGTCAGTGTTTACTAAAGAGTAACATTGCAATACTTTCGTTATAAATTCGAACCAGAAGTGCCAACTAGAAGTGGTGATGAAAATTGCCAAATATGGCAAAATTGTAATATTGAATAACTTGCAAATGGCTGTTTAGGGGGAGAATCCTGTCATGTTTGTACCCAAGAAAAAGCATCCTGTCATACTAAACGATTACCGTCCTGTTGCTCATGAAATGTTTCACTAACCAGCACTTTGACTCTTTTCAGTTCGCCTACAAACCCTGCAAGGGGACAGACGATGCCATTCTAACACTTCTGAACAACGCCTTTCTGCACTTGAATAACCCTAATTCTTTCGTTCGTATTTTGCTCATTGACTTCTCTGCTTTCGATTTTATACAATCTCATCTCTTGGCTCTAAAATTGTTACGTTTAAATGTTGATTTCCAGCTCATTCTCTGGATTGTCAATTTTCTGCTCCACAGAACACACCTGTTCGTTTTCATTCTGTTGTTTCCTCTGAAAGGTCGACTTCTACTGGTGCTCCCCAAGGTACAGTTATATCCCCTATTCTTTTCACATTGTATACTAACGACTGCACAGGTACAGATGAAACACCCGTCGTCAAATATTCTGATGACTCTGCAATCCAAGATCTATCAAATTTAGATTCCGTTTAAATTAGTGAAGTTGGAAAGTTTTGTTCTTGGTGTAAATACAACTATTTGGATTTGAATGTAGTAAAAGCAAAAGAAATGCTGATTGATTTTTGCAAAGACCCACTGCCTGTCCTGATGCGTGTGATTAACGGTGAGACTGTTAAAAGGGTGAATGAGTATAAATATCTTGGTACAGTACTAGACAGCAAGCTCACTTTCGATAAAAATGTTGATTATGTTCATAAGAACTGCCAGCCAAGAATGTTTTGTTTACAGAAATTGAGAAACATCGGTGTTCATTCTGACATTTTGCATTCTTATTAGCGGTGTTGTATCGAGTCAGTTCTCACTGTTTCATTTTTATGTTGGTATGGAAGTTTGAGTGTAAGAAGCAAGCGTGTGGTGAGTGATATGGTGACTGTGTGCAGTAAGATTGTGGATGTGAGGCAGAATGGATTACAAGATTTATATGACGAAAGAGCAGTACAAAAGGCCAGGAAAGTAATTAATGATGACAGCCATGTTTTAACCAGATAGTATGAACTTTTACAATCGGGTCGCCGTTACAGGACTTTCAAACTGAAAGCTAGAGCACAGAAAACGTTTGTCCCCAGATCGATCAAGCTTTTAGATTCATGATTTAATCTGTGAAATGATTATCTGATGAATTTCAACATGTCCGTCTATTGGAAGTGAACGTGCATGTGTGTGTGTGTGGGGGGGGGGGGGGGGAGGGGGGATGAGTGGGGGTGGGTAGGGTGTGTGTGTGTGATGGGGGGGGGGGGGTGTAGGTGTGTGTGTGTGTGTGTGTGTGTGTGTGTGTGTGTGTGTGTGTGTGTGTGTGTGTGTGTGTGTGTGTGTGTGTGTGTGTATGTGTGTGAATTATATACTGTACTGCTTTTCTTTATCAGTATCCTGTATTTTGTTTGTTGCTTTGATATAGTACTCTATTTATGAATTATTTTAAGTCGTTCTTAATCAGTATTATGAATCTTCTTTTTAAAAGAAAGTAATGTTTTATGAATTACAAAATGTTTTAAGATGTATATCTTCTTAATTAGTATATAATAAATATATATGTTATTAATTAGTATATATTTATGTTTATTAACTTTAAATTTAATCTGCTCTTAATGTATCTTCTCTTAAAAAAAGAAAGTAATGTGTTTGTGAATCCTAAAATGATTTAATATTTAATGTATGTTCTTACCTAGTATTTAAGCCATTTTGTGTGTGCAATATGATTTGAGTGTGTGTTGGTGCAATGTGATCCTAGTATAATATGAATTGTTAACTTTGTGGGTGCAATATGGTTGATGTATTAGTTCTTGTGACTGTTTTTAAGGCCTTAAATAATATTTAAAAAATCATATTTCTATAATTCTGTGTTTGCACCCGAATGCCATTTCTCTGTATAGAAATAATAAAGATTTCTTGACTTGACTTGACTTGAACTGCTCTTGATTCTAATGTTCGATTATAAAGACATTTGGACAAAAATATGTTTATCAAATGTTACTAGTTTTACATTTCAAATGCTCTAACTTTCAAGTCCTTTAGATCAGAGGCACAGTGCACAGCAGTATACTGAGATTTTATTTCAAATATATCTATCCATCTATCTATCTATCTATATATCTATCTATTTTATCTATGTGACTATCTACGTTCACACAATGGCGTTTGAACGGATGGATCTAGAACCCTCAAAGTAAGCGAAATACTCCGCTTGCAGCAATTGTCCTCAACAAATTGTTTTATCCAGAACTGGTGGATGGCGGCTGTGCTCCTCTTAGATCATTGTTTGAAGAAAGAAAATGGTGACAACTGATATCCAACCATAAAGTAATTAGGTGTGTCTGTATTAGGTGTGTCTGTTTCGTCCTCGATTTGTGCGAAAACCGTTGGTCCTACACCCCCCAATTATGTTCTTGACCAGCGTCATCCCGGCATTCCAGTGAAGCACCTTTTGTATTGCTATTCTGGAAGCTTGGGTTGAAATTGACAGTAAAGAAATTACGCTGCATTAGAATGTGACCGGTATGTTATAGTTAACTCGACACCGATAGTATAATTGTAATGCTAAAAGTGTGCTCGTATTGGAATTTGACCGGCATGTTACTGTTAACTTGACACCGATGATATCTAATGCTAAACGTGTGTAGCCCTTTCTTGGAAAACTAATAATGTAATGTGTGTACCTTTTTCTCTCTTTCCCTCTTCCGCCTCTTTTTTCTATGGTCACCCCCTAAAGTGTGTACATTTACTTCTAGATAAAGAGGTTGTTCACCACCACAGAAGAAGAAGAAGAAGAGGAAGAAAAAACTACTACATTACATTACTACGTTACATGTACTTTACTTGAACCAGAGCCAATTAACCTTTTTAAAGTAACTTATTGCACATGTTTTCTGGTGGGTTTTTTAATTTGGTAACATTATACCGTAAGTCATATTGGTGTTAGACCTAGTATGTTTGGTTATTTGCTCTTCTTCAACCACTTAGACAGTCTTCTGTCATAAATGCAGATGCGCCATGCTGTCGTTATGCGCCTGATAAATAATTAGGCTCAGTATGTCCGTTTTCGGGTGCAGAAAATCTTTGTAAGAATGTCAAGAACAAAAACTGGAGGATGGACCAGTAAGACAGAGAGATTGTAGATGACAGTAAGCAAAGGGAAAAGGCAGTCAAATGGAGTGATAGAATAGAGGAAGTTAGAGGCACAGAACTTCCAGAAGGCACTATTTGTGCAAAGACCTCCCAATATCCCACAGGGGAATGGTTGTCTATATGCATTTTCTCTCCCCTATAATTATTGTTTTCTTCTGATCAAACAGGCGGTCCATGGTATCCATACAGGACAGACAGGAGTCTCCTACATACAGGTAAAATTCAGTATATAAGCCAGTGATGTACCAAGGATCGAAAAGTGACAGGACAAACCGTCCTGTAATTAGAGAAATCAATAGGACAATGTCCTGTCTCTTGCAGAAATCAGTAAGACAAAGCATGCCAGTGTTCAAAATTTAATTAGACATTTGTCCTGACAGAGGCGAAACACACTATGACATTTTCAATTTTAATAGGTCAATGGCCTATGACCTGGATCTCGGGACATCACTGTTAATAAGCATCCTGATTTATATACAGTATAATGCATGCACATGGAGAGAGAGAGAAGAGAGAGAGAGAGGAGAGAGAGAGAGAGAGAGAGAGAGAGAGAGAGAGAGAGAGAGAGAGAGAGAGAGAGAGAGACACACACACACACACGCGCGCGCGCGCGCGCGCGCACGCACGCACGCACACACACAGTGACGCAGCGAGAGTCAATTCATTTTACTTCTTTTGTTCTGATTGATAAACATGCATCTTTTGGGTTTCCATTCTTAAACAAATACACAAAAAACATTATAGTAAAGTATAGTATAGTGTGAGACTGGCTCAAGCCTAAGCCTTGCGGCTTATAAACGTCCCTTCATTGATCACTGTTTTGTTTGCTTAAAGCATGCCTTTAAAATTATGATTGTATTTCAATCATCATATTCAAAAAATAGTTGGCTAAAGTTTTCATCCTTGTCAAGAGGATTTTTTGTTTAGCTTAGCATCAGTTCATGGATTGATAAAGAGGACTAGGCCCCTCAAAATGATCATCTCACGAATGAATGAAAATTCCTCCGGACTGGAACAGACAAATATGGGACATTTATAGAGATAAAGATGATGGGAACGATCCTGGAGGCAATGCCCGAAGGCAGTGCAACACCAAGAAAGTCCCGATTTTTTGTTAACAATATAGATGTATGACATAATATAAATATGATCATCTCACTCTGTGTACTTAGTATGGGTATTTTTTGTGGTCAATATATTTTTTTTCCTTTGTAAATGTTGCAAGTTTTCTTTGTAAAGCGAAAATCAAGTGTTGATATAAAATAAAACTAGCAAAACATTGTCCAAAGTTCATTTTTTATTTAGAACTTTGTATATAAAACTTATTTGAATATCTGTCTCTCGGTGTTTTTAAATGTCCAAGTCACAGTTGAATTATAGTTTGATTATGTTGCATTTGTTATAGCTTGTGTTCACAAAACTGTAAAATACTATTACATATGTTTTTGCTTCTATACAATGATTTATGTTTGTGGATATATAAGAGGTATAATATCTCTCTTGTCTTTAAGCAGTTATAATGTGACAATTATCAACATTTGAATTGTTAAGTATGGACTGTATCGATTATTTTACTTTTAGTGACCTACGGGTATTTTAACAGTTAATATTTGAATATCTTATGCTACAGGTGCAGTCCATATCACAAGCTGTGCAGGATGGACAGGGGTCTCCAACAGATACCGACCACATGCGGGTAAAAATCAGTAGTTACTTGTATGTATGCACTTGTGTTTGTATTGTATGCTAGTCTGTCGTTTCCGACAGTTATGCTGTATGTGTATCGTATTGTTGTATTGAGTTGTACGCTTATGATTACCTTGGATGCCGTGCTGTGCCTCCACAAGAGACACACACACACTCCCTCTGTCTCTGTTTCTCTCTCTGTCTCTCTGTTTCCCTCTGTCTCTCTCTGTTTCTCTCTCTCTCTCTCTCTCTCTCTCTCTCTCTCTCTCTCTCTCTCTCTCTCTCTCTCTCTCTCTCTCTCTCTCTCTCTCTCTCTCACCTTTCGCGCGAGCGTCGTGTTTTTCCCTCCTTTCTTTTTCTACAGGTCATGTCTTTATTACAACAAGGCAGTGAGTGAGTTCACAATGATCCCCAGCTGTAGTGTAGGTGAAAGGGTGGGAGTAAAAAACAAAAAAACGGCTTCAGTCAGCTGCGGAGTGCGAGCTCTTTGTATATTCAGCCTGTTTGATCTTACTACGGAAAATGGCGATAAACTCCATAGCTATTTTGAAAAACTCTGTTCTGAACTTGGTGCCAGTCAAACAGTACAGGTAGAAATTGATCGAACTGTTGCTGTACAACAGCACGATAGCAACAGCTTGGAACAAATTGTGCTGTGCGCCTGCTACAAGACCACTCGAGTCGATGTATTGCGTTATGATCATGAAGAGATTCAATGGTAATGTGAGGAGGACGAAACAAACACCTGCAGTAACCACGGTGACAGACAGTGAAGACACTTTCTGTTGTCTGGAATCCTGGGTGACTTGCTGCACAGAAAGCCGTTTGTTCGGTCTGACCGATCTGGCCAAGGTCCTTAAAAGAACGCTGTTGCTGATGAGTATCAATAGGAAAGGTAATAAACTTCCCTGAAATAAATCCACCCAAGGCCAAATGAATTTGCGAAACCGTTGGTACATTTCCGATCCAGAGAAATCACACTCTCCGATTCGAAAATCGTAGCCGTAGACGATGTGACAATTAATCGTAGCGAAAACGACGTTCACTATGCCAACAGCGGCTCGTGACTTCCCTTTTGTCCACACTGCATTGACACGAAGCGGCCACAGCACAGAGGCAGCTCTGAGCATGGTGAGTGACACCAGCATCCATGCCGAAAGAGTTGGCATCAGGTAGTTCATAAAAACATGGAGTTTGCATTGCCAGGAGCCCGTATTGTTGAAGTATTGTACACCGAAATAATGGTAAAGTAATAGCTGAGATGGTTGTATCAGTAAAAATAACTGATCAGATACGGCCAGAATTATGAAGAAGACGCTTGACGTGGAAGCAGGCAGGCGAATCATGATGGTGATTATGAGAAGATTTCCAAAGAATCCGAAACCGAAGACCGTGGGCCAGCTAATATCCTGAATCAGATGCTTCGCGTGTTCGTAATGTTCGTATAAATCATGCCGGGTGTCTGGATCGTCCATTCCACGAGTCACAAGAAATACTGGAATATGCAGGTTACTGGATTCGGTGGAGCTTTGGTCTTTCATTGTTCAGTATTTTGTTTTAATAGTCAGTATGTTGTTGTTGTTGTTGTTGATGTCGTACCCTGGCTCAAAGACTCCAGGGATCATGCCAACAGCCGAAGCACTTGAACACTATGGTACAAACGCACCGGCTAGGGGATGAGAACATTACGTGTGTGACCGTTTTTTTTTATTACTCCGCCACGTGGGCAGCCACACTCCGACTTCAGAGGAATAATGCAGCATGAAACAGATTCGTCAAACTGTATCCTTGCGCTTTGTAGGTGAATCTTCCACTGTTTCTAAACTAGAACGGGAACATTTTTCATTTCAGCAGATATTTATTTATTTATTTATTTATTTAATGTTTATATTCCTTTTCCCTTTCTTCCTTCCTTTATTCTTATTCCTTCATTCATTCTTTTATTGTTTGATTCATTTGATCTTGATCTTTCTTGCCTTCCTGCCTTTCTTCGTACTAATCATGTCAAAATATACACCAGGTTAACTTTATTACCAACCGCGATCGTAGAGAGCGGATTGGTAATGTTTTCACTCGTGTCTGAGGCGGACTATGTATTGTAAGCATCAAGCATGCTTATATAAATCATTTAATGGTACAACCAATGATCTATCATTAAAAAACTAAATTACATCAGCATTTTCTTTTTATATATTCTCTTTTCCTTCCCTCTTTAATGAATCTACTACAGAATTAGATCTAGTTCTGTCTTGCTTAGTACTTGAATCAACCTCCCTATTCATTGTCCATTTTGTCAATATCATGCCTGTACAAATACATAATATTATTCAATATTGCAGCTAAGGCATTAAACTAACTTTTCCAATCAGTTTGTTTAATGGCTGTGAGCCAGTTTTCATAAAAATACTGTTTCTATGTGACTTGCTATAATAATATGACTATTGGCGGCGGCCATATTGTTTATTTACTTTATTTCCATTTTATGTAGAATCCAGCTCACTCAGCCACTTCAGGCTTACTTAATGCCAAATCCATAACTTAGAGTTCGCTTTTCATTTAATCTCATCATTATGAGTGAGACAGTTTATTTTTAAACAATTTTTGAAATGTATTCATTGCTTGACTTGACTTAGCTCAAGCTTCCATATTGTCAACCTCCCTATTCATTGTCCATTTTCTCAATATCATGCCTCTACAAATACATAATATTATTCAATATTGCAGCTAAGGCATTAAACTAACTTTTCCAATCAGTTTGTTTAATGGCTGTGAGCCAGTTTTAATAAAAATACTGTTTCTATGTGACTTGCTATAATAATATGACTATTGGCGGTGGCCATATTGTTTGTTTACTTTATTTCCATTTTATGTAGAATCCAGCTCACTCAGCCACTTCAGGCTTACTTAATGCCAAATCCATAACTTAGAGTTCGCTTTTCATTTAATCTCATCATTATGAGTGAGACAGTTTATTTTTAAAACAATTTTTGAAATGTATTCATTGCTTGACTTGACTTAGCTCAAGCTTCGATATTGTCAACCTCCCTATTCATTGTCCATTTTCTCAATATCATGCCTATACAAATACATAATATTATTCAATATTGCAGCTAAGGCATTAAACTAACTTTTTCAATCAGTTTGCTTAATGGCTGTGGCCCAGTTTTCATAAAAACGCTGTTCAAAGTGACTTGATATAATACTATCACTATTGGCGGCGGCCATATTGTTTGTTTACTTTATTTCTATTTTATGGAAAATCCAGCTCACTCAGCCACTTCAGGCTAACTCAATGCTAAATCAATAACTTAGAGTTCGCTTTTCATTTAATTTCATCATTATGAGTGAGACAGTTTATTGTTAAATAATTTTTGAAATGTCATTGCTTGACTTAGCTCAAGCTTCCATATTAAGTCAACCTACCTATTCATTGTCCATTTTCTCAATATCACGCCTATACAAATACATAATATTATTCAATATTGTAGCTAAAGCATTAAACTAACTTTTCCAATCAGTTTGTTTAATGGCTGTGAGCCAGTTTAAATAAAAAATACTGTTTCTATGTGACTTGTTATTCGTACGACTATTCGCGGCGGCCATATTGTTTGTTTACTTTATCTCTGTTTTATGTAGAATCCAGCTCACTCAGCCACTTCAGGCTTACTCGATGTCAAACTGATAACTTAGAGTTGCTCTTCACTTGATTTCATTATTATGAGTGAGACAGTTTATTTTCAAACAAATTTTGAAATGTAGTCATTGCTTGACTTAGCTCAAGCTTCCATATTAAGTCAACCACCCTATTCATTGTCCATTTTCTCAATATCTTGCGGATACAAATACATAATATTATTCAATATTGCAGCTAAAGCATTAAACTAACTTTTACAATCAGTTTGTTTAATGGCTGTGAGCCAGTTTTTATTAAAAAAAACACTGTTTCTACGTGACTTGGTATTCGTATGGCGACGGCCATATTGCTCTTGTTCCGTTTTAGCCTATGTGTGATTGCTCAAGGCAGCCATGAATATCATGCTTTGTTTATGTTTTTCTAATTGTTATTCTCATCATAATGCTCGACTGGTCTAGATGGCATATTGTTAATTGTCTCGGAAAGGTTCAAATAATGTTTGAGAACCATCTTGCGTTGATTCTTGGTCTGAGGCCCTACAACGTTTGGATAGATCTAGTTTGAGAACGAAGGCCTAACCCTAGGCAGTGTTACTTGTTAGGCCGTGTTTACCCGTAATTGACTGGAATGTTGTACAATTGGAAAGATATATGTTCACACCCTATTGTAGATTTCATTGTAGTCCTAATAGTTATGGTTATCGATTCTATAAAGTGGAATTTGGATGTTGGACTTACCTTGATGCAAGAACATTTGCGCCATATTTTTTGACTGGAGACGTTGTTAATCCTTTGAATGTTTCTTGAATTATATATTGTTTTCACTTGTAAACACCACACACACATGCACAAATAATCCTTCTATTGAATCAGTTGCATCCCGAACACTGTCACTTCCACATAATTTCGCAAAGTTGGAATTTCATTCACTATTAGACTCGACAGTAAGGCCCAGTAGCCTCGCCATGTTGGAGTTCATCTTGCTCGATTTTGATTGGTCGAGCATACCCCAGTCGCGTATCTTTAGTCGATTTTGATTGGTCGAGCCTACCCTACCCATGTATTATAGTCGAGTGTTGCCATGACTATAAATACTGGGACAGGCGCCTGAGTCAAGGCATTCCCAACCAGGGGTCCGTGGCGAGAGCATCTCTCTCTCGCTACGCGATGACATCGATGCAATGGTGGCAGTTGCATCGAAGTCTTGCTGTGTGGCAGCCAGCGAGAGGGGCGACGCAGGATCTCCTCCCTCACCATGGGAGTTGAACGACTTGCGGACGGGATGGATCGACGGGCAGCAACTTGGACCGTCTCTGCAGTATGCCGATGCCCAGTGGACGTGAAGGGCGGGAGACCTCGGGCAGCTACCGCCTGTCTACTGGGAGTTTTCACATCCGCCTGCAGAGAGGGCTCGACTTGGCTGCATGTCTACCAGCCCGCCCGCAACGACATCGACTCCCCGGTACGGAGCAGGTCGCCCTGTGGTCCTGACGACGGCCTTAGGAGGAAGTAGACCATCTACAGCAGGAGCAGTTTTTACGCCAACGGCAGCGACAAGCTTCATCAGATGCTCGCATCTATGCACCAAATTCAACGATGCTAACATCAGCATCAAGCAACAGTTCCAGACTCGGATCCCGTCCGAGATGTTCCCGCAACCAACAGCGTTATCCGCGATTCCAGGATGCGCAACGTGTTCGAGTCATCGAAAGACAACGTATGCCACGTCACGAACTCCATTTTCAACATAGTACGAGCCCCATCATCATCATCATCATCCAACGAGAAGACTATCCAGCCTTCAAGCAGAACGTCCATAAGGACCTACGGTCAATTGGACGGAAATCTCATCTTCTCCTGAGTCAAGGAGCTTTTTCTGGGATTTACTTGCTTGCTAGTCTATACGATCAGTGCCATTTTAGAGCAAATTAGTCTAGTAAGAAACTTTTTATAGATCATTCTTATAGCTCCCTTGACTAAATAAATAGCTTAGTGGCACCATCAAAATTCATACATTCTGCTAGTTTGAAAATCCCAAATTCATCCACAATCTAATCAGTAACCGAATTTCCCTAACTAATCCACCATCACTATTTTTGGTTTGGGCCTAGTAAAAACTAATTCAAAATTAAACAAGAATACAAGAATTAATCCAAATTTGTAAATAGGCCAGTTATTCATTTGTTTTGTTTTGCCGGGTTGCTACTGTTCTTGTTCATTGGGAATTGTTACTAATTGGGTTTCCTTAAGCTTTACACAAATGACGTTTTTTTAAATATAAATAATGAAGTGAGAGGAACGTGTGTGTGTGTGTGTGATGCGAATTGAAATTTAGTGCTCCTCTCTGTGCTTGCTCGATTGCCATGATTATTTGATTGTGAAGACGAAATAAAAGAGTAAAAGATGATTCAAAGAAGGAAACCTATAAAAGCTGACTGGGCTTATTTAATTGTCTGGGAGATTTTCTTCGTTTATTCTTCCCTTGCTCCTCTTTTGTTTGGACGTTCCATGTTGTGAAAAGTCCGGTTCTTGTTGTTCATCTGTTGTCTGGTCACTGTTGTAAATATTGTTGTTTAGCTGTGTTGTGTATTGCCCAAAACCTAAACACCTACATCGCACCCAAACAGATACTGATTACGTCTTGGCACGCTCTCATCCTGACAAGATAAACAGCTGGACCAGATAATCAGTCACTCTGTTCTCAATTAAGATGTAGGCCTGTTTACAAATGGTGTCAGAAGTGGGATTTAATTATTATGTTCCGTCATAATAATGCTCATGTAAATTATTTTAAGGAAAATTAAAATAATTAATAATGATAGAAATGTTAGGCTAAGCCCAGGCATAGTGAGAAAGGTACACACATCCAGATTTGTGTCTAGATCTATTTCGTCAAGTGACGTTTTGTGTTTACGTGGGGTTTTTTTTTTGGAAGAAGATGAGTGCAGGGAGGGTGGTGTTCAGAGATGCGTGCGCATATGTAGGCTATGGCGTAAAAAAAAAAGAAGAAAAAAAGGGGGGAAAAAAGAGAACGACCAATCATCTTTGATTAAAATTATCGTCTGCAAAAATGGCTTTTAATTCCACTAGGCGTTCATTTCTGCCACTCGCATCGGATAGTAAATTTTATTTAAATTGTTCATTGCGATCATACGTTTTCGATTGTTCTCACGTTCTTATCTCATCGTATGGAACCCCTCTCTTCCTATCATCGTAAGTTTAAAAACAAACAAAAAAGAGAAAGAAGGAAGAATGCGGAAGTGGGCTTGTGGTTTGTTTATGTTAGGCGGCAGTCTTTGATAAAGGAAACAATGGATCTGACGTTAAAAAAAAAATCGTCACTGGAAAATGTAGTAGGAATGCGTAGTAGGCTTTGTGTTGCCAGTTTTGGGGTGAGTGGTGAACGTAACTAATAACTCGGTGTTTACTTTTAAATGGGCCTTCAACGTCATTTAGGCTTTGTTGTTTTTGGGGGTGGGGAAGGTGTTTCTTTCGTCACTCGCATAGGCGATGTAAGATTTTTTTTATTTTTTTTTATTTTTTTTATTTTTTATTTCTCCCAGTTAGGAAATAGACTAGGCCTAACAACGGATAGGTAGAGCAAGCAGAAAACAAGTTTATTTTTACTTTATTTAGATTTTCTTTTCACTGTCCCTGTGAATAATATTGACCAAGTCCTGTAGTGTTGGCTGATAGTGAGATAATTATGTGGGATAAAGAACTAGATCTAGAAGGAGGTTTGCATTTATCAGTCTGGTTTGCCTTTATCAGTCTGGTTTGCCTTTATCAGTCTTGAATTATTAAATAGTGTGATTTTAAGCGAAGTTAGTGTGTGTTCTTAGGAACGAAGAAACAAAGTAAACAAGACTATGGTTAGGCTAAGCCTATAACGTAAGGCTTCCCGGTTTATGTCCTTGTTAGTTCAAGGGGAGCAACTCCTGTAATTTTCAAGTCCTTTTGTATAGAGCAGTTGTCTAACTTTAACTGCTTTATAAACCATGTTTAATAAGCCAGTAGACGAGATACCTAATGGATTATTATGCCGTTGTTAGTATTTAAGTTTTAGAGTCTAAAGACAACTTTATTGCTAAAAGTACGTTTTAAACGTAAATTCCTTTAAAATAAATAAGTAAGGAGTAAGGATCCAGAAAGCTCGACCACTAAGTCAAGTACCATTATAGTCAATAGATCAATCAAAACAAGAAAACAAGAAGATGATGCAGCCAGAGGATGCTGAACCGGTACCTCTACCCCGGCCCAGCCGCAGGGCATTGAGCGAAACGCCGGAGAGACTGAGTCCTGCTGAAAGGAGGGTGCAAGCAGCCATGGATCAGGACCTTGCTGGTGGCAACGATTATCGAGGACTTCCCCCTAGAAGACCTCCGCAAGACATGCCGGACTACTACAGAATGGATTACCCAAGGGGTCCCAAGCCTTTCAATTTGACCCCGCAGGCCTACACCGGAGAAGAAGATGTGGAGGGCTACTTATCTCAGTTTGAATGTTGTGCGGCCCTTGGACGTTGGTCATATCGAGAAAAAACTCTTGCTCTCACCGCGCTCCTGAGAGGTCCGGCCAGGAAGTTCTATATGGGATTGGACAATCATGAAAGGAATGATTATGATACCCTCACAAACCTACTGAAGCAGCGTTTCGGCAATCAGTCAAGACACCAGATGTACTGGGTCTCAAAATTCGATTCGAGATATTGTTTACCGGGAGAATCGGCGGCCACACTCGCCGATGACCTGCTGCTACTGGCTAATAGAGCGCACCCCGAGATGGGTCGTGACGCTGTGCAAAAACTGGCGCTTCAGCAATTCTATAAGAGCTTGGAACCTGAACTGAGGTGGAAGTGCATCGATTCGGGCTGCACGCTTCTGGGCGAGGCTGTGGACATTATAGACACATATGAGACCATCATGAAGCCAGGTCCACCTAAGAAGACTGTGAGAGTTGTGCAGGGTGATTCAAGTCCCACCACAGCAGCAATGCTGCAAAAGATAATAGAAAGACTGGACAATCTGGAGACCCAACAGAGGGGGTCTCCCAGAGCAATGCCGCAACAGCAATTCAGGGGGTGTTACATCTGCTCTGATCCAGGACATTATTACCAGCAGTGCCCCACCTACGCCAAGGTCATGAAACTGGAAAACTATCGACCCAGAGTCGGTGGTTACAGCGCAAACGGACAGAACAGTCACAATAACTACAACAATGCTCAGGGCAGCGTCCAGAACGGGCAAAACAGAGGTGGACAGGGAAACTAGACAGTGTCTCTTCTAAGGGCCAAGAGGAGGCAAATACTGAAGGAATAGGGCCTATAGCACAGGAACATGACTTGAAAATGTGCGACATTATTTCTCTTGATTGTGGAAAAAACTTGGGTATTAAGTGCAACAAAGAAACATCTGTGCCTGTGACGGAACATGGCTTGAAAATGTGTGACATTATTTCTCTTGATTGTGAAGAAAACTTGGGATTTATGTGCAACAAAGAAACATCTGTGCCTGAGACAGAACCAAACTATATCCGAGTGGGTGTGTCTAAATTGAAACAAAATCTGGAAACTGATAACGGACTATTTGTGGAGGGCAGTCTAGGAGATGTTTCAGTGGACTTCTTAATTGATAGTGGGTCAACAGCAACTTTGATTAGCTACCAAATCTTTGAGAAACTATCAGAAGAAGAAAGGGAGAGATTGTCACCCTCAAGGGGTGAATAGGGAAAGAATAAATTGTTATGGAAAGGCTACTGTCGACATCAGACTAGGATCACAACTTTTTGAACATACTGTAATAATCTGTGACATGCAAACGGAGGCAATTCTCGGACAGGACTTCATCTTGAAACATCTTCATGTGATAAATTTGAGAAATTTGAAGGTGTCTACTCAGTTCGGGGAAATACAGTGCTTCCTCGGGGGAAAAGCAGCCATGGTGTGTAGAGTGACAGTAAAAGAAGAGCACACAATTCCAGCTCAGTCCATAATGCACGTACCGATACATGTGAGTGGAAAGGAGCACCTAGCTGACTATGTCCTCTTTGAACCGAGTGCAGAGATTGTTGAGAAGAGTAGGCTCCTTTTAGTTCCTGCCATTGACTATGCTAGAGATGTGACATTTGCTATTGTGATACACCTGTCTGATGAGGATGTGAAGTTACACCCAAATACAAAGCTAGGGACCTGTGAATCAGCATATGAGGAGGAAAATACAGTTAAACTAGAGACTTGCAACCTTGTAACTGAAGAAAAGAGTGAACCTGGAACTCTGCCTGAATACCTTCATGATTTATTTGTGAGGAGTTCTGTCAACCAAGATGAAGAACAACAAAAGAAACTGGAACAATTACTGATCAATTATCAGCATGTGTTTGCAAAGAACTCTGACGATTTGGGTCAAACGACTAAGGCAAGACACCAAATAAACACTGGTACTGCAAAACCAATAAGACAACAAGCCAGAAGACAGCCGTTTAGCCGACGTCAAGCGGAAAGAGATAAAATTCAAAGCATGCTTGAGAAGAACATTATACAGCCTTCCAACTCTGCCTGGGCATCGCCTGTAGTGCTTGTTGCGAAGAAAGACGGATCAATCCGTTTCTGCATTGATTACAGAAAACTCAACAGTGTAACAGAAAAAGATGCATATCCATTGCCGAACATTGAGGAATGTCTCGACGCCCTAGGAGGCAATACTTGGTTCATCACTTTTGACCTAGCTCAAGGGTTCTTCCAAATTCCCTTAGACAGAGAAGAAGATGGGCAACGAACGGCATTCGTCACGGGGATGGGACTATACCAGTTCACTGTTATGAGTTTCGGACTCAAAATGCTCCTTCCAGTTTTCAACGACTGATGGAGGGTGTCCTTCAAGGGTTAACTTGGGAACAGTGTGTACTCTTTCTTGACGACACTATAGTCCCCGCCCCGAGTTTCGAAGAAAGTCTCAAGCGCATTGAAAACGTCTGGAACAGATTTGAAGAGGCCAATCTGAAAATGAAGCCGTCCAAATGTCAATTGTTCCAAAGAGAAATCAGGTTCCTAGGTCATATCGTGACAAGTGGGGGCATTAAGACAGACCCCGAGAAAACAAAAGCTGTGAGGGAGTGGCCTGAACCCAGGACTCCAAAACAAGTCAGAAGCTTCATGGGACTTTGCTCTTATTACAGATTTGTAAAAGACTTTGCCAAGATCGCACGTCCCCTTCACAAGCTCAGCCAGAAAGGTGTACAATTTAAGTGGACCCAGGAGTGTCAGAAAGCCTTTGACACCCTGAAAGACTGTTTGACTACAACGCCAGTCCTGTGTTACCCTATACCAGGACTTCAGTTCATCCTAGACACTGATGCCAGTGACGCAGCGGTAGGGGCAGTACTCTCTCAGGTTCATCAAGATCAAGAGAAGGTGGTGGCCTACTCCAGCAGAGCACTCACCAAGCCTGAAATAGTGTACTGTGTGACCAGGAAAGAACTGTATGCAGTCATAGCAGCATTAAGAAAGTTTCATCATTATTTGTTTGGTGCGGAAATACTGCTTAGAACAGACAACAGCGCAGTCAGTTGGATGAGAACTCTGAAAGTCCCCTCCGGGCAAATAGCACGCTGGCTCCAGGAACTGGAAACCTATGATTTGACAGTGGTACATAGGCCAGGCACACAGCATCGGAAAGTGGACGCGTTGTCCAGAATCCCATGCACAACTTGTGATAGGATTCAGAAAGCAGAGACAGAGCATGCGGAAGACCAGCCGACGCCAGGAAAAAACTGCGAAGAAGAAAAAGAAGATGTGTTCGCAATTGAGTCTGTGCCAGCAACGTCGGAGACAGATCCGAAACAACAACAAAGTTCAAATGACAATCAGAAACCCACCTGTAGTTATTTCAAAGACCAGCCTGAAAAAACGCCGAGACTCAGCCAGCAACAATTTCGGGCCCAATGATTTTAGAAGGTTGGGACAAAGAGGGTATCAGAGAAAAGCAGTTGACTGATAAGAACATTGGGCCTATACTATCGGCCAGAGAAGCTTCAAACACTAGGCCAAAGTGGTCAGAAATATCAGCAGAGAGCAGAGCTAAAAGCATTATGGGCATCGTGGGACAGACTGACAGTAATACAAGGAGTCCTCTACAGACAGAGAAAAACTGATGAGGATGATAGGCAGTTATAGCTTGTAATCCCAGCAGTCCTAAGGGAGACAGTGATGAAGAACTATCATGATGTACCAACGGCAGGCCACCTCTGTGCAGAAAAGTTGATGGAGAAAATAAAGCTAAAGTTCTACTGGGTAGGGATAAAAAATAGCTGTCAACAATACTGCACGCAATGCAATCGGTGCGCAGCTCGTAAGACACCCAAATCCACCAAGCATGCCCATCTTGGGCAGCGTCCAGTGGGTGAGCCAATGGAGAGGATAGCCATGGACATACTCGGTCCACTGCCTGTAACATACAATGGAAACCAGTACATACTTGTAATTGTGGACTTATTCACGAAATGGACTGAAGCCATCCCATTACCAGACCAGGAAGCGGCAACAGTAGCAAATGCCTTTGTGAATGAATTTGTCTGCAGATATGGAACTCCTTTGCAAGTTTTGACTGACCAGGGCTCTAACTTTGAATCGGCTGTCTTCAAAGAAATGTGTGATATTGACAAGACCCGCACCACAAGCAAATGGGTGTGTTGAGAGATTTAACAGAACTCTTGCAGTCATGCTCACGATGTACTGAGAGCAGAAACAGAAGTCATGGGATGTGTACCTGCCGCAAGTTATGATGGCGTATCGGTCTTCGATGAATAGCACCACGAATCAGACTCCCAACAGAATGCTATTCGGGAGGGAAATCACACTGCCCATGCAGGCACTCGTTGAACTACCTGAAGAACCGGAGACGGAAAAGGAACCAAGTCAGTACGTGGTAGAACTCAAAGAAACATTAGAGCGTGCTCATGAAACAGCGAGAAAGTACACTAAGAAAAATTCGGAGTATCAAAGGAAACACTATGACCTCCGGGCCAAGAAATGTTCCTACAATCAAGGGCAGCTAGTGTGGCTATACGATCCAGTGCGAAGGCATGGGATATGTAGCAAGCTTACCAGCAAGTGGAAAGGGCCCTTTTTGATCACTAAGCATTGTGATGATCTGACCTATTTGATCAAGAAGACAGCAAAGGGCGTTCCTAAAGCCTATCATGTGGACAGATTCGTGCCCTACAAAGGCCGAAAGGTGCCGGGCTGGGTGACCAAGGACAGAGGATAAAATTAACGAGAGTCAAGATGTAGTATTAGTGCCAAGCTTTAGATTAGAAGAAAGAACTCAATAGGGACACACAAGTTAGCAAGGATAAACAAATAGACACTAAACCTGTGAATATGACTGAGCAAGCGGGGCTTTCTTCAGTTGATTATTATAGAACTTTTTTTTTTACAATTACACTACTTTATTCTGGGACTATAAGCAAGGACATTGTTTACAACTGTTTCAGATGAAGGTTCACTGCTATGAATGCAACAAGAGGTTTTCAACAAAGTCGGAGGCCAAGGCCCACTATAACCTGGTCCATCTAGGACTTGTTGAGTACCGGTCCGCCACGCCTGAGAAAATAGCGTTCAAAAGGCCAAGGTATGAGGACGTCTCCCCAGCCTCCGATTGGCAGGAATACAATTCAAACACATAGTTCATAGGACTGGACACCCCGCGGACATGGCGCTACCCGGTAGGCACCACACCGGTTCAGGACGAATTTAAGTGCTGTGACGTGCCGGACACCCGCAACTCACAAAAAGTGCCGGATGCTGTGTGCGCTGACTGTGACGCACCGGCTGCCGTGGGTGCTGACCGTGACGTGCCGGATGCTGTGCGTGCTGACTGTAACGCACCGGCTGCCGTGGGCGCTGACCGTGACGTGCCGGATGCTGTGCGTGCTGACTGTGATACACCGGCTGCCTTGGGCGCTGACCGTGACGTGCCGGATGCTGTGCAAGCTGACTGTGACGCACTGGATGCCGTGGGCACTGACTGTGATGTGCTGGCCACCAACACCGACGTGGTCGTCCTGGAGGAAGATCCAGCCACGCTGGCTTGCATCCTCCTGGATCCTCTTCTCAACCCAGCGCCCAGGCGTTGGACCCGTGACGAGGAGGTCCAGCTTCCTGGAGGCATGCGGTAGCCCCCTGCAGGATGGCGGGACATGTCCAGGGATGAGAAGAGTGGCCACCTCTGGCAGGCCACTTACCAGTTGGCAAAGATGGCTGGCCTGCCTACAAACGAGAACCGTGAACTCTTTGATACCTTCGGATTTTTGGTGCTTCCCAAAACAACATACCCACCCAGCGCCCAACCCGTACAGAAGGTGAGGGAGACTCTATTCACGACAGTGAAGAAGGTGGCGAACGGACTATTGAACGATAGGGAATCAGTAGGGGTGGTCCGTCAGCTGGCCCAGACCCCCCCTCCTTCAGGACTCTTAGAAAAAGTAATTGATGCCATCAGTCACATCCCTATTAGGACCTAATTCCAAATTCCTGTTCCCTTTCTTCCTCCTTTTTTCCTTCAGGGTATGGATTGTACTTTTTGTTATGGGG
This sequence comes from Phymorhynchus buccinoides, assembly GCA_017654935.2. Taxonomy (NCBI): domain Eukaryota; kingdom Metazoa; phylum Mollusca; class Gastropoda; order Neogastropoda; family Raphitomidae; genus Phymorhynchus; species Phymorhynchus buccinoides. Next base: position 596,453 of record JAGGCT020004065.1, read on the forward strand.
GTGTGTGTCTTAAATTTCTTTCCCAAACTTTCCCAAAAAAAAGCTTTCACCCCCTTATTTAATTTTTCAAATACCCCTATCATTAACACTTGCGGTAGAACAATTTTTGCGTCAACAATGTGGAACAGTTCGTGTGATTCACAGAAGTTGTTTTGCGTGAACTAGTTGGAGATCAGGGAAGACGCTTTGATTTCCCTATCGTGCTGAACACAGAAGGAAAAAAAAGAAATAATAATAATAAAAGAAGAAGAAGAAGAGAGAGCATTGTTTTGAACTTTTAGTAAATAACTTTCTTGTAGGAATGTACCGTTGTAATGTGTTGTTGAACTGTCACTTAAGGTGGGACTTTTTATAACTTTTTCACTGTCGCACGTTTATCCTAGAGAAAGGAGACGGGGTGGCAAGTGTTTTTTTTTTTTACCATGCCCATGGTTGGATTAGAGTGAGCGCTGTCCTTCATGGAGCAGGCAGACTGTTTTGTATTCTCACCTGTGTCTAAGTTATAGTGTTTATTGGGTTTTATTTTTTAATTAATGTTTATATTCCTTTTTCCTTTCTTCCTTTCCTCTCCATTCTCCATCCTCCTTCCTTTCTTCCTCCCTTTATTCTTATTCCTTCATTAATTATTTTGTTGTTTGATTCATTTGATCTTCATCTTTCTTTCCTTCCTGCCTTTCTTCGAACTAATCATACAGAACTCTAAAACTGAAAATAAGAGCACAGAAAACTTTCTTACCAAGATCAATTCATCTGTTGAACACATAATGCACTGCATCGACTGATTGTTTTGCTGAGCAGCCTGTCCATCTCCTTGGGATTGAATTTGTGCAAGCCTATTTGTAGTCCCCTTGTTCTACAATAGATTACTGCTGTGTATGTCCTTGACTAAATTGTCTGTGTAGAGATGGTGTAGGTACTATTATTGCTGCATTTTTAAGCTTTTTTGTTATGCTTTAAAAAACCCACCTGATTATGTCTTGATTTAAAATGTATTTTAAAAATGCGTTCTGCTTTTACTGGAGTAATTGTTCGTATTCGTCCAGTTTGTTAATTACAATATTGCAGTGTTATTAGTTATTTGTTTATATTCTTTAATTGTTGATAAATGTGTTTATTGTTGTTTTTGTTATGAGCACCTGGCTGCAATTTCTCAGTTATGAGAAAATAAAAAATGATTTTGATTTGATTTGATTTGATTTGATGTCCAAAAATACACCAGCTTAACCTAGCGCGACAGTTGCAAAAGAGATTGTAAAAATGACACAGGGACCAAGTCTTTATTCTGCTCTTTTGCAGTATTTTTGTGTCCCATGACTTTGTGCAAATTATTAGGAAGTATTTTTTGGAGTCCTACAACATAAACAGTGACACTCTTTAACTATACTTAGAAACTCTTTTTTTTTTTACAAGTTATTAAGAATTAAGTTTTGGGGTCCCATAACATAGACGGTGACACTCTTTAGCTATGCGTAGAAACTTTTTCTTTACAAATTATTAAGAATTATATTTTTGGGGTCCCACAACATAAACTGTGATGTTCTTTAATTATGCTTTAGAAACACTGGGTTTTTTTTACAAGTTAGTAAGAATTATTTTTGGGGGTCCCATAACATAGACTGACACTCTTAGAAACTCTTTTTTTTCTTCAAATTATTAAGAATTAATTTTTGGGGTCCCACAACATAAACTGTGATGTTCTTTAATTATGCTTTAGAAACACTGTTTTTTTTACAAGTTATTAAGAATTATTTTGGGGGGTCCCACAACATAAACTGTGACACTCTTTCATTAAACTTAGAAACTCTGCTCTGAACCTGCTGTCAGTACAACAGTACAGGTAGAAGTTGACAGCACTGTTGCTGTACCACAAGAGCCAGCTGGCATCGTAGAATATCCAGTACTTGCCATTTTCTATTGGGTCAGACCAATCGGCATATTTCTCCATTTCTAAATATATACCGAGGGGCGATGTCAGAAGGACAAAACGAACACTTGCAGCAATCAAAGTGACAGTCAGTGAAGACACTTTCTGTTGTCTGCAATCCTGGGTGGTGGTTTGTTGTACTACAGGAATACCTTGGTTTGTTCTGACAGATCCGACCAATGTCCACAACAGAACACTGTTACTGACTACCAGCAATATCAAAGGAACCAAGCGAGTTTGAAGTTGTCGAATCCACCCAAAGTGTTCGACAGGTCCAAAATGCTCGCAACGCCCTTCTTTGACACGGTATCTTCGAAGAACATAGCCGTTCATCAAAACGAGAGTGATGATCACAATACCGGCAGTAACTCGTGATTTCTTCTTTGTCCACACAGCATTAGCATGAAGTGGCCGCAGCACAGTAGCAGCTCTGAGCATGGAGAGTGACACCAGCATCCATGCTGATACAGGTGACGCTGTGAGAAATGTCAGTCTATTCAGCTTACACTGCCAGGTGCTGCGAGCTTTGAAGTACTCTACATCAAATGTCCTGTAAAGCCATCGTTCCAGGGGGCCTATGACCAGCACTAACTGGTCAGACATGGTCATCACCTTGAAGAAAACACTGGACGTGGATGAAGGAAGACGAAACATGGTCAACATTATCAAAAGATTTCCGAGAAATCCATAAACGACCACAATTGGATTTCCGATGTCCTCGATCAGATAGGATATATCTAAATAGGGTTGCGTTATGTCGTCCCAGGTATTGCCTTCTGAATAGTCAGTGTTCTTCGATGTTCTTGTCCCTTCAAAGTCGTGTAATTTGAGCGTGGTTCCTGGGACTTCCATTGTCATCTTGCAGCGTCTAAAAGTTGTAATATAATCTGGCAGTATCTAAAGGTTCGTACTTAATTTAACCGATGGCATTTATATTACATCAAGCAGAGCTTCGAATAGTCAGCAGGCCCGGATCAGTGACCCATTCAATCAGTGATTTGATCCCTCATTATGCGCAGCCAGGGGTCTTCACCACAATGTCTGCAATCGAATTTCAATTCAATACTACAAGGACATTTTACTGGCTTATTATTTTAAAACTTTTCCCATCATGTTCTGCAATCAGGAGTCACGTGTCCCATGAAGCTTAAAACAATCTGAAGCTCTGATCAAGTCATTTCCAAGTCAAATCAAGTCAGGTCAAGTCACAATCATCTTTATTGAGGGTTAAAGAATAAGCTGACAAGCTTGTTTTCATCCTGCCCTCACGAAAACAAACAAACACATTAATCAACAATTTATGAAAAACTAACATATTTACAGGAACACAAAACATAGAAAACACTAGGATCAGCATAATGAAAGAAACACAAACCCACAACACAGACCCAAACAGAAGAGAGAAGGGGGTAGGGAGGGAGAGAGAGGGGTGGGTGTGGAGAGGGAGAGAAAGCCTGGGGAGGAAAGAACACACACACACACACACACACACACACACACACACACACACACACATATGGCACACACACGCTCACTCACACACTCACGCACGCGCGCGCATGCACACACACACACACACACACACACACACACACACACACACACACATACACACACACACACACACACACACACACACACACACACACACACACACAATTGAAAAACAAAAAACAGAAAGAAAGGGAAGAAAGAAGGAAGAAAAGAATATTTCCAGACATATATGAACATGCAATGCATAATTATATGCATCTTAATAATGTCATATTACAATTTATCAACCAGGTGCTTCTTTAAAGCCTTTTATTAAAAGCTGGTTTAGATGGACATGATTTCAAGAATGATGGCAAGTTGTTCCATGTGTTTCCCCCAGAGTATGTCAAGCTGGATTTGAACAGATCGTTATGGGGCTTAGGAAATGAAAGCTTATGAGTATGTCGATTTTCATTTAATGTAAAGGAACTTATTTTATTTGGGGCTGTTCCGTTTACGATGTTGTACATACATAGGCATTTGATTAAGAAAAGTCTGTCTTTAAACGGAAGGATGTTTAGCTGTTTATAGTCATTTATTGTCAAGCTACTAGATTTAAGTAGGACTAGCTTCAAAGCTCTTTTGTGTAAGCGAGATATGTATCTTAGATTATTTTCACTAGCACTATCCCATAAAGCGGAAGCGTAATTAATAAGAAGTAAGATATGTGCATGAAAAAAGAGTTTTCTTGAATGAAGGTCTAAGAAATTATTTATTTTTGATAACTGGTAAATTCTTTTAGAGATACGCTTACCGAGGTCATTAATGTGATCACTCCACGATAAGTCCTTATCAATGATAACCCCTAACACTTTATGGGAGGAAACGTCTTCAATTATTTTATCTTTGACATACAATGGAGGAAACACAGAGTTCATCTTCTTTCGCTTTTGACGTGTGGTTATATACATACATTTTGTTTTTTGTGCATTAAGAGACATGTGGTTCAATTCTGTCCACTGAGTTAGCTTATTAATATTGGTCTGCAGATTGTCTACTAATTCAAAAGGACTGGCACTGTTAGATTGCAATGACACGTCATTGCAATCTAACAGTGCCAGTCCTTTTGAATTAGTAGACAATCTGCAGACCAATATTAATAAGCTAACTCAGTGGACAGAATTGAACCACATGTCTCTTAATGCACAAAAAACAAATGTATGTATATAGCCACACGTCAAAAGCGAAAGAAGATGAACTCTGTGTTTCCTCCATTGTATGTCAAAGATAAAATAATTGAAGACGTTTCCTCCCATAAAGTGTTAGGGGTTATCATTGATAAGGACGTATCGTGGGGTGATCACATTAATGACCTCGGTAAACGTATCTCCAAAAGAATTTACCAATTATCAAAAATAAATAATTTCTTAGACCTTCATTCAAGAAAACTCTTTTTTCATGCACACATCTTACCTCTTATTAACTACGCATCCACTTTATGGGATAGTGCTAGTGAAAATAATCTAAAATACATAACTCGCTTACACAAAAGAGCTTTAAAGCTAGTCCTACTTAAATCTACTAGCTTGACAATAAATGACTATAAACAACTAAACATCCTTCCGTTTAAAGACAGACTTTTCTTAATCAAATGCCTATGTATGTACAACATCGTAAACGGAACAGCCCCAAATAAAATAATAAGTTCCTTTACATTAAATGAAAATCGACATACTCATAAGCTTTTATTTCCTAAACCCCATAACGATCTGTTCAAATCCAGCTTGACATAATCTGGGGGAAACACATGGAACAACTTGCCATCATTTTTGAAATCATGTCCATCTAAACCAGCTTTTAATAAAAGGCTTTAAAGAAGCACCTGGTTGATAAATTGTAATATGACATTATTAAGATGCATATAATTATGCATTGCATGTTCATATATGTCTGGAAATATTCTTTTCTTCCTTCTTTCTTCCTTTTCTTTCTTGTTTTTGTTTTTCAATTTTGTGTGTGTTGTGTGTGTGTGTGTGTGTGTGTGTGTGTGTGTGTGTGTGTGTGTGTGTGTGTGTGGTGTGTGTGTGTGTGTGTGTGTGTGTGTGCATGCGCGCGCGTGCGTGAGTGTGTGAGTGAGCGTGTGTGTGCATATGTGTGTGTGTGTGTGTGTGTGTGTGTGTGTGTGTGTGTGTTCTTTCCTCCCCAGGCTTTCTCTCCCTCTCCACACCCACCCCTCTCTCTCCCTCCCTACCCCCTTCTCTCTTCTGTTTGGGTCTGTGTTGTGGGTTTGTGTTTCTTTCATTATGCTGATCCTAGTGTTTTCTATGTTTTGTGTTCCTGTAAATATGTTAGTTTTTCATAAATTGTTGATTAATGTGTTTGTTTGGTTTCGTGAGGGCAGGATGAAAACAAGCTTGTCAGCTTATTCTTTAATCCTCAATAAAGATGATTGTGACTTGACCTGACTTGATTTGACTTGGAAATGACTTGATCAGAGCTTCAGATTGTTTTAAGCTTCATGGGACACGTGACTCCTGATTGCAGAACATGATGGGAAAAGTTTTAAAATAATAAGCCAGTAAAATGTCCTTGTAGTATTGAATTGAAATTCGATTGCAGACATTGTGGTGAAGACCCCTGGCTGCGCATAATGAGGGATCAAATCACTGATTGAATGGGTCACTGATCCGGGCCTGCTGACTATTCGAAGCTCTGCTTGATGTAATATAAATGCCATCGGTTAAATTAAGTACGAACCTTTAGATACTGCCAGATTATATTACAACTTTTAGACGCTGCAAGATGACAATGGAAGTCCCAGGAACCACGCTCAAATTACACGACTTTGAAGGGACAAGAACATCGAAGAACACTGACTATTCAGAAGGCAATACCTGGGACGACATAACGCAACCCTATTTAGATATATCCTATCTGATCGAGGACATCGGAAATCCAATTGTGGTCGTTTTGGGATTTTTCGGAAATCTTTTGATAATCCTGATCATGTTTCGTCTTCCTTCATCCACGTCCAGTGTTTTCTTCAAGGTGATGACCATGTCTGACCAGTTAGTGCTGGTCATAGGCCCCCTGGAACGATGGCTTTACAGGACATTTGATGTAGAGTACTTCAAAGCTCGCAGCACCTGGCAGTGTAAGCTGAATAGACTGACATTTCTCACAGCGTCACCTGTATCAGCATGGATGCTGGTGTCACTCTCCATGCTCAGAGCTGCTACTGTGCTGCGGCCACTTCATGCTAATGCTGTGTGGACAAAGAAGAAATCACGAGTTACTGCCGGTATTGTGATCATCACTCTCGTTTTGATGAACGGCTATGTTCTTCGAAGATACCGTGTCAAAGAAGGGCGTTGCGAGCATTTTGGACCTGTCGAACACTTTGGGTGGATTCGACAACTTCAAACTCGCTTGGTTCCTTTGATATTGCTGGTAGTCAGTAACAGTGTTCTGTTGTGGACATTGGTCGGATCTGTCAGAACAAACCAAGGTATTCCTGTAGTACAACAAACCACCACCCAGGATTGCAGACAACAGAAATTGTCTTCACTGACTGTCACTTTGATTGCTGCAAGTGTTCGTTTTGTCCTTCTGACATCGCCCCTCGGTATATATTTAGAAATGGAGAAATATGCCGATTGGGCTGACCCAATAGAAAATGGCAAGTACTGGATATTCTACGATGCCAGCTGGCTCTTGTGGTACAGCAACAGTGCTGTCAACTTCTACCTGTACTGTTGTACTGACAGCAGGTTCAGAGCAGAGTTTCTAAGTTTAATGAAAGAGTGTCACAGTTTATGTTGTGGGACCCCCCAAAATAATTCTTAATAACTTGTAAAAAAAACAGTGTTTCTAAAGCATAATTAAAGAACATCACAGTTTATGTTGTGGGACCCCAAAAATTAATTCTTAATAATTTGAAGAAAAAAAAGAGTTTCTAAGAGTGTCAGTCTATGTTATGGGACCCCCAAAAATAATTCTTACTAACTTGTAAAAAAAACCCAGTGTTTCTAAAGCATAATTAAAGAACATCACAGTTTATGTTGTGGGACCCCAAAAATATAATTCTTAATAATTTGTAAAGAAAAAGTTTCTACGCATAGCTAAAGAGTGTCACCGTCTATGTTATGGGACCCCAAAACTTAATTCTTAATAACTTGTAAAAAAAAAAAGAGTTTCTAAGTATAGTTAAAGAGTGTCACTGTTTATGTTGTAGGACTCCAAAAAATACTTCCTAATAATTTGCACAAAGTCATGGGACACAAAAATACTGCAAAAGAGCAGAATAAAGACTTGGTCCCTGTGTCATTTTTACAATCTCTTTTGCAACTGTCGCGCTAGGTTAAGCTGGTGTATTTTTGGACATCAAATCAAATCAAATCAAATCAAATAATTTTTATTTTCTCATAACTGAGAAATTGCAGCCAGGTGCACATAAGAAAAACAACAATAAACACATTTATCAACAATTAAAGAATATAAACTAATAACTAATAACACTGCAATATTGTAATTAACAAACTGGACGAATACGAACAATTACTCCAGTAAAAGCAGAACGCATTTTTAAAATACATTTTTAAATCAAGACATAATCAGTTGGTTTTCTTAAAGCAGGCAACAAAAAAGCTTAAAAATGCAGCAATAATAGTACCTACACCATCTCTACACAGACAATTTTAGTCAAGGACATACACAGCAGTAATCTATTGTAGAACAAGGGGACTACAAATAGGCTTGCACAAATTCAATCCCAAGGAGATGGACAGGCTGCTCAGCAAAACAATCACTCGATGCAGTGCATTAAGAGTTCAACAGATGAATTGATCTTGGTAAGAAAGTTTTCTGTGCTCTTATTTTCAGTTTTAGAGTTCTGTATGATTAGTTCGAAGAAAGGCAGGAAGGAAAGAAAGATGAAGATCAAATGAATCAAACAACAAAATAATTAATGAAGGAATAAGAATAAAGGGAGGAAGAAAGGAAGGAGGATGGAGAATGGAGAGGAAAGGAAGAAAGGAAAAAGGAATATAAACATTAATTAAAAAATAAAACCCAATAAACACTATAACTTAGACACAGGTGAGAATACAAAACAGTCTGCCTGCTCCATGAAGGACAGCGCTCACTCTAATCCAACCATGGGCATGGTAAAAAAACAAAACACTTGCCACCCCGTCTCCTTTCTCTAGGATAAACGTGCGACAGTGAAAAAGTTATAAAAAGTCCCACCTTAAGTGACAGTTCAACAACACATTACAACGGTACATTCCTACAAGAAAGTTATTTACTAAAAGTTCAAAACAATGCTCTCTCTTCTTCTTCTTCTTTTATTATTATTATTTCTTTTTTTTCCTTCTGTGTTCAGCACGATAGGGAAATCAAAGCGTCTTCCCTGATCTCCAACTAGTTCACGCAAAACAACTTCTGTGAATCACACGAACTGTTCCACATTGTTGACGCAAAAATTGTTCTACCGCAAGTGTTAATGATAGGGGTATTTGAAAAATTAAATAAGGGGGTGAAAGCTTTTTTTTGGGAAAGTTTGGGAAAGAAATTTAAGACACACACCCCCATAACAAAAAGTACAATCCATACCCTGAAGGAAAAAAGGAGGAAGAAAGGGAACAGGAATTTGGAATTAGGTCCTAATAGGGATGTGACTGATGGCATCAATTACTTTTTCTAAGAGTCCTGAAGGAGGGGGGGTCTGGGCCAGCTGACGGACCACCCCTACTGATTCCCTATCGTTCAATAGTCCGTTCGCCACCTTCTTCACTGTCGTGAATAGAGTCTCCCTCACCTTCTGTACGGGTTGGGCGCTGGGTGGGTATGTTGTTTTGGGAAGCACCAAAAATCCGAAGGTATCAAAGAGTTCACGGTTCTCGTTTGTAGGCAGGCCAGCCATCTTTGCCAACTGGTAAGTGGCCTGCCAGAGGTGGCCACTCTTCTCATCCCTGGACATGTCCCGCCATCCTGCAGGGGGCTACCGCATGCCTCCAGGAAGCTGGACCTCCTCGTCACGGGTCCAACGCCTGGGCGCTGGGTTGAGAAGAGGATCCAGGAGGATGCAAGCCAGCGTGGCTGGATCTTCCTCCAGGACGACCACGTCGGTGTTGGTGGCCAGCACATCACAGTCAGTGCCCACGGCATCCAGTGCGTCACAGTCAGCTTGCACAGCATCCGGCACGTCACGGTCAGCGCCCAAGGCAGCCGGTGTATCACAGTCAGCACGCACAGCATCCGGCACGTCACGGTCAGCGCCCACGGCAGCCGGTGCGTTACAGTCAGCACGCACAGCATCCGGCACGTCACGGTCAGCACCCACGGCAGCCGGTGCGTCACAGTCAGCGCACACAGCATCCGGCACTTTTTGTGAGTTGCGGGTGTCCGGCACGTCACAGCACTTAAATTCGTCCTGAACCGGTGTGGTGCCTACCGGGTAGCGCCATGTCCGCGGGGTGTCCAGTCCTATGAACTATGTGTTTGAATTGTATTCCTGCCAATCGGAGGCTGGGGAGACGTCCTCATACCTTGGCCTTTTGAACGCTATTTTCTCAGGCGTGGCGGACCGGTACTCAACAAGTCCTAGATGGACCAGGTTATAGTGGGCCTTGGCCTCCGACTTTGTTGAAAACCTCTTGTTGCATTCATAGCAGTGAACCTTCATCTGAAACAGTTGTAAACAATGTCCTTGCTTATAGTCCCAGAATAAAGTAGTGTAATTGTAAAAAAAAAAGTTCTATAATAATCAACTGAAGAAAGCCCCGCTTGCTCAGTCATATTCACAGGTTTAGTGTCTATTTGTTTATCCTTGCTAACTTGTGTGTCCCTATTGAGTTCTTTCTTCTAATCTAAAGCTTGGCACTAATACTACATCTTGACTCTCGTTAATTTTATCCTCTGTCCTTGGTCACCCAGCCCGGCACCTTTCGGCCTTTGTAGGGCACGAATCTGTCCACATGATAGGCTTTAGGAACGCCCTTTGCTGTCTTCTTGATCAAATAGGTCAGATCATCACAATGCTTAGTGATCAAAAAGGGCCCTTTCCACTTGCTGGTAAGCTTGCTACATATCCCATGCCTTCGCACTGGATCGTATAGCCACACTAGCTGCCCTTGATTGTAGGAACATTTCTTGGCCCGGAGGTCATAGTGTTTCCTTTGATACTCCGAATTTTTCTTAGTGTACTTTCTCGCTGTTTCATGAGCACGCTCTAATGTTTCTTTGAGTTCTACCACGTACTGACTTGGTTCCTTTTCCGTCTCCGGTTCTTCAGGTAGTTCAACGAGTGCCTGCATGGGCAGTGTGATTTCCCTCCCGAATAGCATTCTGTTGGGAGTCTGATTCGTGGTGCTATTCATCGAAGACCGATACGCCATCATAACTTGCGGCAGGTACACATCCCATGACTTCTGTTTCTGCTCTCAGTACATCGTGAGCATGACTGCAAGAGTTCTGTTAAATCTCTCAACACACCCATTTGCTTGTGGTGCGGGTCTTGTCAATATCACACATTTCTTTGAAGACAGCCGATTCAAAGTTAGAGCCCTGGTCAGTCAAAACTTGCAAAGGAGTTCCATATCTGCAGACAAATTCATTCACAAAGGCATTTGCTACTGTTGCCGCTTCCTGGTCTGGTAATGGGATGGCTTCAGTCCATTTCGTGAATAAGTCCACAATTACAAGTATGTACTGGTTTCCATTGTATGTTACAGGCAGTGGACCGAGTATGTCCATGGCTATCCTCTCCATTGGCTCACCCACTGGACGCTGCCCAAGATGGGCATGCTTGGTGGATTTGGGTGTCTTACGAGCTGCGCACCGATTGCATTGCGTGCAGTATTGTTGACAGCTATTTTTTATCCCTACCCAGTAGAACTTTAGCTTTATTTTCTCCATCAACTTTTCTGCACAGAGGTGGCCTGCCGTTGGTACATCATGATAGTTCTTCATCACTGTCTCCCTTAGGACTGCTGGGATTACAAGCTATAACTGCCTATCATCCTCATCAGTTTTTCTCTGTCTGTAGAGGACTCCTTGTATTACTGTCAGTCTGTCCCACGATGCCCATAATGCTTTTAGCTCTGCTCTCTCTGCTGATATTTCTGACCACTTTGGCCTAGTGTTTGAAGCTTCTCTGGCCGATAGTATAGGCCCAATGTTCTTATCAGTCAACTGCTTTTCTCTGATACCCTCTTTGTCCCAACCTTCTAAAATCATTGGGCCCGAAATTGTTGCTGGCTGAGTCTCGGCGTTTTTTCAGGCTGGTCTTTGAAATAACTACAGGTGGGTTTCTGATTGTCATTTGAACTTTGTTGTTGTTTCGGATCTGTCTCCGACGTTGCTGGCACAGACTCAATTGCGAACACATCTTCTTTTTCTTCTTCGCAGTTTTTTCCTGGCGTCGGCTGGTCTTCCGCATGCTCTGTCTCTGCTTTCTGAATCCTATCACAAGTTGTGCATGGGATTCTGGACAACGCGTCCACTTTCCGATGCTGTGTGCCTGGCCTATGTACCACTGTCAAATCATAGGTTTCCAGTTCCTGGAGCCAGCGTGCTATTTGCCCGGAGGGGACTTTCAGAGTTCTCATCCAACTGACTGCGCTGTTGTCTGTTCTAAGCAGTATTTCCGCACCAAACAAATAATGATGAAACTTTCTTAATGCTGCTATGACTGCATACAGTTCTTTCCTGGTCACACAGTACACTATTTCAGGCTTGGTGAGTGCTCTGCTGGAGTAGGCCACCACCTTCTCTTGATCTTGATGAACCTGAGAGAGTACTGCCCCTACCGCTGCGTCACTGGCATCAGTGTCTAGGATGAACTGAAGTCCTGGTATAGGGTAACACAGGACTGGCGTTGTAGTCAAACAGTCTTTCAGGGTGTCAAAGGCTTTCTGACACTCCTGGGTCCACTTAAATTGTACACCTTTCTGGCTGAGCTTGTGAAGGGGACGTGCGATCTTGGCAAAGTCTTTTACAAATCTGTAATAAGAGCAAAGTCCCATGAAGCTTCTGACTTGTTTTGGAGTCCTGGGTTCAGGCCACTCCCTCACAGCTTTTGTTTTCTCGGGGTCTGTCTTAATGCCCCCACTTGTCACGATATGACCTAGGAACCTGATTTCTCTTTGGAACAATTGACATTTGGACGGCTTCATTTTCAGATTGGCCTCTTCAAATCTGTTCCAGACGTTTTCAATGCGCTTGAGACTTTCTTCGAAACTCGGGGCGGGGACTATAGTGTCGTCAAGAAAGAGTACACACTGTTCCCAAGTTAACCCTTGAAGGACACCCTCCATCAGTCGTTGAAAACTGGAAGGAGCATTTTGAGTCCGAAACTCATAACAGTGAACTGGTATAGTCCCATCCCCGTGACGAATGCCGTTCGTTGCCCATCTTCTTCTCTGTCTAAGGGAATTTGGAAGAACCCTTGAGCTAGGTCAAAAGTGATGAACCAAGTATTGCCTCCTAGGGCGTCGAGACATTCCTCAATGTTCGGCAATGGATATGCATCTTTTTCTGTTACACTGTTGAGTTTTCTGTAATCAATGCAGAAACGGATTGATCCGTCTTTCTTCGCAACAAGCACTACAGGCGATGCCCAGGCAGAGTTGGAAGGCTGTATAATGTTCTTCTCAAGCATGCTTTGAATTTTATCTCTTTCCGCTTGACGTCGGCTAAACGGCTGTCTTCTGGCTTGTTGTCTTATTGGTTTTGCAGTACCAGTGTTTATTTGGTGTCTTGCCTTAGTCGTTTGACCCAAATCGTCAGAGTTCTTTGCAAACACATGCTGATAATTGATCAGTAATTGTTCCAGTTTCTTTTGTTGTTCTTCATCTTGGTTGACAGAACTCCTCACAAATAAATCATGAAGGTATTCAGGCAGAGTTCCAGGTTCACTCTTTTCTTCAGTTACAAGGTTGCAAGTCTCTAGTTTAACTGTATTTTCCTCCTCATATGCTGATTCACAGGTCCCTAGCTTTGTATTTGGGTGTAACTTCACATCCTCATCAGACAGGTGTATCACAATAGCAAATGTCACATCTCTAGCATAGTCAATGGCAGGAACTAAAAGGAGCCTACTCTTCTCAACAATCTCTGCACTCGGTTCAAAGAGGACATAGTCAGCTAGGTGCTCCTTTCCACTCACATGTATCGGTACGTGCATTATGGACTGAGCTGGAATTGTGTGCTCTTCTTTTACTGTCACTCTACACACCATGGCTGCTTTTCCCCCGAGGAAGCACTGTATTTCCCCGAACTGAGTAGACACCTTCAAATTTCTCAAATTTATCACATGAAGATGTTTCAAGATGAAGTCCTGTCCGAGAATTGCCTCCGTTTGCATGTCACAGATTATTACAGTATGTTCAAAAAGTTGTGATCCTAGTCTGATGTCGACAGTAGCCTTTCCATAACAATTTATTCTTTCCCTATTCACCCCTTGAGGGTGACAATCTCTCCCTTTCTTCTTCTGATAGTTTCTCAAAGATTTGGTAGCTAATCAAAGTTGCTGTTGACCCACTATCAATTAAGAAGTCCACTGAAACATCTCCTAGACTGCCCTCCACGAATAGTCCGTTATCAGTTTCCAGATTTTGTTTCAATTTAGACACACCCACTCGGATATAGTTTGGTTCTGTCTCAGGCACAGATGTTTCTTTGTTGCACATAAATCCCAAGTTTTCTTCACAATCAAGAGAAATAATGTCACACATTTTCAAGCCATGTTCCGTCACAGGCACAGATGTTTCTTTGTTGCACTTAATACCCAAGTTTTTTCCACAATCAAGAGAAATAATGTCGCACATTTTCAAGTCATGTTCCTGTGCTATAGGCCCTATTCCTTCAGTATTTGCCTCCTCTTGGCCCTTAGAAGAGACACTGTCTAGTTTCCCTGTCCACCTCTGTTTTGCCCGTTCTGGACGCTGCCCTGAGCATTGTTGTAGTTATTGTGACTGTTCTGTCCGTTTGCGCTGTAACCACCGACTCTGGGTCGATAGTTTTCCAGTTTCATGACCTTGGCGTAGGTGGGGCACTGCTGGTAATAATGTCCTGGATCAGAGCAGATGTAACACCCCCTGAATTGCTGTTGCGGCATTGCTCTGGGAGACCCCCTCTGTTGGGTCTCCAGATTGTCCAGTCTTTCTATTATCTTTTGCAGCATTGCTGCTGTGGTGGGACTTGAATCACCCTGCACAACTCTCACAGTCTTCTTAGGTGGACCTGGCTTCATGATGGTCTCATATGTGTCTATAATGTCCACAGCCTCGCCCAGAAGCGTGCAGCCCGAATCGATGCACTTCCACCTCAGTTCAGGTTCCAAGCTCTTATAGAATTGCTGAAGCGCCAGTTTTTGCACAGCGTCACGACCCATCTCGGGGTGCGCTCTATTAGCCAGTAGCAGCAGGTCATCGGCGAGTGTGGCCGCCGATTCTCCCGGTAAACAATATCTCGAATCGAATTTTGAGACCCAGTACATCTGGTGTCTTGACTGATTGCCGAAACGCTGCTTCAGTAGGTTTGTGAGGGTATCATAATCATTCCTTTCATGATTGTCCAATCCCATATAGAACTTCCTGGCCGGACCTCTCAGGAGCGCGGTGAGAGCAAGAGTTTTTTCTCGATATGACCAACGTCCAAGGGCCGCACAACATTCAAACTGAGATAAGTAGCCCTCCACATCTTCTTCTCCGGTGTAGGCCTGCGGGGTCAAATTGAAAGGCTTGGGACCCCTTGGGTAATCCATTCTGTAGTAGTCCGGCATGTCTTGCGGAGGTCTTCTAGGGGGAAGTCCTCGATAATCGTTGCCACCAGCAAGGTCCTGATCCATGGCTGCTTGCACCCTCCTTTCAGCAGGACTCAGTCTCTCCGGCGTTTCGCTCAATGCCCTGCGGCTGGGCCGGGGTAGAGGTACCGGTTCAGCATCCTCTGGCTGCATCATCTTCTTGTTTTCTTGTTTTGATTGATCTATTGACTATAATGGTACTTGACTTAGTGGTCGAGCTTTCTGGATCCTTACTCCTTACTTATTTATTTTAAAGGAATTTACGTTTAAAACGTACTTTTAGCAATAAAGTTGTCTTTAGACTCTAAAACTTAAATACTAACAACGGCATAATAATCCATTAGGTATCTCGTCTACTGGCTTATTAAACATGGTTTATAAAGCAGTTAAAGTTAGACAACTGCTCTATACAAAAGGACTTGAAAATTACAGGAGTTGCTCCCCTTGAACTAACAAGGACATAAACCGGGAAGCCTTACGTTATAGGCTTAGCCTAACCATAGTCTTGTTTACTTTGTTTCTTCGTTCCTAAGAACACACACTAACTTCGCTTAAAATCACACTATTTAATAATTCAAGACTGATAAAGGCAAACCAGACTGATAAAGGCAAACCAGACTGATAAATGCAAACCTCCTTCTAGATCTAGTTCTTTATCCCACATAATTATCTCACTATCAGCCAACACTACAGGACTTGGTCAATATTATTCACAGGGACAGTGAAAAGAAAATCTAAATAAAGTAAAAATAAACTTGTTTTCTGCTTGCTCTACCTATCCGTTGTTAGGCCTAGTCTATTTCCTAACTGGGAGAAATAAAAAATAAAAAAAATAAAAAAAAATAAAAAATTCTTACATCGCCTATGCGAGTGACGAAAGAAACACCTTCCCCACCCCCAAAAACAACAAAGCCTAAATGACGTTGAAGGCCCATTTAAAAGTAAACACCGAGTTATTAGTTACGTTCACCACTCACCCCAAAACTGGCAACACAAAGCCTACTACGCATTCCTACTACATTTTCCAGTGACGATTTTTTTTTTAACGTCAGATCCATTGTTTCCTTTATCAAAGACTGCCGCCTAACATAAACAAACCACAAGCCCACTTCCGCATTCTTCCTTCTTTCTCTTTTTTGTTTGTTTTTAAACTTACGATGATAGGAAGAGAGGGGTTCCATACGATGAGATAAGAACGTGAGAACAATCGAAAACGTATGATCGCAATGAACAATTTAAATAAAATTTACTATCCGATGCGAGTGGCAGAAATGAACGCCTAGTGGAATTAAAAGCCATTTTTGCAGACGATAATTTTAATCAAAGATGATTGGTCGTTCTCTTTTTTCCCCCCTTTTTTTCTTCTTTTTTTTTTACGCCATAGCCTACATATGCGCACGCATCTCTGAACACCACCCTCCCTGCACTCATCTTCTTCCAAAAAAAAAACCCCACGTAAACACAAAACGTCACTTGACGAAATAGATCTAGACACAAATCTGGATGTGTGTACCTTTCTCACTATGCCTGGGCTTAGCCTAACATTTCTATCATTATTAATTATTTTAATTTTCCTTAAAATAATTTACATGAGCATTATTATGACGGAACATAATAATTAAATCCCACTTCTGACACCATTTGTAAACAGGCCTACATCTTAATTGAGAACAGAGTGACTGATTATCTGGTCCAGCTGTTTATCTTGTCAGGATGAGAGCGTGCCAAGACGTAATCAGTATCTGTTTGGGTGCGATGTAGGTGTTTAGGTTTTGGGCAATACACAACACAGCTAAACAACAATATTTACAACAGTGACGAGACAACAGATGAACAAAACAAGAACTGGACTTTTCACAACATCGCGAACGTCCACAAACAACAAAAAAAAAACAAAAAAAAAAAAAAAGAGGAGCAAGGGAAGAATAAACGAAAGCAAAATCTCCCAGACAATTAAATAAGCCCAGTCAGCTTTTATAGGTTTCCTTCTTTGAATCATATTTTTCTCTTTTATTTCGTCTTCACAATCAAATAATCATGGCAATCGAGCAAGCACAGAGAGGAGCACTAAATTTCAATTCGATCACACACACACACACACACACGTTCCTCTCACTTCATTATTTATATTTAAAAAAACGTCATTTGTGTAAAGCTTAAGGAAACCCAATTAGTAACAATTCCCAATGAACAAGAACAGTAGCAACCCGGCAAAACAAAACAAATGAATAACTGGCCTATTTACAAATTTGGATTAATTCTTGTATTCTTGTTTAATTTTGAATTAGTTTTTACTAGGCCCAAACCAAAAATAGTGATGGTGGATTAGTTAGGGAAATTCGGTTACTGATTAGATTGTGGATGAATTTGGGATTTTCAAACTAGCAGAATGTATGAATTTTGATGGTGCCACTAAGCTATTTATTTAGTCAGGGAGCTATAAGAAGATCTATAAAACGTTT
>JAGGCT020004065.1:614617-622117 GCA_017654935.2 Phymorhynchus buccinoides
AGGAATCATTGTTTTGCTCTGAACAATGATAACAACTACTGTTGAGACTTCAGATTGCAAATCATAATGACAGCGATGGCGAATATTGTTTTCAATGGCACAATAGTTCAATTGCAATGATGAATTGGTAAATCGGCTCTCATTATCCCTACACATTATGCCGCCTTTACGTACAAATAAAATATATATTTTCTGGGTACCAAGAAGGCAAGGAAACTCAAAGAGAGAATACCCGGAACTGCAACTTACTGCAAATGAGAAGTTGACATTTGCCCTATAACTTTGCCTACTTTATTGGTGTTGATTGGGTGGTTTTAAGTACAGTAATGCTTTCATGTTTCTTTTTCGTACCGATCGCAACTATGTTATTCTCATTGGTTGTATTGCGCCGGCGCTAGTCCGGTAGCCCAGGAGTGCCATATAACTGTTTTAATCTGAGTTGAGTAACCAGTATGCATGCATTTTGCTTTGTTGTTACTCCAGTAAGTATATGTTGCTGCCAAACTGAAATGATGCATTTTGTTTAATACATTTTTGGATTACACAAAGCTAATGAGAACGCATCGATGTATTCGGAAATGGTCCCAGTCTTTGCGTGCCGATATTTTACACGGTATGACTTTCAGCTTGTCACGCACTGCACATTCTCACAAAACATAGGCTTACACATGTTTAAAAAAAAATTTAACATTGATTTGTGGATGATCTGGTTGCTGCACAAGATGCGATAGTTTCTCAATAAAATTTCGTTTCGACTAAAACATATACCTCTACAAAAAACAGTATTTTAACAAAAACTCGGACTCATCTCAAGGTACTCCCCAGCAACTCCCCACCCCCATCTTCACACCACTCCACGAACACATACACTGAACGTACTCGGGCGCCAGAGACAGTACGGAACGCTACCCCTCGCAGGGCAGAACCCTTTGACTGACTGACATTTGGTCACAGCGTGCTGATCAGCGTGCAATGCCCCGGGGGCGGAGAGTGCCGGCCAGGGTGAGGGCGCTCGTGTGGTCATGGCCAGGATGTAGTAATCGTGATGCTGGGACAGCTGATCGTCGCTCAGTAGGTCACCCTTGGCTCGTTGGCGTCTGCACGCGGCGGCTCAGGCCCTGGAGGTCACAAATTTAATTTAATTAAAATATATTTAAAGAAAAAGGGGCGGGAAATAGGAAGGAGATTAGAGAAACTCACCTCCCAGAAGAGAATTTCATTCAACTTCAGTCTCTCTGTCTGTCTCTCTGTCTCGTCGCTATCTCTTCTCTCTCTGCTCTCTATCTCTCTCTCCCCGGTAAGGCTGTTCTTAACCATTATCCTATAATCGTTATCTGCTTAGCTAGTTCATATGCCTTGCAGTGTTGTTCTCAATTTCGCTTGATGCATTCAATAGTGTAACGGGCAAGTGTCCAGACATTACAATATTTGAGCGTTGAATATCCTCTCTTCATGCGCTCTCTCTCACTCATCTCTTCTCTCTCTCTCTTCTCTCTAGCTCTCTCTCTCTCTCTCTCTCTCTCCTCTATCTCTCCTCTCTTCCGGTGTCTTAATTGCTTAAAACAGCCAAAGAACAGTGATGGGGACCGGGGACGACTTACTCCCTGTAGTCACGTTATCCAGCAGAGAGATGACAACAAAAGCCGTCCGACCCTGCCGCTGCCTGCTCCTCCCGGCAAGATACACATACACACATGTTGTCAAATAGGCTAACACACACACCACACACACACACACACACACACACACCACACACACACACACACACACACACACACACATGTTTGCAAGGTTCTCTCTCTCTGTCTCTCTGCAGAACCCAGAACCATATTGCCATCCTCACCTGGTACACCCTGATCCATCCATCCATCCATCTTAACCAGTTAACTTCCATTTTGTTCTGTTTATGTTCTGTTTGTCAGTCTGTCTGTCTGTCGTCTGTCTCTCTCGCTCTCTCTCTCTCTCTCTCTTCTCTCTCTCTCTCTCTCTCATCTCTGCTCTCACTCCTCTCTCTCTTCTACTCTCTCTCCTTACCTCCTCTCTTACGCTGAGGAAAATATTTCAACAGCTTCTATCGCTTTCTTAGTTTATCTCTCATCCATCTTTCTTCGCAACATGATGCAAAAACCATGAATAGTACCCCCCCCCACCCTTTGCCCTTAACCACACAACCCTCGTCCGCCACGGTTTCTCTACGTTACAACCACCACCCCTCCGTTGTCCCACTGCAGTCGTGGATAATCCTGCCTGGTTAGTTCAGGGAAGGACCCGTTGGGGTTCTGGCGGCGACCATCCAGCCAGAGCACGCGCGATCATGTGATCTTCAATGAACACGAGGGCTGGGCCTGGTGGAAGTCTTGGCCACGAAGGCTGTCAAACGGGGGAAAGGACAGAGATAGTTCAGACAGACAGGTAGACAGAGAGACAGGAAGTCGGAAATTTTACTGACTATGGGGTCAACCAGCCCTTTCAGTGGGGGTACATGCCAAAAATGTGAACAAAATCATGGCACATCTGTTATGACAAAAGAACATAGTTTGACAATCAAGAGTAATTGTATGCTGTGAAAAGATAAAGAAAGAACACTAAATTGTCAATAGTCCCATACAAATGACACAATACTTGGATAGGGTAAGACGGGAGTAAAAAGGCCCATGGGCGCGGTTACGAAGCCCATGCCAATTATCTCATGAAATAAAGCAAATTTCAGTCAATTTGCTCATGAGGACGAGGTGTTAATGTTTTTAGCGTTGTCTCTCACGGAGGAAATTTGACTGACAATTGGCTTCATTTCATGATTAATTGGAATGGCTCTTACCCGCCATGGGCTTTTTATCCCGTCTTACCCGTATACCATTCATCGCCAGCACAACCCATATACCGAACACAAATAGTTGTGTACATAGCCTTATGCTCAACAAATGTCTTATGCTTAGTCGAAAGTATAACCAAGGAATGTAGCGAGTTTTACCATTCTGGTCTTGCTGATCCTCTTTAACATATAAGAAATCAATATTCCAAAACTTTCTCCATGGAAACATTCAAATCATAGAGCTTCGGGATCTCATTATACAAAGTGGCAGACAAACAAGAAGTGAATGTGTCTTCAGTGGTTTCCCTACAAACTGACATGAGGGTTCAGAGCTGTTGGGCCCAACAGACAGGAAGAGAGTGAGACGAGACATGTTGAGATGCATTTAATGATTAACAGTCATGTTCTGCAAAATACTATGATAGTATACATTGGGCGTCGATACAGAACTCTAAAACTGAAAAATTAAGAGCACAGAAAACTTTATACCAGATCAATCATGCTGTGAAATCTTAATGCCACGCATCGCCAGTGATTGTTTTGCGATGCAGCTTTCCAGATCCTTGGGATTGAATGTTGTATTCGTATTCGTCCAGTTTGTTAATACAATATTGCAGCAGGGTTATTAGTTATTAGTTATATTCTTTAATGTGATAAATGTGTTTATGTGTTGTTTTGTTGATAAAATGTGTTTATTGTGTTGTTTTTCTTATGTGCACTGGGCTGCAATTTCTCAGTTATGAGATAATAAAGATGATTTGATTTGATTTGATGTTGATTTAGGCTATTCACGGCAAAAACAAATGATCTGTATTCAGATAAGATTTGCAGACTAAAATAAAGAACAAGCATAAACTTAAAAGGGAGGTATCCAAAAGTACATCACAAACTGTACGGACTCTTCAGCTTACAGTCGCACTAAATAACGAAAGTTCTATTAGCAATGCGAAACAAAAAATATGCATTTTCCTTATCAGCCATGGCGACATAAACTAAACAATAGCAGTAGAGATAGTGTTAATAGGACTGTTACGATTTAAAGCGTATGCAAATTTGAAACTACAAACAACAACAAATCGATGTGATAAATTCAAGATCATTCATTCATATTTATATATTTTTAATTTAAAAGAATACATATTATTTGCTGTCAACTCACCACATGCTTCCGAATATCGTTATCTCCAAAAGCGTGAAAAAGAACCGTCTTGGTGCTGGTAGGTCAATTCGCGCTGGGAAAACCTGTGACCACACACAGCGGCCAATATGTATTAACATGTGGTGCGCGAGCGAGCACACACACACACATTCTAATAACAAGTCATGTCCGTCTGGGTTGATTTTTGACAAAGATTTTGTGTGTACTTTTATTATTTGTGTGTGTGTGTGTGTTGTTGATGTGTTGTGTTGTTTTTAATTTGAATCGGTTCTTTATCAACAGAAACGAAAACTGATATCATTTATTTTTAGATTAGATTAGTGATGGCATAAATTAACCACGATGACCGGAATAGAATCAGTAAACAAAAAGGCAATCAATAAAAACAATATATCACGTGTAAACTTCCAAAAATAGATGCTTACCTTACAGAGCATTGACATGAAATACAAAACACATTTTTCGTAATTATTTGATATTTCAAAAACATTGGGTTCTAGTTTGTTATACTCGCAATCTGTTCACAAAATTAATTCAGTTGACCCATGCAGCTATATTCGTGCCATGTTTTAAACAAAAATGTCAAAATTATGTGCATTTATTTAAGAGACATTCTTTTGTTTTGGTTCAGACTTACAAATAAAGTATACCAAACAGACACAAGTAAGTTGATTGATTATATTTAAAATATATCATGGGTCAGCAGAGTAATAATTATTGCCAACCAGCAATCACATACCGTGTTCCATAAAACTGATGGCTTCTCGAAAGCTCTCATGATCGCTGATGTCGAAGACAAATAGGCCGTCACGAAGACATCCGGGGCCATGCCAATCATCGTCGCTCCCCGCAGCCAAGTGGCATGGCACAGAGTCCCATCGCGGACGTAGGTCCCCATCAGATCTCCTGCAATTCAGGTAAGACATTAAAGACATTGCCATTCTTTTAAAGTGAAGATGGTTGTGAGGGTTTTCGCCCCACATGTGTGTTACACTGAGGAGGGTGTAAAAAACTGATTTCTTATTAATTTGAAGTGATTCCCATTCTTGAATAACGTTGATTGCTGGTACCAATTCTCTCCACCTTGGTTGCCGGTTCGGTGTGGGTGAATGATTATGATCAAATAGTCCCGTGAGATACCGGGGGTTCTTTCGTAAACAAAATAGTTCCCCCAACCGTCTTTGAAGTTCTGTGCTTGTAACTTCCTCAAAATCTGCACTCTCTTGAGCCTTCCTTTTCCCATTGCCTTGCATCATCTATTAGCTTACTGACTATTCTCCTGCCTTTTGTCCAAAAACAAAAAAAATCCTTCCAAATAACTTTTCGCCTTTGAAGACTCCTCGAAAATCCAGAATGGTGGGTGTCGGCGGAGCAGCAAGGGACCAGTAAAACGAAAAAATGACACCTACGTACCTAACCAGTATGGCTACATAGCCTGGGAAACCGCCGAAGAGAGGCGGATCAAAATTCTAGGAGTTCCTTTCAAGGAATGTTCTGGGTTGTTCCAGCAATTTGTGCCTTGATCCTGGCCAGGCTATTTTGCAGGTTTAAAGTAGGTAAACTGTGCTGGGGGCGGAGGTAGGGGGGGGGGGGTGTCTCCCTTAACGGAGAGTAGCCACGTTGTTTATTAAATACTAATAAAGAAATTATGTTATAGCAACACCTCAAAATAAAACGTGCGCTCTTGGGCGTCACAAACAGAAATGATGCATGAGAAGATAAAACAACACCTTCAAAATACCGAAAATAGATACTTCCCTACCTCTCCTCCTCCTCTCTCTCTACTCTTTGAGTGTATCTATCTACTGGTGGGTCTTTCTGTTTTTGTGTTTTGTTCTGTTTGTCAGTTATGGATTTTGTAAAATCTTTTGCGAAAAAAACACACGTAAGCATTAGCGTATTTTATGGAGATCATCAACTTGAATTATTTGCAATTGTTTTCAGCTAAATTTTGATTGCAATTTTATTCGCTTTACTTATATTATGATCTCCTTATTTTTTCTTTATCTCTGACACTCGGTTTTGTTGGTTGGGAGTATTTTGCTTGAAGCATATAATTATTAAAATCCGTCAATATGTCTGATAAGCACTTTTTCTATACTGCAGCACACCATAAGCCTAGTTGTGTTGCGTCAGTTTGTTGCTTTGTATGTTTTGTCATTCCCCCCAAAGACAATAGGAACGTTTTTTAAAACCAGAAACGAGGACATCATTATTTAAACCGACCATTACCCAACTACTCCCAACGTCTGGTAGTGTTGTAGTTTGCTGTTGTGTTGTTGTAATGTTGAGTCAGCAATGGACCCATCGAAGCGGTTGACGCGGGCGGGTGGAAGTCAGCCACCACGTTGGGGGGCAGAGACAGGGGCACGGTCCTGGAGAAACTTGTGGCTGTGGCGCAGGTCACCAGAACGGACACCCCGAACTCTTGGGCACGCCCTCGCTAGCGCGTGTCAGCGCGCACAAACAGGCAGGCATAATTAGGGATTAAGCACGCGCGCCGGGAACAGCATGCAACACATATACAGGATACCCACGCACCGCCGCGCGTACACACACATATGATATATCACATATTATTTAAAGAACCTAAACAAAAACCACCAAGTTAATTTAACTGGTTTGATTGGTAATGCTCGAATCCAAGACCATAGGGACAAAAAGTTTTAAAACAATTGCATAAATGCTCTAAACTTTTGAGTCCTGTAGGCTGGAGGGAATGGTTCGGAGTAAGCTGAGATTTATATTATAATTATGATATATACAAACACTTTCGTCCCAAAAACACACACAGACTGGAATGTGGTCCAAATTTTCGCTGTAAAACCACACAGACAACTATATACCCACTACAGCCACACGCGCGCATAACACAAAGGCAAAACAACGAAGACCGTGGGCTTTACCTCCACCAGCAGCTGGTCGACGGACGGCAACCAGCGGCCTGGGTGGAATAGGGCGGAGACCACCGTTCACGTGCCCAGGCTGAGTGGGCACGATGGAAATACACCGACTTGCCTTCACCTGAAGGCACCCGCACAGCAATTTGGGGAAGAGCGTTAACAACGACGACGACGACAACATGATGTGGAGGAGGAGAGGAAGAGGACGACGACGACGATAGGGATGATGATGATGATGAATGTATGATGGAATGATGAAGTGGAGTGAGCTGAGTTGCTGTTAATGATAACGATGAGATGATGATGAAGAAGCAAGAAGAAGATGATCGGTATGATGACGACGACGACGACGCGCGATGATGAATCTGATGATAAGGAGGAGGAGGAGATGAGGTGGAGAGGAGAGGAGGAGACGAGAGGAAGTGATTGGTTTGTCGTGAAGATGACAAAGTGAGTGAGTGATGATCGAATGATGATGATGATGATGAGGATGATGATGATGACGATGAAATGCCATGGTTAGTGATAAAACAGTGTGGTGACGAGGATGATGATGATGAGGATGACGATTGAAATGAAAGTGAAGATAATTATGACGGGAATTATCATGTAATGATAATAGTCAG
>JAGGCT020004065.1:627117-667117 GCA_017654935.2 Phymorhynchus buccinoides
ACGACACATAATTACCAAATGACAATGGAAATATCCAAAGGACATTTTACTCCAAGGAACCAACTCTTTAACTCCGAAGAGATCAGCATTTCCATGAAGAATCAGGCCCCCAAATTTTCTCGTTTAAAAAAAGTCTAAATGCCGATTGACATGCATGATAGGCAAGAATACATAAATCACCTGTGATGATTTAAAAAAAATGTTTTTGTGGATTACCCTTCGAACTAATGTTCTTCACAATCATAAAGAACAATAGAAGAGATTGTTTAAAAAGAGAAACGTGTTTATTGTGGGTTTGTGTCTTTCACGTTTTACAAATTTAATGTTGTTGCTTTGCCGTTGTTACTTCTATTGCGCATCCACACTTCCTTATTTTTGTGATGGTCATAATGATGACGACGATGATGATGATGATGGTGACGACGAGGGCAACAATGATAACGAGTACAACCCATGCGTTTGCTAAAACTCCAAATGCAGACAGCACATCTTCACTTCTTGGTTTGGAAATTGCGGACAAGGGATCAGATACTTCCACCAATGAACTCTATCGTGCAGCATGCAAGGACCCTTTCCCAAACAAGCAGAGTTCAATCGTTCTTTTAAAATATTCAACGGAATTGAACACAATGTTGACTTGTTTTTTAAATATTGAACAGACGAAAACAAACTACATGCAGATGCTTGAAAGCCCCAAACATAGCAAACAGTAGAAAACAAAGTTCTGAACTACATGCTTCAAAGCCCCAGGTCAAGCAACTAGGTATAACAGTCTGTCCACAAACAGGACAAATGCAAGCCCTACTTCACAGAGGCGTTGGCCCACAGCCACGTTTCAGGAAACACGTTTCTCACGTGCTCCACCTCTTCTAGCTGCTGTGGGGCTTGAGGCTGATTAGGGGGCTGCTGGGGAACCACTCCGGCGGCACCAGCCATTCCGGCACCAGCCATTCCGTTAACTGCCACCATCGGGCGAAACCCGCCCCCCATCAGGAAGCCATGATGTTCTATGAGAGGAATACCTGAATCAAAAACAAGGACGCCGCAAATAAACCCTTGTCGGCTTTACCCACATTTAGGACCATATGACAGTGATAATTTGGTGACCCCCCCAAAAAAGGGGCAAGACACTCTGCTTTCTCCATCAGTATATTATCTTCTCAGTTCTGTTACGGGTGACAAACGTGGATTTTTACCCCGTTGTCTTCGGTGGTGTTGTGTTGATTCTTATTCCATTAGCAATGGTGCTATAGGAACGCAACAACTGCGTGGATAGTCTCCAGTTAGTTAGCTAGTTAGTTAGTTAGTTAGTTACTTAGTTACTTCGTAAGTTACTTCGTAAGTTACTTAGTTACTTCCTTAGTTGCTTGGTTAGTTACTTAGTTCGTTCGTTCGTTCGTTAGCCCGCCTTTTTGTTTGTCAGTGTGATTATTTCTTTACATCTTCCTGAACAAACGTTTCAAAAGTTTGCTAACCATTAGATTCTCGTTTCTTAGTGTACAACCTGTAGCCCTTTTAGTATGTCGGGCTATTCAATGTCGGTTAGATAGGCTAAGCTATGCTCCTTGATACTGTAAATACAGGCACAGAGCCTTGTGCTGCGCAGTTCTTTCATCTTAAGAAAATCACAACGATGACGCTGTCTTTCCTCGCTGAAATTCACTTGTAAATTACATTTTTTTTTAATGAAAATTCAATATCTGGCAGAAAAGAAACCAAAGCTATCGGGGAAAGTGACAGAGCAATAAAGAAGTGAAGTGCTGGGTAAACCAACAAAAAAACCAACCCAAGCCACCTGTAGCAAAGCGTCCAATGAAACATAAACCCGACGGTGTTGGTGGGACCCAGAGATGCACCAGCCACGCCTGCCTTATCAACACGAGAGCAGCCCTGCTCCTAGTGTATGGTCACCTGACTGTAGCGCTGTCCCATAACCACGTCTCGGGAAAGACGGAGCGCACGTGCTCTACTTCTTGCAATGCACCGCCGCTGGCCTGAGGTCGTGGGAACCCTCCACCCTCCCCCTTCATCATTTCCCCCGGGGCCATGTCGGGTATGGGAATCCCTTCGCACGTTGGGCACCCGACTGACAAAAAGAAACAACAAACTAAACAACTTGGGGTTTTGTACTTTTTGCTTCTCGGGATCACTTTCTGTCTCGTGATCCAAGTCCATTGTTTTAAGCAAGGAAGAAAAGACCTTTTCAGAATGAAACGCGCGTGGTTTAATTTAAAAAAAAAAAAAATGAACATTGACATCGACGAAAATGGTGTTTTACGTCCTCTTGGTCTGAATCAGACACATATGGGACATTTGTAAATACAAATATGTTGGGAACAATACTGGAGGCAATGCCTGGAGGCAGTACAAAACCAGTAAAGTCCCGATTTTTTATTAATGCAAATAGGTGTAGCGGTAACCACGCCTCAAGAACATTCACATCAATGGATTGAAATGCTATAATAGGCAGTGTTTGCCGTAGATTTTTCTGGTGTCAGGAAAGAGACATCCAACCCGATCATGGTTATTAGATGCTTGGAGATCCTTTTCCCTCACTGCGGCTGTAGAGATACAGCTACATCGGGTTTCTTATATCATTTGTTGTTTGATTATTAGCTGACCACCTTCACTTTGCGTTGAAACTGATTTGTTTTAAAACTCCCTCCTGAAATAACACCCCGCACTGCGATTAGTGACTAAACAACAAAATAATCGCCATCACGAAAATGCGAAAATTTAAAAAATCAAGGTAAGTAGCCTAGTAATTAGGAAATGTATACATGTATACATTATGAATATGGCCAATATACCCATTATTTAACAACAAATAAATAAGGCATCAACAACAAAGTAGCGCAAACAAAAGCTGCCATAACAGCTGTGAAGAAGAAGCTCTGGGAAGGGTGGTGATCAAGGTAATAGGCAAACAAAGCGAAGACCGAGGGATAAACAGTAAGAGCAAAGAGGAGGGAAGCTAGCACTAATGCGGGTGCTGCCTAAAATAAAAGACTCCAGTACCCGACAGAGGCATTATTCCAGAGCCAGGTTTCAGGGAACACGGAGCGAACCCTCTCCACTTCTTTCAGGGGCTGGGGTGAACCTCCACCTCCACCCCCCATCGCCATTCCTGCCCCTGCTCCACCTCCCACCATGTCGACTGCCGAGGGGAGGTGCATGAAAGGTTGGCGCGGAATGTAGTCTACAGCCAGCAACAAATACACAGTGCTTCGAGTCAATACCCAGTGCTTCGAGTCAATACCCAGTGCTTCGAGTCAATACCCAGTGCTTCGAGTCAATACTTCGAGTCAATACCCAGTGCTTCGAGTCAATACCCAGTGCTTCGAGTCAATACCCAGTGCTTCGAGTCAATACTTCGAGTCAATACCCAGTGCTTCGAGTCAATACTTCGAGTCAATACCCAGTGCTTCGAGTCAATACCCAATGCTTCGAGTCAATACCCAGTGCTTCGAGTCAATACCCAGTGCTTCGAGTCAATACCCAGTGCTTCGAGTCAATACCCAGTGCTTCGAGTCAATACTTCGAGTCAATACCCAGTGCTTCGAGTCAATACTTCGAGTCAATACCCAGTGCTTCGAGTCAATACCCAGTGCTTCGAGTCAATACTTCGAGTCAATACCCAGTGCTTCGAGTCAATACCCAGTGCTTCGAGTCAATACCCAATGCTTCGAGTCAATACCCAGTGCTTCGAGTCAATACCCAGTGCTTCGAGTCAATACCCAGTGCTTCGAGTCAATCGTAATCATGACAATTAACACACGATTTAACGCGGAGCAACAGATATGGTAAGGAGACAGTAGGCAGATCTGTTGCCGATAACTATAGTCGTAGCATCACCAACACACGATTTAACCCTTTCACCGCCAAAGTCGCATTTTAGCACCACAGTGATTTAACACCTATGTCACTAAAAGGCATCAAACTGGGGTATATTATCCCAAAACCCTATTGTCTTAGTTTTGGGAAGTAAGGATAGACCTTATTGTATGTATGTCTCAGAAGAATCCCCAATACTGCAGATGGATTTTGTTCTCTATCCAGGTAAATTTAATGGACATTTTTGGTTGAAATATGGTTGGCGGTGAAAGGGTTAACGCGGAGCAACAGATGTGGTAAGGAGAGAGTAAGCAAATCTGTTGCTGATAACTATAGTCGTAGCATCACCAACCCATATATTGCATAAGACCATTGTCTAATGCCCTTTTCATCATTATTGTGTGGGTGTGCAAGGCACAAATAAAAATTAAACGTCTTCCATCAACAACGTAAACGTCATCAAAGATGGCCTGGAGTGGTTTATAGCAAGTGCCGTTGACGTGTTCCTCCGCATTGGGTTTGTGCTTCAAAGCGTTTCATCTGAACAAGTGTCACTTAGTGTATTGTTGTGTTGAATCAACATTTTACAGTCAAAAATAAAGTTCCAAATGTTCCTTTTTTAAGGTCAGATCTACAGCTATAGTTATTTTCCTACAGCCACCGTTGATTTATAAAATGTTTCGATTTATTTTCTCGTATTGTTGTTTTGTATCTTAAAATTAAATGTAAGCAGAGAATGGTGGTTCGTTGTGCACATACAATAAATTGTCGCCACCGAAAAGAAGCTGAAGCTGATTTATATTTTAGTTTGGGGGCTACTGGTGAAAGGGTTAATCAAGTGATCTTATAGTGGTTTCTCTTCATAAGAAATGATGATAAAGTCAAATGCCCTTTCTGACTTTTGATCCCAGACAAAGGACACAAAGGGTAATGTGGACGAATTCTTGAAAAAATGAGAACACGATGGTATAATTAGTTTATTTCAAAGAGTGATTTAAATGAAAATGTCGCATTTAAATTGTTTCTTATTCTATGTACACTCGGGCTGATGACACGTCTGTCGTTATAGGCTAATTACTATAATCTAACCGATTAACATAGACCTACAAGACGATTAGGTAACCAGTCTTTAAGCAAGAGTCCGATTCGAGATCACAACCAAATCAAAGGCTAAACAGGTGATGGGAAGGAATTGATAAGAAAACCTCAGCCTAAAGCAACATTACGATAACATTTATAAACGTTGAATATAGCAAGCTCATATGACTCATTGGCGAATGCACAATAACCCCAAAACACCTTGATCAATAAATGAGCTTTGGAAAAGAGCACAAAAGCATTTGTAAAATTGTAAACTGGCAGACTAGAAATCAGCGTGTCCTAAAAGCAGGGATCACACGTTTTACAACGATTCAAACGACCGCAGTACCCAATAGTGGCGTTATTCCAGAGCCAGGTTTCAGGGAATACGGAGCGCACTGTTTCTACTTCTTTCAGGGGTTGAGGGAACCCCCCACCCCCCATTGCCATTCCTCCTGCTCCTCCCCCTCCTCCTGCTCCTCCTCCTCCTCCCATAGCCATGGCAGCTTCCAGTCGTATGTATTCTGACCACGAGGATCAAACACGATGCGCAGTGGTCATTATTAAAAACAAGTATTAACAAAAGGCGTTGATTTTGGCTGTGAAAAGGTGACAGTGGCACCAACAAGCCTAAATGTTACAAAGAGTGATAACTTCGCAGCCTACAAACCTTGCATGCAAAGAATGAAGCCAACTTTCTCACTTCCCACCTGGAAGGTGAAAAGGTGGAAAGTGGGAAGTGTTAGTGTTGTTGTAGGCAGTGAGTGAGTTCACAATGATCCCCAGCTGTAGTGTAGGTGAAAGGGTGGGAGTAATAAAACCGGCTTCAGTCAGCTGCGGAGTGCGAGCTCTTTGTATATTCAGGCTTTTTTGTGTGGTACTTAATGACGTTGGCGTAGCAACAAAACTGTTGGATCATCAACGAGTGGAACTCTGCAAGCGTGCATTAATTGTATTTATTGTTTTTTAAGTCTGTGCGGTGTATCATTTCATGCTTTCTCAGTGAAAAGTACTTGAAGTACAAAACATAATCAAGGTGAAAATGGTGGTGATAGAAACGATAATAAATACTATTAATGTATGCTGTGTTTTGCCTTTTGGCCTTTGTATATATATTAAGCTCAGTCATTATTTTCTTTCCAATGTACTTCGTATGTTTCAGACAGAACACCTACTGTGCTCTTGCCCTTTGATTCTTTGATGCTCAATATGTCGATTTTTTGCAGCTTGCAATATTTGTAGACAAAGAGAAGGATCGTTAACTTTCGTCAAGACACTTTCGCGATCAAATTCAAGAGTTAATCTTTGGACTTATCTGAAATGATCTCTACGGTTCAATGTTTCATGAAATGATTCATCTACTTTTAAGAAAGAGAAATGTCTCTGGGTATGGACATCGAGTAAAGAGGATTAACAGAAAGGGGATATTTCAAAGACTACAGTAATACGAACATACAAAGGCAACAATAGAGTTTTGAATAACAACGAGACAGCATCATCTGTGGACAAGGAATATTAATTACTGAGTGCCAGTCAAAACAAACAGGTTATACCGTATTTTATATTCAAACTTAACTAGCATTAGTACGTGTGTGTGGAAAGGTGAACTAGCAAGAATAACAAAGAAACTAGGGGACCTTTCAGTTAATATAGGATAACTAACTGGCAAGCTATAAAATTGAGCACCCGAGTGAGACCAATTCCAGTACCCGACGGTGGCGTTATTCCAGAGCCAGGTTTCAGGGAACGAGGACCGAACCCTCTTCACTTCTTCCAGGGGCTGAGGCGAACCTCCCCCTCCACCACCACCCATTCCCCCTCCTGCCCCTCCTGCCATTGCCACCCCACCAGCAAAGGAGTTCATGGCTTCGAACTTAGGTATAAAATCTGGTGAAGAGAACACACTCGTTCTGAAGTGGTACTTTAGTTAGATGATTTGCTGATCTTTCAGGATATGCTTATTTATGTATACTGTATCATGTGTTAGGTGTGGCGTGCACATCTGTCGCTCGTGAAAATCTGCAGCTCACTACCTATGAGAGTCTGTATTTGCGGCATTTTGCAACATTGAACATGAACCACAAATTTCACTTTTTTCTAGGGTTAGGGATAGGTTAGGGTTAGGGTTAGGGTTAGAAAAAACTTCAAGTACAGAACAAGTGAATTTGTGGTTGTTCGCAAATACGACATCTCATAGTATCGAGCCCTACAGATTTGCAACAGAAGCGACCGATTTGCACGCGACAAAAGGCCCTATGGGGGTTTCATTGACGTTAGTTGTGCTCAATCAGCCGGTTCCCTTTACGTAAATATATTTTGGTAGATATTTCTTAATGCTTGGTTCATCTCCGATATTCTGTCAAGAATCGCACATCTATGTCATCACGGGGTAGAGTGTAGGCTATCATTCGCTTTAAAATAGCCCTTTCTGAATATTGTGATGAAATACGCGTGCTTCCTCAAAGTGGACGCTTTGGAGTCTTCGAACGACATAATGTTTTTGCACAAAGCAAATAACTTGATTGCTTTCGGATTACCAGAAGGTGGCAAAGTGGTTTTTTTCATAATCAGTAATTATTCCACATACACATACTTGGGATTTTAATTCATAGAAATTAAAATCCAAAGAAGCGAAACTCATAAACCGTGGAAAGAAACAAATCTAAGCCAATATATACATGGATGAATGAAACAAAGGCAAGATAGAAGAACAGATGGCATAATAATAAACAAGCGCAAAATCGCAATAGTTTGTGGCGCGCGGTCTATTTTTACCACTCCAATCAGGAGTCATCTCCCCTGGCTTTTCAATAATTTTAATCTGTAAACCAGAATGTTTATCTCTGCACCATTTCGTAACTTTTTATATCTTTTGGAAAACATTTAAAACTATGTATCCTACTTATACTCATCAAAAAAAGAAGCACCGCATACTCGTCGTGTCTGTTGTAGTGTCTGTATTACGTATGTTTATTATTTTGTACGCTTTTAAAAAATACATCATTTTAAAGAGCGGCCACAATTTGAAGTGTAGCATCGATTTGAAGTGCGACAATTTTGCAAAAATGTGCGACAATTTTGGACCGACAGACCGACACACCGAACCCCCCGCCCCCCCCCCGACTGACTGACAGACAGACGCGACGTAAATTGTAGTTAGGAAAAATTAAAGGAAGTCGATTATGGTGTGGATGGGTATGGGTGGACAGAGCGAGAGAAAATAGGGAGCTCAACAACTCGTCTTTCTAAATCTCTGACGAGGGGCCTCCATAGATCAAAAGTAAGCGGTAAATGAAGGCAGGAGCTGTGCCGGTCGGGGTTTGGTCCCGGGGACCGCTACGGTAGCCGATGGTCTTGCCGGATACTGTAAAACAACAGGTAATGCACCCCTCCCCCCCAACCCACACACACACAAATGCTGATGTAAAAAAAAAGCATAATGTAATGCTTATTCGATGTCCATGGCTTATTTGACTTTTTTGAATTTTGACACACACTCATCACTTGTTAGTTTTTTCCACACACACTATTTGTTAGTCTTTGCCCAAATAGTTTTCTAGTATTTTTCATTTTTCGCATTGCGCAAACCTCTTAAGTCACTGGAATGTAACTGGAGACGGTACGCTAGTGACGGGAAACATTAATTGAAGACACATTAGAAAAGACAGAATGGGTGGAGGAAAGAAGGCTAACACTACAACAATGAACAGAGGACAACATCACCACAGTGTTCTTGTTAATAGAATGACCCACTCTCACGGAAAGGTGTCGCCACAGGTGGTGATACACCAGAGCGCCCGTTAAATACAACCCAAGCACACTCACCAGTCATTCTGAGGACGCCTCCGAACATCATAGTAGTTTTGAAATGTCCAGTTCTTAACACCTCCCCAGTGCAAGCAATACAAAGGTTGATAGAGATAAATATAGCAAAACTGACAGGGACACATGTTTTTAAACGCAAATCATTTACCAGCACCCTGAAATGATTGACGCCTTGCAAAGGTAAGTAGCCAGCTCTTGTAGATTGCTGTAAATTTGTTTAAATTGAAATTCAGTAGTAGATAAACAGGTTAATTAAATGTCTTGTTGTTTGATAAGGCAACATCTCCACAAATACTATACAGCGCGCGGCACAAGCGCGTGCACGGACGCCTCAACAACACCGCGCACGACACACGCAAATCACACACCGCACACCCACCGACCAGCCACCAACACACATTCACACACACAACACCCCCACACACACAGACCCCGCCCCCCCCCCCACCCCCACAACCCCCACCCCCACCACCACACACACCACACACATAATTATCCACCACAACACCCACCGGAATTTTCACACTCATTTTTAATCAATGTTGATATATGTCTTTTTGTTCCTTTCTTGTTTTTGCTTCATGTATCTATTCGCTGTAAAGTCTCAATATAACAAATTGATTCGTGATATAACTCATTAACTATACAATCCCTCGACCCCCCACTCACTCCCCTCAGAGGCCAGACAGCTCCGACCTAGTTATTCCGACGCCCCTATACGTATCTTGTCAGAGACACTGACCCAGCATCCACATATCTGCCTTATGGCATAGCGGTGATTAATGATTAAGCTTAAGCAACTCCCACACGGATACATGGGAACTTGCTGCTAGGTCCCCGGTCAACACACTTCACACTACACATGTGTGATTCCAACCGCCTACTCACCCTTGCAAGTTATGCGCCCATCCTACAGGGCACTTATAGCAAGCCCCCTGGCATATTAACGGCGGACAAATAACGGATTTGCCAACGCTGGGTTTTATTGAAAAGCGATTCCAACCCAAATTGAGAAGCATCGAATTATAAATATCCGTGCGTGACGCCTAACCGACGTAAGTGAGCCCAAAAAAAACACCCCCGCAGCCAGAACATGTGCACTCATCGTCACTAAACGCCGCAACATGAGTGTAAGTCTTGAGCACCAAAAATATTAACGCGAGCGTGATAATGGATAGTCTTGGTGCGAAACGTGAGGGGGTTTTCGTCTGCCAGGTCAACAAATCCACAAGTCGTAAGCCATACAAGACCACGCAAAAGAAAAGAAGTCAAACCTAAAGAATGCATATGTAGGCGGCAAAACGATTCGAAATGCATCAAAATATCCGCAGTGTAGAGACACGGAAGTTGCAGAGTCACCAATTTATCCTCTATCAGTGCTTTTCACACATAACAGCTATGACACACACTACCGTATGTTAAGTTGTGAAGAGAGAGATTTAGGATACCAGAAGTATTTGGAAATTGCATGCTAATTCGCTAGAATGGATAAATCGTATGCCATTTCAATAGTATTCGACCAGGCTACAACAACATCTAACACCTTAGGACTGGCGACTATAGCTGCTTGAAGTGGCTTAGCTGAATCCGCGGTAGGAAACCACGGAACCACCCACCAACACACTAGCGCCTCCAACCAGACTACCTTATACCAACATCAAGCGTCACCCCGGATTAGTCTCACACAGCAGACTACATTGCGGCTAGCAGTACAGCGACTAAACATAAGAGCGGCAACAGTCGTGATGCTATGCGAGGCAGCGTGAGTAGATTATTGGTATCTCAGCTCGTGATACAAACAACGACGAACCAGCAAGTGATTCCGTATGTGGTCTCAATGTTGTATATATCTCTCCGTGTATATCTTTGAAAACTAAAGCAGCCCCACGCTGCGAGATGTGCACACGCGCTATTATACGACCAACAACTAAGGCTACGCTACCCCACAACACGATATCCGTCGGATCCAGGTTTATAAGTGATAACAGCCACAGTACACAACCATTTATTTTGCACACCTTACACTTAATGCAATCGTCCCATGACTATCACACCATTGATTCATCGACAGAAATAGAGAAACAAAAGAACAGATATATCAATACAGAAGAGGACGGCATTGTCCTGATGAACAATTTGCTATGGCCCTTCCTGATTTGTATGGACTTTGATTGGCAATTTAATTTAAAGTCTGCTTTCACAACAACTGGGAGATGACACAGATATTGATAGACTATAAACATGAATTTATTAAATACATTAAGCAAAACAACAAAAGAAACAAAAAGAACACAAAAAACAAGCACATTGAATTAAAATTATCACCCATGAGAGTGCGGGCGAAAGAAAGTGTGGGGGACCGTGACTGCGTGTGGTGCTAGGTGTGTGTGTGTGATGTGTGTGTGTGTGTGCCTGTGTGTGGTCCTGTGTCTGTGTGTTGTGTGCGGATGTGGTGCTGTGAGTGTGTGTTTGTGTGTGTGTGTGTGTGTAGCGTAGTGCGTGTGCGTCGCAGCGTGGTGTATGTCGCGTAGGATGCAAGCGATAGTGTGCACGCGCGCGTCATACTAGTGTGAGTGTGCTATCACCACAACAATACATAATAAACAGAGTAAAGACCGCTAACTCGAATCAACATATATAACAAAATAAAAATCTCAGAGTGGATATGACCTTTGCAATGTCAACATTTCCGGAGACACTGAAATGAATTGCGTTGAAAAGCCCTAAAGTTTGACGTATATTACATCTAAAAAACCTTTGTATAGGTGAGGTAAAACTGGAATTCCAAAACTAATATGATGTTCTGGGCTTCCTCAGGACTGCTGGAGTCTTGTGAGACGGACGCTCTGGTGTATCACCACGTGGAACCTTTCCGTGAGGGAACCGTGTGCTGATGGTTCTGTCATTGTGTAGGGGTTTAGCACCTTCTTTCCCCCACCCATCTGTCTTAGAGAACAGTGGATCTGTTCAATAATGTTTCCGTCACGCCGTCTCAGTGAAATCCAGGACTTAAGAGGTTGGCAATGCGAGAAAAATGAAAAAACTAGAAAATATGTTGGGCACGGGCCTAACAAATCAGTGTGTGTCGGAAAAACTAACAAAGTGAGTGAAGTGTGTGTCACAATAATGTCACAAAAAGGTCAAATAAGCATAGGACGATCGAGATAAGACATTAGCAAAATCTTATGCTTTTTTTTACATCAGCATGAGATGTGTGTGTGTTGGGGGGGGGGGGGGGTGCCATATACCTTTGTTTTACAGTATCCAGCAAGACCAATCCGGTACCGTAGCGGTCCCCGGGACCAAACCCCGGAACGCCCAGCTCCGGCCCTCATTACCGCTACTTTGATCTATGGGACCCATAGATCAGAGATTTAAGAAAGACGAGTGTGAGATCCCTCTTTCTACTCGCTTGTCCACCCAGACATCCACACCATACGCTCCTATTAATTTCCTAAACTACACTTTACGTCGTAGGCATACTCTACCATCATCCAATCCACCTATCTATTTATCCATCCAATGCCATCCATGAGTCCTATGACGGTTATTAACCATTCACTAACCCATTGGCACTTTGCTCTTTCGAAACTGTCGATCGCAAGCCATCTGCCCTTTTAGGTTTCCTTTCTTGCCATCTATGTATATCCTTGTGTTTCTATATTTCTTTCTGTCTCGTCATACCAGCTACACTTTTGTCTATTCGTCTGTCATTTAGTGTGTGGCTCAAGCCACAAACCTATAACTCACTTTGTCGGTCGGTCGGTCTGTCGGTCGGTCGGCGGACAAAAACAAAAAAAAAAGGTTTGTCGGCACTTCAAATCGAGGCTACACTTCAAAATTAATTGAGGCCACTTCTTTAAAATGATCGTATTTTAAAAGCGTACAAAATAATAACATAAGTAATACAGACACTACCAACAGACCACGACGCGTATTGCGGTGTTCTTTCGATGAGTATAAGTAGGATACATAGTTTAATGTTTTCAAAAATATAAAAAAGTTACGAAATGGTGCAGAGATAACATTCTGGTTACAGATAAAATTATTGAAAAGCCAGGGGAGATGACTCCTGATTGGATGGTAAAAATAGGACCGCGGCACAAACTTTGCGATTTTGCGCTTATTTTATTTATGCATCTGTTTCTATCTTGGCCTTTGTTTCATTCATCATGTAGATATTGCTTAGATTTGTTTCTTTCACGGTTTATGGTTTCGACTTCGGGATTTTAATTTCTATGAATTAAAATCCCAAGTATGTGTATGTGGAATAATGACACTGATATGAAAAAAACAACTTTGCCACTTTGGTAACTTCCGAAAGCATCAAGTTATTTGCTTTGTGCAAAAACATTAACGTCCAGTCGAATGACTAAACACACAACAGTACAATAAGCAACAATTGCCTACTGCGTTTGTTTGGTCAGCGTTTGGACTACAGTAATTTAATGTTCCCCCCGCAGATCCAAAGGTCCACTTTGAGGAAGCACGCGTATTTCATCACAATATTCAGAAAAGCGGATATTTAAGCGAATGCATAGCCTACACTTACCCCGTGATTAGATAGATCTGCGATTCTTGACAGAATATTGGAGATGAACAGCATTAAGAAATAGCTACCAAAATATTATTTACGTAAAGGTAAACCGCTGTATTGCGGCCAACTAACGTCAATGAAACACCACCCATAGGCCTGGTCGCGTGCAAATCTGTCGCTCGTGCAAATCTGTAGATCGCTACTATGAGAGTCTGATTTTGCGCACCACAAATTCCACTTTTATGTTACTTGAACGTTTTCTAACCCTAACCCAACCATAACCCTATCCTAACCGTAGAAAAAAGTTGGAAATTTTAGTGGTTTCATGCTGAATATTCGCAAAATGCCGCAAATACAGAATGTCATTAGGTAGCGAGGCATGCA
The DNA here is from genome assembly GCA_017654935.2 of Phymorhynchus buccinoides. Lineage (NCBI taxonomy): Eukaryota > Metazoa > Mollusca > Gastropoda > Neogastropoda > Raphitomidae > Phymorhynchus > Phymorhynchus buccinoides. Next base: position 640,778 of record JAGGCT020004065.1, read on the forward strand.
GATTTGCACGAGCGACAGATTGACGCCCACATAACACATGAACAGTATACATAAATAAGCATAGTCTGAAAGATCAGCAAATCATCTACTAAAGTACCACTCAGAACGAGTGTGTCTCATCACCAGATTTTATACCTAAGTTCGAAGCCATGAAACGCCTTGCTGGTGGGTGGCAATGGCAGGAGGGGCAGGAGGGGGAAGGGTGGTGGGGGAGGGGGTCAGGTTCGCCTCAGCCCCTGGAAGAAAGGTGGCGAGGTTCGGTCCCGTCCTGAAACTGGATCTGGAATAACGTCACCGTCGGGTACTTGGAATTGGTCTCATCGGTGCTCAATTTTATAAGCGTGCATGCTAGTTATCGAATTAACTGAAAGGTCCCCTAGTTTCTTTGTATTCTTGCTCAGTTACACCTTTCCACACAAACGTACTAATGTAGTTAAGGATATAAAATACGGTAAAACCCCCGCTACCTGTTTGTTTTGACTGGCATCAGAATAATATTCCTTGTTCCACAGATGATGCTGTCTCGTTGTTATTCAAAAATCCTTGTTGCCTTTGTATGTTGTATTACTGTAGTCTTGAAATATCCCCCTTTCTTGTTAATCCTCTTTTACTCGATGTCCATACCCAGAGAATTCTCTTTCTTAAAGAGTAGCGAATCATTTCATGAAACATGAACCGTAGAGATCATATTTCAGATAAGTCAAGATTAACTCTTGAATTTGAGCGCGAAGGTCTTGACGAAAGTTAACGATCTTCTCTTTGTCTACAAATAGGAAGCTGCAAAAATCGGACATATTGAGCACAAAGAATCAAAGGGCAAGAGCAACAGTAGGTGTTCTGTTCTGAAAACATACGAAGACATTGGAAGAAAATTAATGAGAGCTTAATATATTTACAAAGGCCAAAAGGCACCACCGCATAACTTAATTAGTAATTTATTATCGTTTCTATCACCACCATTGTCACCTTGATTATGTTTGACTTCAAGTACGTTCACTGAGAAAAGAAGAAATGATACACGCACAGACTTAAAAAACAATAAAACAATTAATGCACGCTTGCCAGAGTTCCACTCGCGGATGATCCACAGTTTTGTTGCTACGCACGTCATTAAGTACCACAAAAAGCGCTGAATATACAACAAGAGCTCGCAATCCGTCAGCTGACTGAAGCGGTTTATTTACTCCCACCTTTTCACCTACACTACAGCTCGGGTCTGTGAACTCAATCACTCGCTACAACAACCCTAACACTTCCCACCTCCCAACCGTTTCACTTTCCAGTGGGAAGTGAGAAAGTTGGCTTCCATTCTTTGCAATGTTTTAGGCTGCGAAGTTAATCACCTTTGTAAATTTAGGCTTGTTGGTGCCACTGTAACTCTTTCACAGCCAAAATCACACGCCTTTTGTTAAAGACTTGTTTTTAATACTGACCACTGCGCAATCGTGTTGATCCCGTGTTTTTCGTAGAATACATAGACTGGAAGATTGCCATGGCTATGGGAGGAGGAGAGCGAGCAGGAGGAGGGGGAGGAGCAGGAGGAATGCAAATGGGGGTGGGGGGGTTCCTCAACCCCTGAAAGAAGTAGCAACAGTGGGCTCGTATCCCGAAACCTGGCTCGGAATAACGCCACTATTGGGTACTGCGGTCGTTTGAATCGTTGTAACGTGTGATCCTGCTTTAGGACACGCTGAATTTAGTCTGCCAGTTTACAATTTTACAAATGCTTTTGTGCTCTTTCCAAAAGCTCATATTGATCAGGTGTTTGGGTTATTGCTGCATTCGCCAATGAGCATATGAGCTTGCTATATTCAACGTTTATAAATGTTATCGTAGAGTTGCTTTAGGCTTGAGGTTTTCTTATCAATTCCGTCCCATCCACCTGTTTAGCTTTGATTGGTTGGATCTCGAATCGGAACTCTTGCTTAAAGACTGGTACCTAATCGTCTTGTAGGTCTATGTTACTCGGTTAGATTATAGTAATTAGCCTATAAGACAGACGTGTCATCAGCCCGAGTGTACATTAGAATAGAAACAATTTTAAATGCGACATTTTCATTTTAAACACTCTTTGAAATAAAACTAATGTATACATCGTGTTCTCTTATTTCAAGAATTCGTCCAATTCACCCTTTGTGTCCTTTGTCTGGATCAAAAGTCAGGAAGGGCATTTGACTTTATCCATCATTCTTATGAAGAGAAACCGCTATAAGATAACTTGATTAACCTTTCACCAGTAGCCCCAAAACTAAAAAAAATCAGCCTTCAGCTTCTTTTCGGTGGGACATTTTTGGTATGTGAAACAAACGAACCAAATCTATGCTTACATTAATTTTAAGATAACAAAACAAACATACGAGAAAATAAATCGAAACATTTTATAATCAACGGTGGCTGTAGGAAAATAACTCTAGCTGTAGATCTGACTGAAAAAAAGGAACATTGGACTTTATTTTTGACTGTAAAATGTTGATTCAACACAACAAACATAAGTGACACTTGTCAGATGAACCTGTCCCCTTTTTTTTTGCAAGCCACAAAACCCAATGCGGAGGAAACACGTCAACGGCACTTGGCTATAACCCACTCAAGGCCATATTTGATGACGTTTACGTGTTGATGGAAGGATCTTTAATTGTAATTCTGTGCCTGGCACACCCACACATAATGATGAAAAGGGCATAGACAATGGTCTATGCAATATATGGGTTGGTGATGCACGACTATAGTTACAGCAAAACAGATTTGCTTACTCGATCTTCCACATCTGTTGCTCGCGTTAAACCCTTTCACCGCCAACCATATTTCAACCAAAAATGTCCATTACATTTTTAAACTGATAGAGAACAAAATTCCATCTGCAGTATGGGGATTCTTCTGAGAAATAACATAACAATAAGGTCTATCCTTACTTCCCAAACTAAGACAATAGGGTTTTGGGATAATATACCCCAGTTTGATGCCTATGTAGTGACATAGGTAGTTAAATCCACTGTGGTGCTAAAATGCGATTTGGCGAGTGAAAAGGTTAAATCGTGTGTTGGTGTGCTCGACTAAGTTATCGGCAAACAGATCTGCCTACTGTATCCTTACCATATCTGTGCTCCGCGTAAATCGTGTGTTAATTGTCATGATTACGATTGACTCGAAGCACTGGTAGGACTCGAAGCACGGGTATTGACTCGAAGCACTGGGTGATGACTCGAAGCATTGGGTAATTGACTCTTTGAAGAACTCCTTCACAGAACTGGGTATTGAATCGAACAGCCCTGGGTATGACTCGAAGTATTGAACGAAGCACTGGTATTGCTCGAAGCATGGGTATTGACTCGAAGTATTGACGCGAAGCACGGGGATTGAATCGAAGTATTGCTCGAAGCACTGGGTATTGACTCGAAGCCACGGTATTGACTCGAAGCATTGGGTATGACTCGAAGCACTGGGTATTGACTCGAAGCATTGGGTATGCATTCACGAGCACTGGGGTATTGACTCGAAGTATTGACTCCGAAGCACTGGGTATTGACTCGAAGTATTGACTCGAAGCACTGGTATGACTCGAAGCCACTGGGTATTGACTCGAAGCATGGGTATTGACTCGACGTATTGACTCGAAGAGCACTGGGTATTGAACTCGAGGCACTGGGTATGACTCGAAGCACGGGTATTGACTCGAAGCACTGTGTATTGTTGCTGGCTGGGTAGACTACATTCCGGCGCCAACCTTTCATGCACCACCCCTTCGGCAGTCGACATGGTGGGAGGTGGAGCAGGGGCAGGAATGGCGAGGGACGGGGTGGGAGTGGAGGTTCACCCCAGGCCCCTGAAAGAAGTGGAGAGGAGTTGACGCTCGCATGTTAGTTCCCTGAAACATGGAATCTGGAATAATGCCTCTGTCGGGTACTGGAGTCTTAGATTAGGCAGCACAGCATTAGGTGATAGCTTCCCTACTCTTGCTCTTACTGTTTATCCCTCGGTCTTCGCTTTGTTGGCCTAGTACTTGATCACCCCCCTCCAGAGCTTCTTCTCACAGCCTGTTATGGCAGCTTTTGTCATTGCGCTCTTGTTGTGATGCCTTATTTATTGTTGTTAAATAAATGGGTATATGGCCATATTCATAATGTATACATGGATACATCCTAAATTACTAGGCTACTTACTGATTTTTTAATTTTCGCATTTCGTGATGGCGATTATTTTGTTGTTTAGTCATTAATCGCCAGTGCGGGTGTTATTTCAGGAGGGGTTTAAAACAAATCAGGTTCAACGCAAAGTGAGTGGTAGCTAAATAATCACAAACAAATTGCTATAAGAACCCGAATGTAGCTGTATCTACAGCCGCGTGAGGAAAAGATCTCAGCATCTAATAACCATGATCGGGTTGGATGTCTCTTTCTGACACCAGAAAACATCTCCGGCAAAACCTGCCTATTATAGCATTTCAATCCATTGATGTGAATGTTCTGAGGGCGTGGTTACCGCTACAAACTATTTGCATAATAAAAAATCGGACTTTATGGTTGTACTGCCTACAGGATTGCTCAGTATTGTTACAACATCTATTTGTATTTACAAAGTCCATATGTGTCTGATTCAGACCAAGACGGACGTAAAACACATTTTCGTCGATGTCAATGTTCATTTCTTTTTTTTTAAATAAACACGCGCGTTTCATTCTGAAAAGGTTCTTTTCTTCTTGCTTAAAACATCGAGACTGGATCACGAGACAGAAAGTGATCCGAGCAGCAAAAGTACAAAACCCCAAGTGTTTAGTGTTGGTTCTTTTGTCAGTCGGGTGCCAACGTGCGAATGGATTCCCATACCCGACATAGGCCCCGGGGAAATGATGAAGGGGGAGGGTGGACGGGTTCCCACGAATCAGGCCAGCGTCGGTGCATTGCAAGAAGTAGAGCACGTGCGCTCCGTCTTTCCGAGACGTGGTTATTGGGACAGCGCTACAGTCAGGTGACCAACACTAGTGAGACAGGGCTTCTCTCGTGTTGATAGGGCAGGCGTGGCTGGTGACATCTCTGGGTCCCACAAAAACCGTCGGGTTTATGTTTCATTGGACGCTTGCTACAGGTGCTGGGTTGGTTTTTTTGTTGGTTTACCCAGCCACTTCCTTCTTATTGCTCTGTCACATTTCCCCGATAGCTTTAGGTTTCTTTTCGGCCAGATATTGAATTTTCATAAAAAAAAATGTAATTTACAAGGAATTTCAGCGAGGAAAGACAGCGTCTCGTTGTGATTTTCTTAAGATGAAAGAACTGCGCCAGCAAAGGCTCTGTGCCTGTATTTACAGTATCCAAGGAAGCAAGCTTAAGCCATCTAACCGACATGAATAGCCCGACATACTAAAAGGGGCTACAGGTTGTACACTAAGAAACGAGAATCAAATGGTTAGCAAACTTTTGAAACGTTTGTTCAGGAAGATGTAAAGAAATAATCACACGACAAACAAAAAGGCGGGCTAATCGAACGAACGAACGAAACTAAGAACTAACCAAGCAACTAAGAAGTACTAGTAACTTACCGAAGAACTTACGAAGTAAATAAGTAACTAACTAACTAACTAACTTAGCTAACTAACTCGGAGACTATCCACGCAGTTGTGCGTTTCCTATAGCACCATTGCTAATGGAATAAGACTCAAACACAACACCACCGAAGCGGGGGAAAAATCCCGTTGTCACCCGTACAGAACTGAGAAGTAATATACTGATGGAGAAAGAGCAATGGCTTTGCCCCTTTTTGGGGGGTCACCAAATTATCACTGTCCATATGGATCCTATGTGGGTAAAGCCGACAAGGGTTTATTGTGCGGCTTCCTTGTTTTTGATTACATGATGCCTCTCATAGAACATCATGGCTTCTCCTGATGGGGGGGCGGGTTTCGCCGATGTGGGCAGTTAACGGAATGGCTGGTGCCGGATATTGGCTGTCCGCCGCCGGCGTGTTCCCCACACCCCTAATCAGCCTCATCCCCACAGCAGCTAGATAGGTGGAGCACGTGAGAAACGGTTTTCCCTGAAAATGGCTTGGCTGTGGGCCAACGCCTCTGTGAAGTAGTGCTTGCATTGTCCTGTTTGTGGGACAACTGTTATACCTAGTTGCTTTGACCTGGGGCTTTGAGCCTGTAGTTCAGAACTTTGTTTTCTACTGTTTGCTAGTTTGGGGCTTTCAAGCTCTGCATGTAGTTGTTTTCGGTCTTTCAATATTTAAAACACCAGTCACATTGTGTTTCATTCCGTGACTATTTTAAAAGAAACGGATGAACTCTGCTTGTTTTGGGAAGCGGTCCTTGCATGCTGCCGATAGAGTTTTCATGGTGGAAGTTCTGATCCTTGTCCGCAATTTCCCCAACCAAGAAGTGAATGATGTGCGTCTGCATTTGATTTTAGCAAACGCATGGGTTTGTACCTCGTTATCATTGTTGCCCTCGTCGTCACATCATCATTGATCATCGTCGTCATCTATTAATGAACCATACACAAAAATAGGAAGTGTGATGCGCATAGAAGTAACAACGGAAAGCAACAACATTAATTTGTAAAACGTGAAAGACACAAACCCCACAATAACACTTTCTCTTTTTTAAAAACAATCTCTTTCTATTGTTCTTTATGTTGTGAAGACATTAAGTTCGAGGGTAATCCTACAAAAACATTTTTAAATATCCTCACCGGTGATTTATATTGTATTTCTTGCCTATCATGCCTGTCATCGGCATTAGACTTTTTTTAAACGAGAAATTTGGGGGCCTGATTCATTCATGAATGCTGATCTCTTCGGAGTTAAAGAGTTGTGTTCCTTGGAGTAATGTCTTTGGATATTTCCCTTGTCCTTTGTAATTATGTGTCTTTGATTAGACAACAAGACACAAAAAAAAAACGAGAACTTTGGGGGCCTGATTCTTCATGGAAATGCTGAGCTCTTCGGAGAGAGATGTTCTTGGAGTAAAATGTCCTTTGGATATTTCCATTGTCATTTGGTCATTGTGTGTCCGTTGATTAGGAAAATGTCATTTGGTGTCAACAGCGTTTTAGTAAAATGTTCTTTGAATATTTCCATTGTCATTTGGTAATTTTGTGTCGTTATATTAGACACAGCGTTTTCATAAAATGTCCTTTGGATATTTCCATTGTGATTTGTAATTGTGTTTCTTTGGATTACACAGCGTTTTAGTAAACTGTCCTTTGATATTTCCATTGTGATTTGGTAATTGTTGTGTGTTGATTAGTCCTCACAGCGTTTTAGTAAAATGTCCTTTGGATATTTTCCATTGTGATTTGGTATTGTGTTCGTTGATTGACACAGCGTTTTTAGCTGCCTGAAGCAGCTTCACGTACTGATACATAAATTAACATTTGCATAATTATTAGATAGGAACGAGAGAGACGTGCAAAGTGATGGGTCATAGATCATTGAGGGCGATTACCTCAGGAAGGCCTTGGAACGATAAAAGGGAAATAAGCGAGTGTTATGGAACCGAAAGGTGTTTTTTGTGTGATTTGCTGTGTATTTTCCATCAAAGTTAAGCTTTTAAAAAAAAAAACCCACTTGAAAACAACACAGCAGCATACAGAATGACTGTGTCTGAAATGTTTTCCTTTGGCAGTAAGAACTTGGTTCGCTAGTCTAATTAGAATGTTAATGCGGACGCTATTCTGTAAACGATTAAGCCTATTGTTCCCTACATGAAATAAGCTTGCCACATAGGGCAAGATGCTTTGTCAGTGCAGTGACATTTGCTCAAGAGCAATCATACCTTTTCTTAGTATTGCCTCCTTTGATCTTATATACTAGCTGCGCTAGTGGTTATGTGCCATTTGTGTTTATCTGATCATGCCTATTCGTATTTTGAGTACTTGTTTTTGGCTTTGTGTGTGCAAACCTACTCTGCATATGCTTTAATATGTGTTTCGTGTTCGCTTTTTGATTGCTTAGTAGTGCTCTTGGTGCAAACTTCTTTTGGTATTATGGCTGCTTTGTGTTGTGTGTGGGTGGTGTTTTTAAATTCTAGACTATATTGCTTATCGTATTACGCTTTCGTAATGCCTGCATAAAATTGTATAACTTTATATGTTTAATACACATGTTTATGATGTCTGTGATTAAGAAACACACACGTTTAAACGGTTTCAGTAGTTGTCTGTCCCTGCTAAAGTGTGTTTTATGTGCGTTCGCTTAACACACACACACACACAACACAACACACACAACACACACACACACACACACACCACACACACACACACACACACGCCATACACACACACAACTTCACAACACGACACACACACACACACACACTAACACACACACACACACACAAACACCACACACACACACATACACCCACCATACTACACAACACACACACACGCCGCACACACACCAACACACACACACACGCTCATCCACGCATACGCACACGAAATCACGCACGCGGGCGCGTGCACACACGCACACGCACGCTCTCACGCGCACAACGCAACAAGCCCGCACACGCGCACGCACTCACTACGCACACGCACACACACTGCACCACACCACACACACGAACACACATAACACACACACACACACACACACACTCCTTATTTATTTTAAGCTTGCAATGAATTGATTTAAGTTTGTTGTGGACAAAAATGTGTTTACACATTTTATATGATCCGTCACGAATGTTTTGTCATTTTCTTTTGCTTTTACATCTGCCCCGCACATCACCCGTACCCTTCTTCATACATTTCTGTGTGTCCTACCCCTCTGTCTGCCTGTCGTCTGTCTGCCTCTGTTTCTGTCGTCCATGTCTCTCTGTGCTAGCGCCTATCTCTTTCTCTGCCCCCCCCCCTCATCTCTCTCTCTCTCTCCTCTCTCTCTCTCTCGTCTCTCCCTCTCTCTCTCTTCTTCTCTCTCTCCTCTTCCTCAATCTCTCTATCTCTCTCTCTCTCTCTTGATTTGTTATTACTATCATGCTAATGACTGATAATATAATGCTATGATTGTGTATCTTGCTGACTTTTTATGATTGCATAATGTGACCTTTTTTGTGTTTTTTGCCTGTACTTAAATTTCTAAAATTCCCCATCCTTACCCCCTCTATGCACTCCCCCCCCTTTTTGTTCCATTTCTGCATGTACATATTTATATTTAGGCTGTCTTGTTTGAATACTTTTTTTCCCCCAGGGCTTAGCTGCGTGGACAAAGCATGTAACTTGCTAGTCTCATTTCCGTTGTTAAATAAATTTCTTTTCGTTTCCCCCTCCTCTCTCTCTCTCTCTCTCTCTCTCTCTCTCATCTGTCTCATCTCTCTCTCTCTCTTCTCTCATCAAAAAAAGCCCTCATCTCTCTCTCTCTCTCTCTCCTCTCTCTCCTCTCGCTCTCCGCTCTCTCTCTCTCTCTTCCTCTCCTCACTCTCTCTCTTCTCTCTCTCTCTCTCTCTCTCTCTCTCTTTCTGTGCATGTGTAGGCCTACCCTGCACCCATTACATCTTTTCCAAATGGGCATAGTTTTAACACCTCCCTGCTCCTACTCCTCCTTCGTGTATCTGTCTGTTTCCTGTGTCTGTGACACCGTCTTATCACCATTATGTTGATGAGGGTAATACTACTGGTTTTGATGAGGTTGGTTCATGATTCTGATGACGACAATGATGATGATGATGATGACTGCTATTCCTATCATCACAGTGCGGGCGCACAAGCAAAGATCCAACGACGTGCCGGACACCATCTAACGTCATGGTCACCTCTGCCTCGCCGTCATCTGTCGTGGATTGGGATAGCTACCCACGGCCTGCCAAGGTATCGTCATCATGTCGTAGTCCACATCGTCGTTATCGTAAGTCGTCACCTTAATGTTCCATCAGTCATACCGTTGCCGTCGTTGTCGACTCTAGACGCCATATTTCACACAATGACCGTACACGCGCTCACACGTTCCTAAACATATTATGTGTTCGTGCTTAGAATTGTGCAGTGTGCAATGACCAGCAGTCAAACACTCGCACATACCATATACACCTATAAGACCAAGAAACAAAAGCAACACGATAAAAAGCAAACACACAAAACACTTACGCTCAAACCACACACCACACACACACCCACACACTACACACACACACAACATCACACACACACACACCCACCCACACACCACCACACAGGACAACGCGCACGTACGCACACTCGCACACACACACTCACGAGGCAAGATACAGATTCCTAGCGCACAATTCCGGTGTGCTTCCTGAACGTGCCTGATTCGTACATATGCAACTCTTCGGTTGTGTGAATGTTTTGCTCACTTGCAAATTAACGTTCTGCTTTCTTCGTCAGCCTTGACCTTGACCTTTCTAACCTTCGTGACACTCTCCATCAATATATCTGTCCATCTACGAGTGTTCCGGCCCTTTCTTCGTGACCCTCACCTGCTTACTCATGATCAGGGTCGAGCAAGGTGTGGTTCAGGCCTCGTCTTCACTACCTGCAACAGGACCAACAGTGTGTGTAAGGAAAAAACGACCCCCCCCGCCCTTCCCATCCCCAAAAAATAGACCCGTTACTAAAGAATCAAGCACGGGTGGGCCACTTTTCTGTTCTACAAGGATTTCCTGTTTTTGAATTTTACCAGAAAAGGAATTCCTTTTTTTTTATTTGTCAAACCAATCTTTGGCGTCTTCTGTGTTTTTCCAAACACTTTAATATAAGCATTTGTGTAAATTTGTGAAAAAAAACCCAACTACAATACCTCATAAATCAAGTTTTGCTTCCGCTTCAGCGGGACATTACCCCCTGGAACCCCGGCCGTTCAGGGTTTTTTCATTTTGTGCAGTTGTACCCATGGAGAATGCAATGTGGTTAAGGCAAGCGAAGAAAACGGTATATTCCATAACCCTTTGGTGCTCTTGAAAATGAATTGTTTAAAACGGGAGAAAGGCGCTCGATTGTCAGCTGAGGGTACTACAGAGCCCGTGCTTGTTGGCGTTCTCATCTTTACATCTGTATTGGTAAAATTCGGGTCTTCCTGGTGTTGCACTGACTCCGGGCATTGGCCTCCAGGATCGTTCCCTCCCATCTTTATAATGCACTAATGTCCCCATATTGTCTGTTCTATGACCGTAGGACGTTTACAGATGTTCTCCTTGGTGTTCTCTTCGCTTCCGTGCGGTTTTAAAGTCAAGATTACCACATCCTCTTATTCTTTCATTTAGCCTTTGGCTTTGCGTATGCCTTCTTGTGCACCTTAACTTTAAAACAATGCGAGTTAAGCAGATTAGAGCTTGCAACGCATAGGTGAAGACGGGTAAGAGCCCATGGGCTGTAAGAAGCCCATGCCAATTATCTCATGAAATAAAGCAAATTTCAGTCACATTTTGCCCATGCGCACCGAGTGCTATTCAATTTGCCCATGAGACCGATGCTAACATGAACACTTCGTCTCAGTGAGCTAAATGTGACTGAAATTTTTTTTATTTCATGAGATAATTGGCATGCCTTCTACCCGCCCATGGCTTTTTACCCCATCTTCCCCTACATCTCGTGTCGCTGCTTGTGTGTGTGGGCAGGTTCGTGTGAGATGGCCCAGTCGGGACTTTTGCCAACATCTTCACGACTCAACGGCAACGAAGACCTCCCGCAATGAGGACCGATTATCACGTCATGGTATTGTTCGGGGGTAGTTTGGGAGGGTGAATGGGTTTGGTAGGTACTTTGTTATCTCTGAGGTTTGAGGATAATATTGCATTGTAGAGTAACTTATGTTATTGACATCCGCCCGATGACGATGTTTATTTTTTAAATATTATTTTCGCTGACTATTATCATTACCATGATAGTTCACCGTCCATAATTATCTCCACTCATTTCATCGTCATCTCTCATCACATCCTCGTCACCATCACTTGGTTTTATCACTACCATTGGCATTTTTCATCGTCATCATCATCATCATCATCATCATCATCATCATCATCATCACTCACTGCACTTTGGTCCATCTTCCACGACACAATCACTTTCCTCCTCGTCCCTCCTCCATCTCCTCTCCACCTTCATCTCCTCCCCTCTATCATCATCATCATCAGCGTCGTCGTCGTATCGTCGTCCATCATCACCACATCTCTTCGTCTTCTTCATCATCAGCATCATCGTTATCATTCCAGCAGCATCGCATCACTCACTTCATCATTGCATCATACATTCATCATCATCATCATCAACTCGTCGTCGTCGTCTCTTCCTCCTCCTCCTCCACATCATCGTTGTCGTCGTCGTCGTTGTTAACGCTCTTCCAAATGCTGTGCGTGCCTGCAGTGAAGCAGTCGGTGTTTTCCCCATCGTGCACACGCAGCCTGGGAACGTGGAACGGTGGTCTCCGCCCAGTCACCCAGGCCCTGATGCCGTCCGTCGGCGCTGCTGGTGGAGGTAAAAGCACCCCGGGTCCTCTTTGTTTGTGCATTTTGTGTGGATGCGCAGCGTGTGTCTGTGTGGTTATATATTTTTCGGTGTGGTTTACAAAGAATTGGTAGCACCATTCCAGTCTGTTTGTTGTTTTTGAGGACGAAGTGTTTGTATATATACATATTATAATATAAAAAATCTCAGCTTACTGCCGGAACCATTCCTCCAGCCTACATGCTCAAAAGTTAGAGCATTTGAAATGCATTGTTTAAAACGTTTTGGTCCCTATGTCTTGGAATTCGAGCATTACACATCACAACCAGTTAATTAACTTGGTGTTTGTTATGTTCTTTCAAATAATATGTATCTGTACAGTAGTGTTTGTAGTACCGCGCGGCGTGGGTATGCATGTATATGTGTGTGCATGCTTTTGTTCCCGCGCGCGTGCATGTATCCCTAATTTTTGCCTGCCTGTGTGTGCAACGCTGACAACGCGCTAGGCGGCAGGCGGGCCCAAGGATTTTCGGGGTGTCACGTTCTGTGGACCTTGAGCACAGCCACAAGTTTTTCGCACAGTACGCGTGCACGCTGTCTCTGCCCCCACCCGTGTGGCTGACTCACCCGGGCGCCGGTCACCGCTATCGTGGGTCATATGATAAGCAAAAACATTAAAACAACACAAAACAGCAAAACTACACACACCATACGTTGGGAAGTAGTTTGGGTAATGGTCCGGTGTACATTGATGGCTCGTTTTCTGTGTTTTTAAAACGTGCTATTTCTTTGCATACAAACACAAAGCAACAAGACTGAAGCACCAACAAGCTAGGCTTTGTGTGCTCAGTATCAGAAAAATGCATATCAGACAATATTGAACGGATTTAAATAATTAGATGCTTCAAGCCAAATACTCCCAAAACACAACCGCGTGTCAAGATAAAGAAAAAATAAGGTAGATCATAATGAATAAAGCGAATACATTGCAAATCAAATATAGCTGAAAAACTTGCAAATCACAGTTATGCATCCTCATAAAAATACGCTAATAGCCTTACTTTTTTTTTTTTAGCAAAAGTTTACAAAATAACAGACACTGACAAACAACAAAAACAGACAAAAGACAGAACGACACACCATAATAGATTACACTCAAGAGAGAGAGGAGAGGAGAGAGAGGAGGGAGAGTATATATTTCGGTATTTTGAAAAGTGTTGTTTTATCTTCTCATGCATCATTTCTGTTGTGAAGCCCACAAGCTTCAAGTTTTTTTATTTTGAGGCGTTGCGCTATAAAAGAATTTCTTTATTATATATTAAATAACAAACGTGGCTAACTCTCCGTTAAAGGGAGACAACCCACCCCACCCCTACCTCCGCCACCCATCACAGTTTACCCTACTGTTACCCTGCTAGCCTTGCAGAGATAAAGGCACAGCGGAACAACCGAACATTCTTGAAAAGGAACTTCCGAGATTTTGATCCGCCTGCTTCTTCTGCGTTCCAGTGCTAGTATCATACTGGGTAAGTAAGTAGGTGTCATTTTTTTCTGTTTTTACTGTCTCCTTGCTGCATACAGCCGACACCCGACACATTCTGATTTCGGAGGCGCTCAAGGCGAAAGTTATTTGAAGTTTTGTTTTTGGACAAAAGGCCGGAGAATAAGTCAGAAAGCTAATAGATATGCAATGCAAAGGAAAAGGAAGGAAAACTCAAAGAGAGTGGCAGATTGAGGAAGTTACATCACCGGAACTTCCAGAAGGTGGGGAACTATTTTGTTTTACGAAGACCCCCCCGGGTATCCTCACGGGGCCTAGATTTTTCATATATCCCCTTCACCCACACCGACCCTCACAGGTGGAGAGAATTGGTACCACAAATCACGTTAATTCTAATAATGGGAATCACTTAAACTTTGATAGGAATAATCATTTTTACACCCTCTCCGATTGTAACAGCAACTGTGGGGGCAAAACCATCACCAACCATCTTACTTAAAGACTAGGCAATAGTCTTTAATGTCTTACTCTGATTGGCAGGAGATCTGATGGGACCTACTGTCGCGATTGGACAGTCTGTTGCCGCATGCCCACTTGGCTGCTGGGAGCAGACGATGAGTGGCATGGCCCCCGGATGTCCTTCGTGACGCCTATTGTCTGCGACCACTCAGCTATTCAAGGAGAGCTGTCGGAGAAACCATCAGTTTTTATGAACACGGTATGTGATTGGTGGTTGGCATAATTTAATTACGCTGCTGAACAATGATATATTTTAAATTTAACATTCAACTTACTTTGTTTGCTGTTGGTAATACTGCTGAGATTTTGTAGTCTGAACCCAAATACAAGAAGAATGTCTATTAAATACATGCACATAATTTTGACGATTTTTGTGTAAACACATGGACACTCTAAATATAGCATGCAGTGGTTAAAATGAATTATTTTGTGAACAGAGTGCGTTAACAACTAGAAACCATAATTGTTTTAAATATTCAAGATACGAAAATTGTGTTTTTAGTTCAATGTCATGCCTCTGTAGGTAAGCATCATAATTTTGAGTTTTTTACCCGTGATATATTGTTTTTATTATTGCCTTTTTGTTTAGCGGATTCTATGTCGTGTGTCATCGTGTTGAATGTTATGCCATCAATAATCTGAATCTAAAAAATAATAGATTCAGTTTCGTTCTGTTGATAAGATAACCTCGAATTCACATTAAAAAACACACAACAACATCAACAACACACACACACACACAAATAAAATAAAAAAAGGACGAACACACTTAGAAAGTCATTTTTCAAAAATCAAAACAACATACTGGACAGGACTTGTTATTAGAATGTGTGTGGTGTGTGCTCGCCTCCGCCGCACGCCCAACGAGCGTGTTAATACATATGCCGCATGTGTGTGTCCACAGGTACCAGGCGCGAATTGACCTACCAGCACAAAGACGGTTCTTTCGCGCCTTTGGAGATAACGATGATTCCTGGAAGCATGTGGGTGAGTTTGACAGCAATAATTGATTCCTTTTAAATTAAAAATATGATGAATGATTCTTGATTATCATCGATTTGTTTGTTGTTGTATTTTCAAATTTGCATACGCTTTAAATCGGTAACAGTCCTATTACACCTATCGCTACTGCTATTGTTTTAGTTATCCAAGCAAAATGGTGCTGATAATGAAAAATGTCATATTTTTGTTTCTCAGGCTATAATGAACTTTCGTTATGTTAGGGCGACTGTAGCTGAAGAGTCCGTACATTTGTGATGGGGCTTTGATCCCGATCCCTTTTAAAGTTATGCTTGTTCTTTATTTTGTTGCGCAAATCTTATATAATTAAGATCATTTGTTTTCCGGGAATAGCACTATCAAATCAAATCAATCAAATCACTTTATTATCTCTAACTGAGAATTGCAGGCCAGGTGCACATAAGAAAAACAACACAATAAACACATTTGTCACAAAAACAACAACAATAATCAAATTTCTATCACAATTAAAAGATATAAACTATAACTAAAACACTGCAATATGTAGTTACCAAACTGACGAATACGAATACAAATTCAATCCCAAAAGGAGATGGAAAGGCTGCTCAGCAAAACAATCACCTCGATGCGTGCATTAGAGTTCACAGATGAATTTGATCTTGTAGGAAAGTTTTCTGGGCTCTTATTTTCATTTTAGAGTTCTGTATCGACGGCCCATGGTAATACTTCATAGTATTTTGCCAGAACAGCTGTTTATCATTAAATGCATCTCTAACATTCTCGCCACGTCTCTTCCTGGTCTGTGACCAACAGCTCTGAACCAGCATGTCCATTTGTATGGAACCAACTGAAGACTACATTCACTTCTTTGTTTGTCTGGCCTTTGTATAATTAGATCCTGAAGCTCTATGAGTTGAATGTTTCCCATGGAGAAATTTTGAATATGGATTCTTAGTATGTTAAAAGAGGACAGCAAGACAAAATGGTAAAACTAGCTAAATTCCTTGTTTATTACTTCAGAGTTTAAGAAGAAGCCTAAGACAGCTTTGTTGTCATATGCTATGTAACAAACTATTGTTTTTCGGTATATGGGTTGTGCTGCTAGGAATGGTATAGGGTAAACGTGGATAAGAGTCCCATGGCGGTAAGAAGCCCCCATGCCCAAGTATCTCATGAACTGAAAGCATTGGTCAGTCAATTTTCTCCATGAAGACCACGCTAAACATTAACCTCGTCTCATGGCAAAAATTACCTGAAATTTGCTTTATTTCATGAGATAAATGGCCTGGGCTTTCTTACCCTCCCATTGGGCTTTGTACTCTCGTCTTACCCTATCCAAGTATTGTGTCATTGTATTGGAACTATTGACAATTAGTGTTCTTCTTTAGTCTTTTCAAAGCATACAATTAATTTCTGAGTGTCAAACTATGTTCTTTTGGTCTAAAATATGTTGCATGATTTGTTTCACTTTTTGCATGTAACCCCCACTGAGAAGGGCTGTTGACCCCTAGTCGTAAAATTTCCCGACTTCCTGTCTCTCTGTCTACCTGTCTGTCCTGACTATCTCTTGGTCTTCCCCCAGTGACAGCCTTCGTGCCCAGACGTTCACCAGGCCAAGCCTACGTGTTCTTTAACGATCACTTGTCGCGCGTGCGCGAGCTGGATGTCCGGGGGGGGGAGGCCAGAACCCCAACGGGTCTTCCTGAACCAGGCAGGGATTTAATCCACAAGAACATGCGGTGGGACAACGAGGGGTGGTGGTGGTAAAGAGGAGACAGGGGCGGACGGAGGGTTTTGGGATGGGTAATGGCAAAGGGGGGGGGGGGGTACTAGTCATGGTTTTTTGCATCATGTGGAGAGAGGAAGGATTGGATGAGAGATAAAACTAAGAAAGCGATAGAAGCCTGTTGAAATATTTTCTCATCAGCGCTAGGAGAGATAGAGTAAGAGTAGAAGAGAGAACAGAGAGAGTGAGAGACGAGAGAGAGAGAGAGAGAGAGAGAGAGAGAGCGAGAGCAGATAGAGAGAGGAGACGACGACAAACCAGACAGACGGACAAAAACGAAACAGAACGGCAACAGAAATGGAAAGGTTAACTGGTTAGATATGGATGGATGGATGGATAGGGTGTACCAGGTGAGGAATGCATATGTTCTGCAGAGAGACAGAGAGAAAGACCTTGCCAAACACTGTGTGTGTTTGTGTGTGTGGTGTGTGTGTGTGTGTGTCGTGTGTGTGGTTGTGTTGTGTGTGTGTGTGTGTAGCCTATTTGACACATTGTTGTATGTATCTGGGCGGTAGTATGCAGTCAGGCGGCACGGGTCTGAGGCTTTTTGTGGTCATCTCTCTGCTGGGAACCGGGACATCCGGGATAAGTCTTTCCCCAGTCCCCATCACTGTGTAGTTTTGCTGTGTTTAAAGAAATTCGACACAGTAGAGAGAGAGAGAGAGCGAGAGAGAGGAGGGAGAGAGAGAGAGAGAGAGAGAGAGAGATAGAAGAGAGAGTGAGTGAGAGAGAGAGAGAATGAGAGTAGAAGAGATATTCACGACGCAAATATTGTAATGGATAGGCCACTTGACCCGTTACCCTATGCATGCTCAGCAAAATTGAGAACAAACACAGAAAGGCATATGAACTAGCTAACAGATAACGATTATACAGGATAAAATGGTGAAGACCGCTTACCGTGAGAGAGAGAGAGAGAGAGGAGAGAGAGAGAGACGAGAGAGGACAGAGAGACAAGACAGCGAGACTGGGGAAGTTCATGGAATTCTCTTCTGATGAGGTTCTCTATCTCCTTCCTAATTTCCTACCCTTTGTTCTTTAAATATATTTAATTAAATAATGTTGTGAGACCTCCAGGGCCCTGAGCCAGCGCGTGCAGACGGCCACGAGCAAAGGGTGACCTACCTGAACAGCAGCTGTCCCAGCATCAGCGGGGGGGGGGGATGAACTACATCCTGGCATGACCAACACCTACTCCCTCACCCTGGCCGAGACCTCTGCCGCCCCCCGGTGCTTGCAGCGACTGATCGAGTCCACGCTGTGACCACAGTTCCGGCAAGTCGGAGGTGTTTTCTGCCCTGGCGAGGGGTACCGTTCCGCTACTGTCCTCTGGAGCCAGAGATAAAGTTCAGTGTTTTGGTTCGTGAGTGGTGGTGAGATGGTGGTGGGTTTTGGCTGGGGGTCACCTTGAGATGATGTCCGAGTTTTTTTGTTATCTGTTGTTGTCGAGGTTTGTTTTTATTCGAAACTGAAATTTGTATTGAGAAACTATCGCATCTTGTGGGCAGCAACATCCACAAAATCAATGTTAAATTTTTTTTTAACATGTGTACCGATGTTTTGTGAGAAGGTGCAATGCCGTGAAGGGCTGAAGTCATACCGTGGTAAAATATCGCCCGCAAACACTGAGACGCATTTCACGAATACCTCGATGGCGTTCTCTTAGCTTGGTGTAATCACAATGTATTACAAAAAATGCACATTTCAGTTGCAGCAACATATACTTTGAATGGAGTATCAACAAAGCAAAATGAGGATACATGGTACTCACTCAGATTAAAAAACAGTTATATGGCACTGCTACGGACTAAGCACCGCGCATAGAACAACCTGAATAACATATTTGCAACGGTAAGAAAAGACAAACAGGAAAGCATTACCGTTACTAAAACACCCACCAATCACACAGGCAAGTAGGCAAAGTTTATAGGGCAAATGTAACCTTCTCATTTGCAGTAAGTTGCAGAGTAACCAGGGGATTCTCTTTCTTTGAGTTTCCTTGCGCTTCTTGGTACCCAGAAAATATATATTTTATTTGTAAGTAAAGGCGGCCAATAATGGGTAGGGCTACATGAAGCCCGATTTACCAATATTATCATGCAATTTTGAACTATTTGCCATTGAAACAAATATAGCGCCATCGCGTTCATTATGATTTGCAGTCTGAATTCTCAAACAGTAGTTGTATCATGTTTGAGCCAAAAACAATGCCTTCCTCATAGTCCTTTTCTGCTCTCAGAACGGTCTTGCGGGGGGGGGCTAATGGCACCAAGGCACCAACCCAAACAGCTTCCACCTCCACCACCACAGATGCGAACCCCACCAAGTGCGCTTTCCTCTGACTTAGGGAATTACGATCCTACGCCCTGCTGACGTATGCCACCAACATGACGTCACCGTGTCCTTGACTCTGAAGTGTGTGGCCTCTCAAGAACCCCCGTGTGGCTACTCCTCACCCGGTGAGAGTTGTTGTATTTCTTTTGTAGTTTTGACTAATCATTTCTTTGGGTTTTTGTGTCCTTTTTGCTTTTTCTCTATTAGACTAACGCAGTTGAATACGTGATTGTCTCCTTCTTTTCTTCTTCTCCATCTCAGTTATTTGATTGTTTTCAGTTGTATTGTTTGTTTGGTATTGTTTTTCTTTTACAGTGGGGCTATATCCCTGTTTTGGTTGTATACACAGAAGTGACGTAAGGAATTAAACTGAATTAGATTTTACATGTAACTTCGAAAATGTATGCACAAGCGACCGATGACAAGACATGCAGTCTTAACTATGACACTTTCGTGTTTCTTACCCCTGCCGTCTTCTTCAGCATGTAACATGCTAGTAAAACTGTGATATACCAAGGACAATGCATCTCCACGATAACAACTGTCTGTCCAGTCATAGTCGAAACGACAGACTAGCAACATACATACCCTGAAGGTTCATCACATCGGCCTTATCTAGGGGGTGGCCCTGGTTTCTGTTACTATGTAGTATTCGTTTTCCGCTTATAGCCATATCGAAGCAGAGGGGTGTTTAGCTGCTTTTCCTGCGGGCTGAGTTGAAATTTCTTTGCCAGCGGAGAAACCTTGCCCAGGGTATCATTTCCACTCCCCGCGAGAAAAAAAAAGGAATCTGAGACAGATGGCGTTGTGGAAGGTCCCCAAAGGCCAACCAATCCCTTTGGCTGCAGGCAGCAACTCTAACGGGTGCATTGTTGTTGGTTGTGGGTGGTTTCAGGACACCATCTTGGCCCTGGCAGGTCGCTGTCGGAGTTTTGCCCGGCACGTGTCCTTGACAACTTTGACGGACGCTGTCAGTGACGGCTGACCCCTCCTTCTCAGGTCGAGTTCATCAACGGTCAACCACACAACGCCCTGGTCCTGCCGAGTGCGGATGTCAGTATCAAACGGAGAGAGAGAGAGATCTCCGAAGAGAGAGAGAGGAGAGAGGAGAGAGAGAAGATGGAGAGAGAGGCGAGATTCGTAGCGTGTGAAACGTCTTTTTCATCATCGCTCAGCAGATTAATAATTATATCACCTCTCGATTTTTACGTAGGCCCTGTTTAGTTCGTCATGGGTCACTGCTCCTTATAAGACATGTTCTTAGTAACTCATTCACATCGCAACGATTTTTGAAGCATAGAAAAACCTCACAAATCACTCGCACGATACCCACAAACAAAACATACATAACAAAAGAGAAATGAAGAAATTACGGGTTTTACTTCAGGTATAGACATTATGGAACGTGGAGATCGACTTTTTTTTAATATTATATGACTTTATTTCGACAAACAATCCACACCGATTTGTTTCCCCCAACAACCACTGCAAAGCAAATCAGAGGCAAATTGTGACACAGATGTACTTCCCTTGAACAAATGCATCAATTGAACAGCTATTTATTAATTTCCGCACATATATGGCTGGAACGACGTAACTATTCTGTTGGTTTGTAAGTGACTGTAAACATCTAATATTCAAAATGTTTTGTTGGAATCAAATCAACGATCTATGTCTTCTGTTTCTGTTACTCCTATGGTGAGAGTTGTCATCAACGTGTGGTGCGTATTGTAATCTCCCGTTGTTTCTTTTGTCACAGCTTCCTTCGTCTGCCGAGTTTCTCTAACCGTGGCTGGCACTTGGTTCTGGATCGCGCTGGTTGAGGTAGGTGCAAAAGGGAAAATTAGTATCCTTTTTTTCAATTATTGTTCTTTCTTCCATTAGCTGACCCCAGTCACATCTGACTATTCCTGTTCTGTTTGTCAAAGTGTACTGTGTTCTTTGCGTTCAGTGTATAAAAAGCAGTGTGTGTAGGTGTATGCAAGTATAATGTACGCGTGTCTCTGTGTGTGCATAGATGCCACGGATGTGTTGTGTGTGTGTGTCAGTGTGGTGTGTGTAATCCGGAGCACATTATGCGTACGCGCGCGCATGTTTTGTCCTTAATGTGTACGCTTTAATCTTGTTGTTACGGCCCCCCCCCAACCCTCCCCACACCTACAGTTTCTGTATATCTCCCTTCTGCTTTATCCCCTACTTCCTAGATTTCATTATATGAAACTTGTGCACATCTTGTTTACAAGAGCATTGAGTCCCTACTTTTGCTAAGGGGTTGTAGTTTTACTGGCATTTACAACTCAAAATTATGTTTATTTCAATTTGTTCTATCTTTGTGAAGTATCAGAATTTCATGAGCAGTAATCCGAACACCATGCCGTTTAGGGATTACAAGGTGCAGGATGTTTAGGATGTAGAAAGGATGCAAGGGAAATGACTCATTCAGTCTTTTTGACAATCTCCTCAAGTTATGCCCCTACAGCTTCTCTTGTACCACACAATACCATATGCCTACCGACATCACACACATCACACCACACATCGCACCCTGCACAACACACGCCACATAACACAGCTCGCTTCCATGCTGACATGGTTTGTCACCAGGTGGGGGTGTTCTTTAGCGTGGAGGCAGAAGTGGACGAGCCACAACCACACAATAACATATCTACCATCACTCCACCACACCACACCACAGAGAAGGTGGCTGAGTGGATAATAACGTTCGCCTGCCAATGTAATGGCGTGACGGCAGCGTGAGTGACCCGGGTTCGAATCCGGCCTCGCCCTTCTTTCTAGTTCGACAGGAAAATCGAACTGCAACGTCGAGTCCTTCGGATGGGACTTAAAGCCTAGTCTGCCCGTGCCGCTCTTACAAAAAAAAAAAAAAAAAAAAAAAAAATAAAAAAAAATAAAAAAAAAAAAAAAAAAAAAAAAAAAAAAAAAAAAAAAAAAAAAAAAAAAAAAAAAAAAAAAAAAAAAAAAAAAAAAAAAAAAAAAAAAAAAAAAAAAAAAAAAAAAAAAAAAAAAAAAAAAAAAAAAAAAAAAAAAAAAAAAAAAAAAAAAAAAAAAAAAAAAAAAAAAAAAAAAAAAAAAAAAAAAAAAAAAAAAAAAAAAAAAAAAAAAAAAAAAAAAAAAAAAAAAAAAAAAAAAAAAAAAAAAAAAAAAAAAAAAAAAAAAAAAAAAAAAAAAAAAAAAAAAAAAAAAAAAAAAAAAAAAAAAAAAAAAAAAAAAAAAAAAAAAAAAAAAAAAAAAAAAAAAAAAAAAAAAAAAAAAAAAAAAAAAAAAAAAAAAAAAAAAAAAAAAAAAAAAAAAAAAAAAAAAAAAAAAAAAAAAAAAAAAAAAAAAAAAAAAAAAAAAAAAAAAAAAAAAAAAAAAAAAAAAAAAAAAAAAAAAAAAAAAAAAAAAAAAAAAAAAAAAAAAAAAAAAAAAAAAAAAAAAAAAAAAAAAAAAAAAAAAAAAAAAAAAAAAAAAAAAAAAAAAAAAAAAAAAAAAAAAAAAAAAAAAAAAAAAAAAAAAAAAAAAAAAAAAAAAAAAAAAAAAAAAAAAAAAAAAAAAAAAAAAAAAAAAAAAAAAAAAAAAAAAAAAAAAAAAAAAAAAAAAAAAAAAAAAAAAAAAAAAAAAAAAAAAAAAAAAAAAAAAAAAAAAAAAAAAAAAAAAAAAAAAAAAAAAAAAAAAAAAAAAAAAAAAAAAAAAAAAAAAAAAAAAAAAAAAAAAAAAAAAAAAAAAAAAAAAAAAAAAAAAAAAAAAAAAAAAAAAAAAAAAAAAAAAAAAAAAAAAAAAAAAAAAAAAAAAAAAAAAAAAAAAAAAAAAAAAAAAAAAAAAAAAAAAAAAAAAAAAAAAAAAAAAAAAAAAAAAAAAAAAAAAAAAAAAAAAAAAAAAAAAAAAAAAAAAAAAAAAAAAAAAAAAAAAAAAAAAAAAAAAAAAAAAAAAAAAAAAAAAAAAAAAAAAAAAAAAAAAAAAAAAAAAAAAAAAAAAAAAAAAAAAAAAAAAAAAAAAAAAAAAAAAAAAAAAAAAAAAAAAAAAAAAAAAAAAAAAAAAAAAAAAAAAAAAAAAAAAAAAAAAAAAAAAAAAAAAAAAAAAAAAAAAAAAAAAAAAAAAAAAAAAAAAAAAAAAAAAAAAAAAAAAAAAAAAAAAAAAAAAAAAAAAAAAAAAAAAAAAAAAAAAAAAAAAAAAAAAAAAAAAAAAAAAAAAAAAAAAAAAAAAAAAAAAAAAAAAAAAAAAAAAAAAAAAAAAAAAAAAAAAAAAAAAAAAAAAAAAAAAAAAAAAAAAAAAAAAAAAAAAAAAAAAAAAAAAAAAAAAAAAAAAAAAAAAAAAAAAAAAAAAAAAAAAAAAAAAAAAAAAAAAAAAAAAAAAAAAAAAAAAAAAAAAAAAAAAAAAAAAAAAAAAAAAAAAAAAAAAAAAAAAAAAAAAAAAAAAAAAAAAAAAAAAAAAAAAAAAAAAAAAAAAAAAAAAAAAAAAAAAAAAAAAAAAAAAAAAAAAAAAAAAAAAAAAAAAAAAAAAAAAAAAAAAAAAAAAAAAAAAAAAAAAAAAAAAAAAAAAAAAAAAAAAAAAAAAAAAAAAAAAAAAAAAAAAAAAAAAAAAAAAAAAAAAAAAAAAAAAAAAAAAAAAAAAAAAAAAAAAAAAAAAAAAAAAAAAAAAAAAAAAAAAAAAAAAAAAAAAAAAAAAAAAAAAAAAAAAAAAAAAAAAAAAAAAAAAAAAAAAAAAAAAAAAAAAAAAAAAAAAAAAAAAAAAAAAAAAAAAAAAAAAAAAAAAAAAAAAAAAAAAAAAAAAAAAAAAAAAAAAAAAAAAAAAAAAAAAAAAAAAAAAAAAAAAAAAAAAAAAAAAAAAAAAAAAAAAAAAAAAAAAAAAAAAAAAAAAAAAAAAAAAAAAAAAAAAAAAAAAAAAAAAAAAAAAAAAAAAAAAAAAAAAAAAAAAAAAAAAAAAAAAAAAAAAAAAAAAAAAAAAAAAAAAAAAAAAAAAAAAAAAAAAAAAAAAAAAAAAAAAAAAAAAAAAAAAAAAAAAAAAAAAAAAAAAAAAAAAAAAAAAAAAAAAAAAAAAAAAAAAAAAAAAAAAAAAAAAAAAAAAAAAAAAAAAAAAAAAAAAAAAAAAAAAAAAAAAAAAAAAAAAAAAAAAAAAAAAAAAAAAAAAAAAAAAAAAAAAAAAAAAAAAAAAAAAAAAAAAAAAAAAAAAAAAAAAAAAAAAAAAAAAAAAAAAAAAAAAAAAAAAAAAAAAAAAAAAAAAAAAAAAAAAAAAAAAAAAAAAAAAAAAAAAAAAAAAAAAAAAAAAAAAAAAAAAAAAAAAAAAAAAAAAAAAAAAAAAAAAAAAAAAAAAAAAAAAAAAAAAAAAAAAAAAAAAAAAAAAAAAAAAAAAAAAAAAAAAAAAAAAAAAAAAAAAAAAAAAAAAAAAAAAAAAAAAAAAAAAAAAAAAAAAAAAAAAAAAAAAAAAAAAAAAAAAAAAAAAAAAAAAAAAAAAAAAAAAAAAAAAAAAAAAAAAAAAAAAAAAAAAAAAAAAAAAAAAAAAAAAAAAAAAAAAAAAAAAAAAAAAAAAAAAAAAAAAAAAAAAAAAAAAAAAAAAAAAAAAAAAAAAAAAAAAAAAAAAAAAAAAAAAAAAAAAAAAAAAAAAAAAAAAAAAAAAAAAAAAAAAAAAAAAAAAAAAAAAAAAAAAAAAAAAAAAAAAAAAAAAAAAAAAAAAAAAAAAAAAAAAAAAAAAAAAAAAAAAAAAAAAAAAAAAAAAAAAAAAAAAAAAAAAAAAAAAAAAAAAAAAAAAAAAAAAAAAAAAAAAAAAAAAAAAAAAAAAAAAAAAAAAAAAAAAAAAAAAAAAAAAAAAAAAAAAAAAAAAAAAAAAAAAAAAAAAAAAAAAAAAAAAAAAAAAAAAAAAAAAAAAAAAAAAAAAAAAAAAAAAAAAAAAAAAAAAAAAAAAAAAAAAAAAAAAAAAAAAAAAAAAAAAAAAAAAAAAAAAAAAAAAAAAAAAAAAAAAAAAAAAAAAAAAAAAAAAAAAAAAAAAAAAAAAAAAAAAAAAAAAAAAAAAAAAAAAAAAAAAAAAAAAAAAAAAAAAAAAAAAAAAAAAAAAAAAAAAAAAAAAAAAAAAAAAAAAAAAAAAAAAAAAAAAAAAAAAAAAAAAAAAAAAAAAAAAAAAAAAAAAAAAAAAAAAAAAAAAAAAAAAAAAAAAAAAAAAAAAAAAAAAAAAAAAAAAAAAAAAAAAAAAAAAAAAAAAAAAAAAAAAAAAAAAAAAAAAAAAAAAAAAAAAAAAAAAAAAAAAAAAAAAAAAAAAAAAAAAAAAAAAAAAAAAAAAAAAAAAAAAAAAAAAAAAAAAAAAAAAAAAAAAAAAAAAAAAAAAAAAAAAAAAAAAAAAAAAAAAAAAAAAAAAAAAAAAAAAAAAAAAAAAAAAAAAAAAAAAAAAAAAAAAAAAAAAAAAAAAAAAAAAAAAAAAAAAAAAAAAAAAAAAAAAAAAAAAAAAAAAAAAAAAAAAAAAAAAAAAAAAAAAAAAAAAAAAAAAAAAAAAAAAAAAAAAAAAAAAAAAAAAAAAAAAAAAAAAAAAAAAAAAAAAAAAAAAAAAAAAAAAAAAAAAAAAAAAAAAAAAAAAAAAAAAAAAAAAAAAAAAAAAAAAAAAAAAAAAAAAAAAAAAAAAAAAAAAAAAAAAAAAAAAAAAAAAAAAAAAAAAAAAAAAAAAAAAAAAAAAAAAAAAAAAAAAAAAAAAAAAAAAAAAAAAAAAAAAAAAAAAAAAAAAAAAAAAAAAAAAAAAAAAAAAAAAAAAAAAAAAAAAAAAAAAAAAAAAAAAAAAAAAAAAAAAAAAAAAAAAAAAAAAAAAAAAAAAAAAAAAAAAAAAAAAAAAAAAAAAAA
>JAGGCT020004065.1:672310-722283 GCA_017654935.2 Phymorhynchus buccinoides
CTTATAATAGAGGTTTGACTGTACTCGTAAAGTCCCGCAGCTTGAAGAAGCAATGATTGTATTCCTAGTTGAACGAAAAACGTGTGCATTAACTTGTATAGATGCTCAGTTTCAATTTGTTGTTATGAATTTTATTCATTTTCATGTTTTTGTACAACAGGATTTCGTCGGTGAAAGTCAGAAACCTTGTAACTCGACTTTTTTTAAATTTTTAGTTAGATACCTAGTCAGTTCTCTAATTTTTACCGCCACATTCCACCAAAAACTCGTATCTATAACGACTTTCTATCTGCTGTAAATGAGGTTATGTAAATTGAACTCGCAATGTCTTGAACAACATAATTATTCATCATAGTTAATAAGTTGTGGTAAGCGCGGTTAATTTAAAAAAAAAGTTTGTTTTCATTTTTCTCAAACCTACCCAAATTGAGTTACGAGGTTTCTGATTTTCACTGACGATATAAATTATTTAGAGCTTATATGTGGTGTAATCTCAGTAAAGGAACAAAGGAGAGAGTAAAGAGTTTGGCCTGTATCTTGTCATAAAATGTCCTACAGTTACGGCAATTTTCTTTTTTACTCTAAGTCGATATTTTTATCCAGACTTGCACTTTATTATATGAGCAGTGATATAGTGGGAAACTATTTTAACAAAATAAAAATTATGTTTATTTTTATTTTTAGGTGCGCCTTATTGTTATAAGGCGCCTTATAGTCCATATAATAGGGTACACAATTGCCTCTTGTTTGATGCTTTCAGGCTACAAGATGACGCCCCCCACCACGGGTAGCCACAGCCCTGCCCTGCCCCCTCAGTCCTTGGAACTGTTTCGCTGTGCAGGCAGCGCAGGCAAAGGCTCCGTGCCCGCCCCCCAGTTGTCCCCGCCCAGCAGCGGTGGCAGTTACCGCGCCAAGTTCCACCAGACGGGGCAAGGACTTTACCCTTCCTACGCCCTGCCCACCCCCTCCCCCTCCTCCCCGGGCCAGCCTTTAGGGAGCCCTTGCCACTCGTCCCCTCGTGAGGAGCTGCCGGGGGTGGTGTGTCGGAGGAGTGTGAGTCGCAAGGAGAGCCTGAAGGGAGCTGGCCTGCTGACCAACGTGGAGAGGAACGTGTCCGGCGACAGCACCACCACCTCTGGCTCCGCGGCTTCCACGGGAGTGGTGGCCCTCAGCATGGAGAGCTCCCCTGGGGGACTCTCTGGGGGGCTGGGGCTGCCTCAGTACCCGAGCTGTTCAGTGGCGGGCGCTCCCTCCTTCTCCTACTCCCCGGCCGGTTTGACACAGACAGTTTCGCCGTCGGTGGTCGGGGGTGGGTTGATGTACCCCCTGAACACCATACCCTCCTCGCAGCCCGTGTTGCCTCCCCTGATGTCCAGGCTGGGCTTCTCCACCCCGTCTCCCCCCGTGCACCACCTCCCCACCTCCCCCTCCTTGCCTTTGTCGGAGCATGTGTACACTGACCGCAGCGTCGATTCCAGGGTGGAGGACGTGCAGGAGATCTTGGCGCCGCCCCCTGCCTTTGCTGACACCGTGGTGGTCAGTGACAGGACAGTGGTGAGCAACGCCGCAGCAGCGGGGCTGGACTGTGGTGGACACGGCTGTCCCTTCCAGTCCTCTCACAGCAGCGGGGCTGTTAGTGTTAGCGGGGGCAGCAGCAGCTGCTGTACCCAGGGCGGCTCTGTGGATTCAGGACATGTGCTGTCCGATGAAAGCAGCAGCGCTCAGCACTCGGCTCAGGTAAAGCCATATGATATAACAAGTGTTATTGTAAGCTGTATTCGGGGTTCTTTTCAGTAAAATCTGAACTGTTGCTTCTAGTATGTAAATGTCCAGGTACGCTTGCTGTCTACTCCGATGGGCATCGTATTCTGTCTTCTTAAGTTTTGTTTCATGATAGTTCATGTATCAGGAAGACTTGATTTATACTATAGACCTCGTGAAATTCGGGTTGCTCCCACCTGGAGAGCGCGTCGCAGCCAGAGATGTCAGTGTAGGCGTGACACCCATTTTTTTTTTTTTTTTTTTTTTTGCATGCGATTTTTGTGTGACTGATGAGGAAGGAAAGGGGGGGGGGGGTAAATTTTGAACAAATGACAACTTTTTCGTTGCCATTGGGTTTAGCGTATGCTAAGTGCATGGGCACACGGGACCTCGGTTTATTGTCTCATCCGAAAGACTCCATGTTCAGACCGTAAGGCCTAGTGCAAAGTGAGAGGAAAAAATCCCCTGTACCCAGGTTCGAACTCGGGTTTACTTGACACGGAAGCGAACGCGTCTACCACTGTGCCACTCTACAGTCGAATCTCAGTATTCAGACCACCCAACTGACTGGCCAAAACTGTCTGTAGTTGTGAGGTGGTTATTATACTGGAGACTCTTTTAGCTATAGGGTAAGGTACGTATGTGTCCGGTTTTCAGTTTTCACTGGTCTCCCCGCTGCGTACAGCCGACACATTCCGATTTCAGAGGAGCTCAAAAGAGAAAAATTATTTAAAAGATTTTGTTATTACAAAGGCAGGAGAATGGGTCAATAAGTCACAAAGATAGTAGATGATGGAAAGCAAATAGAAAAGGCAGTGTTAAAGAGAGTGGCAGATTAGAAAAAATTGCTAAGTCAAGTAAGTGTCCATGAAGACTTCCCAGTATTTCACACCATGCGTTTTGCTCTGTGTTCAGTCCAGTGAAGAGGACTCTGGAGTCAAGGACGGCTACAGCGACTCCAGCCCTTGCCCCTACGCGGCCGGCAGCGGTGGTGTGAATCCGTGCAGCACTTCGGGCAAAGCGAAGAAGGCAGGCGGCAGTCATGATGGGGGTAGCAGCTGCAGCAAGGCGACGCACGTGTCTGTGAAGAACCAGAAGGAGGCCCTGCACCCGGACATCGAGCAGATCCTGGGCCAGTCGGCGCAGGCCCAGTCCCTGCCGCTGATCACGGCGCTGTGTAACGACCTCATGACCCACAGCACGCACAGCTCCTCGGGGTCCTACGACACCGGCACCCTGCGCTCCAGCGACTCCTCCCACCCTGACTCCCGCCGCTGGTCCGCCTGTGGGCCCATGGAGAGCAGCGTGGGGGCCGAGTCCGGGGGCGGCAGCTCCACGGGAACCATGCTGGTAGTGGGCACCGCCACCAACACCAGGCCCTACTCCTGGCACAGCGAACACTACGACATGGACAGCGCCGGCCTCAGGGCCTTGCCCCGGGGCAGGAAGGTGGTGGTGGTGCCCCTGCCCAGCCCCCTGCACCGCGTCCCTTTCCCCCTACAGGGGTCGGAGAGCCACCACAGCGTGCCCCACGACCTGAGCCGGGCGTCCAGGGGGGGCAACTCGGTGCTGTGGACGCAGGCGGTCAGCAACAGCGGCGGCAGCAGCGCTCCGTACGGGGGGTCCCTGGACCGGTACTCCCCGCAGCAGATCGCCCAGCAGCTCATGATCCCCTCGCGCCTCAGCAGTGGGGGCCGCAGCGTGGCGGACAGCGGCAGCATCGGCCACCACAAGACGCTGAAGGAAAACATCGGCATTGCCTGACGCGCCGACTGTGTCCATGTGTGTGTGTGCGCTGGATTTACAGAGAGGCTGTGATGCGTGTGTGCTGTTTTATTGGGTTTACACTGTTAACATGTTTTTTTCCCTATTTTAATCTATAATCTCTTATTGCGGAAATTAGATGGCTCAGAAAAAATTACACACACACACACACACAAAAGTATTATTTTAAATAGTTGTTGAATAGAAATGGCAAAATTAAACAAGGGTTGCTTTATAAAAGAAATGTCTACAACAGGTTTCCCATTTCTGTGGGAAGCATGAAAAATGTGTGTGTGTGTGTGTGTGTATGTGTGTGTGTGTGTGTGTGTGCGTGTGTGTGTGTGTGTGCGTGCGTGTGTGTGTCAGAGAGAGAGAGAGAGAGAGATTGGATCTGATGATTCTGTACATGTACTTTGAATTGCAGGCTGTATGCTATACGTGTCTAAAACAATGTGTAAAATAAACAGTAAAAGAATGTAGACCATGAGCAATGTTAATGCTTTGTTTGTGTCCACTTAGCTGAGGGTTGTTGCGATTTCTTTATAAAAGTATGTGAGAAAAAATGTATTGATAAAAAAAATGTGAATTCTATTTTGAGTGGGAGGAAAATTCGCAAGTTGTGAGAAAAGTGCTTCTGTGTGAAATGTAAAAATTGAAAATGTCCCTTTCATTTGAAAAAGATCAGTGTACATATGATAATCTGTAAATAGTGTCTTTTTTCTTTTGCTTTTTACTAAGAGGTTAGTGCTTGTAATTATTATGTTTTGTCCAAAGAAAGTGAACTCTTGGTTATGTGAATTGAATTGTCAACTCTTTCTTG
Organism: Phymorhynchus buccinoides; assembly: GCA_017654935.2. Lineage (NCBI taxonomy): Eukaryota > Metazoa > Mollusca > Gastropoda > Neogastropoda > Raphitomidae > Phymorhynchus > Phymorhynchus buccinoides. Next base: position 676,656 of record JAGGCT020004065.1, read on the forward strand.
ATCTGATATGGAAAATGTCATCACTGTGAATTGGACGTAATGTGCAGCATGACTGTAAAAATCATTAACTATTGCTCAAAAACTTAGGCATTGTCTCAATTTGCTTATAAGCTATGGATATTTTACCTGAACTCATATTCATCACATATTCATTCGGGTACAAAGCAAAGCACTATATCCCTGCACACAAACTCACATGTGTGTATGTGTGTGTGCACACCCACAAAACACACACACACACACATGCACTCTCTTCTCTCTCTCTCTCTCTTCTCTCTCTCTCTCTCTCTCTCTCTCTCTCTCCCTGTCTCAGATAACCAAATGTTATCAGAAAAAGATCAGCCAGAAGTCATTGCTCAGTAACGTGGCTAAGAACTCTTTTTCTTCTAATGCAAGTGTTAGTTTATGCATGGGTACATCTTTTCCCGGTATACAAGGATTTCCTGGTTTTTTGAATTTTACCAGAAAAGGAAGTTCCTTTTTTTTAAATTTGTCAAACAAGATCTTTGTGTGTCTACTGTATTTTTCAAACACTTTAAAATAAGCATTTGTATAAATTGTGGAAAAAGCAAACTAAAATACCTTCATAAATCAATTTTTTCTTCAGCCGCAGTGGGACATTACCACTGGACCCCGGCCTTTCAGATTTTTTAATTTTGTGCAGTTAGTTAGTTAGTTTGTTATAGTCCCGTCAACAGCTATGGTTATCTCAGGACTGTCACAGTTGCACCCATGTCTATGTGATTTTAATGTATAATATTAAATAGGTCTTAGTTGTACACAATTAACTGCCAAAGGTAAATTTCTAACAACAAAAAAAGAATGCACGTCTAGGGAGTTTTTGGTTTGGGTAAATTACGAAGCCTAGCTATTTGTAGTGTCGTCAAAGACTGTATAGGGGAAGATAAGCATCTGGTCTCTTTTCCCTATATGAGTAGTGAGGACAGAAACACTGGTTATGTCCCTTTTAAACAGTACACATTTTACACATCGATAGGCCAGTTGAATTATCCGTTCAAGTTCCAGTCTGAGTTTTTGGATAGCCTCCACTGTGAACTGAAAAGTGTACTGTCACCACTAACGATAACTCTATCAGCCCGGATCGCCGAGCTCTTAAGTAGTCCATCTTACCCTTTTAGAATATCTTTGGTGTCGTGTATACCTATTCCATAAGATCTATTTTGGGGCTGCTTCCAAGATATCAAACAGGCAGCACACAGATATGAATTTTCTGTCTTGTTTGTTACTGTACAGAGGGAGTTAACTCCTAGATACAGTTAAAAGACTGGACGGTGATAGCTAAATCAAAGACTGACTTTCAATTTTTTTTTTCTTTTTCTCATGATGTGCTTGAAATATACTAGGGTATAACGAATTACACACCTATCTGATTGACACTTATTTCGTCAGTTCACTTTGCTTTCTGAGATTACTTTATAAATTACATTTTATATGTGTGACCAATTACAAAGTGTGACCATTTTGTTTTTATTATTAAGATTTTACTTGATTTTAGCAGTATAACCACACCATAGCAATGAATACCCCGTTTTTAAACAGTGGCGTTACCAATGCATGTTAAATTTTCATTTCTTCCATGCAGGATTTCTGAACGTTTCCTCATTTCTTTGTGGTTTCTCTCTGTGTTTTGTTGTTGTTTTTCATAGCCTTCATCATTGCTATTCAGTGACGTTACTCCACAGTACTTATTCTGAATTCACCGCCTTGGTTTGTTAGGGGCAGCCTAAGTACTAACTAACAGGTAGGTGGACAGCAAAGTCGTCAGAAGTCAAGTCAAGTACAGTGCAACCTCCATTATAAGACCTCCCATTATAAGACTCCCTCCCATATAAGACCTACTTCTCTGAAGCATTGCCATTCTTTGTAAGTATTAAAATTACCTCCCTTATAAGACCCCTCCCTTTTAAGACCTCATTTTGGATGATTTTTGAAGGTCTTATAAGGGAGGTTCCATTGTACACTTTATTATCTCAGCAGAGAAATTACAATATTAAATCATTTAAAAACATATCACAGAAAAAACAATCGGAGAAAGCGTGGTAACATTAAGACATGAGATTAAATTAGGAACATATTTAAAACAACAACACAATCACCAGAAGCATAATAACATAGGCCCAATAAGACAGCAAAATAATTCACAGAAACCCAGACTCTGGCTCACGACCGACAGAGCTGGAGGAAGTTGGTGAAGACTTCACTGTGGCGGCCCACCCCGATGACTCCTCACGGAGTTAAGGGAAGTGAGGAGGAATAAGATAACATTAAGATGCATGGGAATCAGATTTATGCAGGGATTGTCTTTAGCCATGGCAAGCTCCTAGCAACACATGGCATTACTGCTGAGCCGCTTTGGTGGTGCCAAGTGCAGCGATGTCCCGAGGCCCAAGTAACAGGACATGGCCCTCTTTAAATGGAAATGTCCTCTTGTTTTCCTTTGTTGTTGCTGTTCCCTGGCTTAAAGACTCCAGGGATCATTCCAACAGCCGAAGCAATTGAACACTATGGTACAAGTGCACCAACTACGGATGAGAACATTACGTGTGTGACCGTTTTTTTTTTATTACCCCGCCACGTGGGCAGCCACACTCCGACTTCGGAGGATTTTGGAGACTGATGATGTTATGCTAGGAGCTTGCCATGGCTAACACTCCGAGTTGTGTCGGTTGGGTGGATGAAACCCCTTATTGCTATGCAACTTCTGTCTTCTTTTTTATTTTATATTTTTATTTTTTTGAAAGGCGAGAGCAACCTCTTCTTAGGCTAAGCGCTGGCCAGGCTCCATTAAGGCCTTATAAGTAAAAGTAGTGTTAGTAGAAAATCAACCCTGCAGTTTCCAGCTAGCAGCAAGCGATTTAACTGCAGCACCTTGGCAGCTCCTACTTTATTTTTGTTTTAAATAAAAAATTCAATTCTCAGTTTTAATACTGATCTTTATTTGCTTTAAAACCATCAATTGTTGTTTGCCTAGTGTAAAAAGCTGAGAATACCACAATAACCTTGTGCAATAATCATGATATAAATATTATGTCAGAATTATGTATTTTGGGTGTTATAAGGTAGCTCTGCCTAAGACTGTGTTTGTGTTAGACCTGTTATAGTTCTGGTATAGGTCAATGTGTATATGATTAGATTTGTAGCAGTTGTATAAATAATTGCATAGTTATCTCTCAGGGTAATGTATTTTGCTTGACATCTGTATGTGTGCATACATGTTTGCTGAAATGTGTTGGTGCTTATGTAAGTTTGTATATAGCTAGCTTATCATCAGCCTTATTGTTTGTGTGTTGTTGTTGTTTTAATTTTATTTTATTAAGACTTAAATATTGATGTTGACTTCTTTAGACTTGAACTCTTAACCACTTAGGTTTGTAAATGTTTAAAAAAAAAAAGTGGCCAGTAACTAGTTTCAAATCATTTGGGGGGAAAAAAGCAAATGAATATTTCTGATTTAGGCATCACAAATGGTGTGTGTGTGTGTCAGGCATGGGAATTGTCAGAGACAAAAAAACTCTGAAAAGCCCCCCAATTGAAGTATTTAGTAACAAAAACGAAGTATTTAGTCACAATTTCCAGATTTTTTTTGGCGGAAATTCGCGAATTCGCGGACAATTCCCATGCTGGTGTGTGTGTGTGTCCCCGTGTGTGTGTGTGTCGGTGTGTGTCTGTGTGTGTCTGTGTGTGTGTGTGTCTGTGTGCTCCCCCGTGGGCTTCCACCTTGTTGTGGTGGGGGAGCTTTTATTAAGAGTGGCCCTTCATCCCCATTTCTCATTCTCTCCATCCCTCATTTTCATGTTCCTCTCCGTGGGGATACCGGGGTGGTGGGGTAGTAGGTGTGCCTTTCAGTACAAATAGTCCCCCCCACCTTCTGGAAGTTCTGTTCTTGTCATTTCCTCTGATCTGCCCGTTTCTGAATTTTACGAATGCATATTGTCAGTCATCATTCTCATGATGAAGTACTTTGGAGCTGAAGTGAATAAATGCTGACATACTAGACTAATAAAGGGTGAGACAGGGACAGAGAAATAGTAATGATTTGAAATTATTGCTTTCTTTTTTAGTCACCTGTATGAATCTGAAGAGATAAATGTAAAACAAGAGAAAAAAGTGACAGTATTTTTGTTGTTGTTGACGTACCCTGGCTAAAAGACTCCCAGGGATCATCCCAACAGCCGAAGCACTTGAACACTGTGGTACAAATGCATCAGCTAGGAATGAGAACATTACGTGTGTGACCGGTTTTTTTTTATTACCCTGCCATGTGGAGCAGCCACACTCTGACTTTGGGGGAATGACAATATTTTATGCAACAAAAGCATTTTAAGTCAGTGTTAGCAATTGGTTCCTTGTTTGTGTCCCTTGGGTAATAAAAGTTGCTATGCTAATGTACCATTGACTGCTGTTTACACAAGGCAACTTCAACCCACAGTATACTATATGGACAACTGCTGAAATGACTGGGGTTTTTTTTAAAACCCAGAGACAAAGGATGCCATGTCATTTGTGTACGAGATGCTTTTGATTAGATGGATTGCGTACACACCTGCTGTACATAGCCATTATAACAAAAATTATTTTATGGTTTACATGATGAACTCTCATTTGCTCATGAAGTGTAGTGTACAATTACGACTTCGGAAAAGTTTATAATCTATTATAAAAAAAAGAAAAATGAACAGGCAACTGGTTGGGATTGTTTTAATGTTTATTTTGTTTTCACCAGTTAAAAAGTGTTGATTTTAGTTTTTGACGTCAGAATCTTTGAAGTATTGTACATCAGTGTGTGTGTGCGTGTGCGTGAGAGAGAGAATATGTTGTACACCATTTTCTTTTTAAAGATTACCAGGGGGTATTGCTGAGGTGGGACAGACTTGCAGACTGGAGGTATTGCTTCAGAATAAGCAAAGCAACATGCACTGCAAAAGCACTTCAGGGCCCATAGGATGACTGAAATACTATCAAGACAAGGGCTTTTGTTTTCTTTTGTCTTTGGAAACAAAAGCAGTCGACCAATACAGCAATGTGTAATTACTCTGTCAGTAAACTACGGTAATTTAGTTGTACATTTCTATATTGATCAGTTGCTGTTGTCTATGGAGCTGACAATCTGGGCAGCCTTTCATCTTGATCCTATGTTATGCGGAAAAAGCCCTTTTGTTATAGTATCATAATCTTCAAAATGTTGAAGGAGGAAACAATGCAAGAAGAAGAATTATAATCTATAGTAATGTACATGAAAATATAAATCACCACTAGGACCAGTTATGTACAATTAACATTGCTGTATTGGTTGATGGCTTTTGTTTCCATTGACAGAAAAGAGGCCTTGACATTGCCTTACGCCCCCCTCTCCTTTGCAGGGCATGTCTTGAAGATTCTTAACCATTTCACCGCCAAAGTCGCATTTTTAGCACCACAGTGATTTAACACCTATGTCACTAAAATGCATCAAATTGGGGTCTAATATCCAAAGACCCTATTGTCTTAGTTTTGGGAAGTAAGGATAGACCTTATTTTTATATATGTCACAGAAGAATCCCCAATACTGCAGATGGATTTTGTTCTCTACCCAGGTCATTTTAATGGAAATTTTTGCCTGAAATACGGCTGGCGGTGAAAGGGTTAAAAGTTTTCTTAACATACGGAGTTTCTCAAAACTAGCCATTTTCCTCTGGGTTATCATTATCATTACACTATGCTTTATAGTTTGTTCATTGCAGATTTGTTTCCCGGGAGATTTGAAATCATTCTGCTTTAGAATCTGTGCTGTTTTTGTGTGTGTGTCAACTATGATTATTGTGTTGTGAAAACAATGAATTTACTTACAGACTCCTTTGGACTCAATATTCCTGATATCGTACATTGAGATGTGATGTGAAGGATGTTGAGTCTATGGAATTTCTTGATAATTGAACGACAAACAAGGAATGACATTAGTCAGGGTTTATTTTACCAGTTGATGGTGGCTTTTTTAGTTCATTAATGCAGAATCTTGGATTTTTGCTGCAGCTCTTGCTATACCCAAAACCTTTTTTTTTATACTCTTTGGAGTTGATTATTGTTGACTGCCATGTTTTGAACACAAAGATCTGACACAGCTGAGATTAGAACTTTTTCTTGTCATACTCATGGTTCTATAAGAAAGGGCACACATTGAAATGAATCGGAACTAGGATCTGTGCTTTTTAGTCTGTGAGAGTCTGTCATAGTGCTTATTAGTACACTCCTGTGCCAATCTTAAAATAAATGGCAGAATTATTGTCCACAATGTTCCATTGTTGATGTCCAATAATGTGTCAACCAAAGATCTAATGTAAACAGCGGCAAAAAAGTTTGAAAGAAAGTGAGAGAGAGAGAGAGAGAGAGAGAGAGAGAGAGAGAGAGAGAGAGAGAGAGTGTGTGTGAGGTTGACAGTTAAAGGAGATAATCTTCTAGTTAGCATAATGGCGAACATCGACAGGAGTTATCTCTCTGGACATATTGATATATTTTCTCTCTCACTCAAGAATTGGGAGTACCTTCATATGTCTTGCCCTCTTGTTAGCAGCTTAATTGAATCTGATCCTAGATTTGTCATAAAAACAGTTGCTTTGTTAATGCAGACATAATTATTATATTCAATTACGGTAGGTTGTGTGCAATTAGAAAATATTGTCATGTGGACCTGGATTGTATAAATGCAGCCAACTGTCAGCAGAATGTGTTCATTTTACATGTTTTCAGTGTACCATCTTCTTTAGGTAACAAATGTATACAATAGACCCAAGTTCGAACCTGGGTATAGGGGATTTTTACTCTCACTCTGCACTACGCCTTACGGTCTGAACTTGGAGTCTTTAAGATGAGACAATAAACCGAGGTCCCGTGTGCTCATGCACTTAGCACACGTTAAACCCAGTGGCAACAAGAAAGTTGTCATTTGGTCAAAATTCCTTCCTCATCAGTCAACAAAAATCGCATTGCAAATTAATAAAAAAAAAAAATTGGGTGACGCGCCTCTGGCTGCGACACGCTCTCCAGGTGGGAGGAACTCGAATTTCAGAGACACCTCTGCGACTATGAAATACCAAATACGTAATGTCTGTCATTTCTCAGCCACGCTTGAAATGAGCGGTTATTCTGAGATGAAATACATGCGTGTAGCTCTGACGGTGCAGACTCTTTTCTATAAAGCTCATTTTTTGTCCCCAATCATGTTTTTGAAAAGCTGCAGACTGCAATACTTTTTGTCTGGAGTTTAAATAGCAATTTGCGTCTGATGCAAACGCTTGTTGGGGATCCATAGAATGATTTTCAAGTTCCCATTGCCCGCAGTCATGTTACATGCCCATTGCAGTCATTGAAAGCAGGCTTGATCAGCATTCTGTCGATTTTACCAAAGCTTTCCTCTTTAGCGTACCAACATCGAAGAACCGATCAGCCCCCCATTTTTCAGTCTTTTTTTTTTTTTTCCAAAGGATCCAGAACGGTCAACATACATTACTGGCCTTATGAAGAGAAGAAGAACATCGGCCCGGATATAGAAGCGATCACTTTTCGCCACTCCGCGCTCTAGAGATAAACAAGCGCATTCACTCTTGCAAGCAGGCTTCGATAAAACGTCCAAGCTGTATGCTTTTAAAATTGTTTTTATTAGTCCATATTCGTCTGGCAATGTCTGCTGCAAATAATTCCTGCCTTGAATTGTTTTTTTAAATAGAAATTCGTTTTTTAAAGAATGTTATCTGAATTGTTTTAATTTAATGTATTTTAGGCTATAGGTTCGTCACAGTGTGGTGTGGTATGCTGCTTCAGAGTCCAAGATCTAGTTTGAATCACCAAGTTCAGCTCTGCACTGCAATCAAGATTTTAAAAATTACTTCTGATTTTTTCTTCTTCATTTCTTAACTTTATCGTAAAAATTCATTTTTTTTATCAGTTATTTCAAAAGGGGTTCTTATAATGCTGAGCAGTTTATACCGATTTAAAAAAATGAGCTTGTGCTTGTACTGGAAGAAAGGCTGGGAGGTACATGTAGTACAAAGTGATTAGAAAATCATACCCAAACCTCAAAAGCAGTTTATATTTGAATTGCATAATGATGCGTTTTCCTAATGATTAAAAACAACTAAACTGCTTATCATACTTTTATTCTCTAATCGTGAACTGAAAGTTTTGTTTTTATTCAAAGAACCATGATTTGGATTTTTAAGACTTGATTATGAGCTCCCCCCCCTAATAATGATAACGGCTTAAACAGCTAAATGGCATTGCAAATCAAACAGTTTGTAAAAAACCAGTTAATCAAGAAAAAGCGAGATCTGTATGTATGTAGTATGTATTTTTTTTCTATTTATTTGATGTGAAAAATGTAGTCTTTCAGAATGGAAATTTCAGTTGATGATATTTATGAAAATGCCATTTGGCTAATGGCACCGAGGCTTAATTACAAGAGTATTTGCAGAAATTGGTTAAACTTAGCTGGTAAGCCTTAGTTCAATGCATACAAAATGCGATCCGTTTGTGACGATGTCTTAAGCCGGCGACAGACTATGTGACTGCCTCATATGACGCAATCACGTCGTGACGAAGATCAAATTTTGTTTCCCGCACAGAAGAGGTCGCAAGCCATCAGACTCGATCAGTGAAATTTAGAAACCCGCCCTATTCGGCCCCCCCCCCCTGTCACCTAACTGGGCCTAACCGAGTCAGACTGATCGAGTTAGATGGTATGCAAATGATGTGAAACGTCACGACCTGATCGAGTCACATGAGGCAGCGCACATAGTCTGTCGCCGCCTTTAGAGTCATGATTAACGTGAAACACTTCCATCTAAAAATAATTATATTATTTTCGCCTACTAAAGCAGACACCCAAAACACAAATCACATAAAATGTCTGAAACAAAATACAGATATTTCATCAGATTCGTGTACGGGGGACTACAAAGAATAGTAGTGAACATACAAAACTAGAAGGATTTCATCAGATTCATCGAGACAGGTCAGAGAATGAGGACAACTAGGCCTCGCGGCCTAGTTTGTCCTCATTCTCTGACCTGTCTCGATGAATCTGATGAAATCCTGCTAGTTATGTTCACTATATTTTTTGTAGTTTCCCCATACACGAATCTGATGAAATATCTGTATTTTTGTTTCAGACATTTTATGTGATTTGTGTTTTGGGTGTCTGCTTTAGTAGGCGAAAATAATATTAATTATTTTTTAGATGGAAGTGTTTCACGTGAATCATGACTCTAAAGGCGGCGACAGACTATGTGGCTGCCTCATGTGACTCGATCAGGTCGTGACGTTTCACCTCATTTGCATACCATCTAACTCGATCAGTCTGACTCAGTCGGGCCCAGTCAGGTGACAGGGCCGAATAGGGCGGGTTCTAAATTTCACTGATCGAGTCGAGATGGCTTGTGACGTCTTCTGTGCAGGAAACAAAATTTGATCTGCGTCACGACCTGATCGAGTCATATGAGGCTGTCGCATAGTCTGTCGCCGGCTTAAGACATCGTCACAAACGGATCGCATTTTGTATGCATTGAACTAAGGCTTACCAGCTAAGTTTAACCAATTTCTGCAAATACTCTTGTAATTAAGCCTCGGTGCCATTAGCCAAATGGCATTTTCATAAATATCATCAACTGAAATTTCCATTCTGAAAGACTACATTTTTCACATCAAATAAATAGAAAAAAAATACATACTACATACATACAGATCTCGCTTTTTCTTGATTAACTGGTTTTTTACAAACTGTTTGATTTGCAATGCCATTTAGCTGTTTAAGCCGTTATCATTATTAGGGGGGGGAGCTCATAATCAAGTCTTAAAAATCCAAATCATGGTTCTTTGAATAAAAACAAAACTTTCAGTTCACGATTAGAGAATAAAAGTATGATAAGCAGTTTAGTTGTTTTTAATCATTAGGAAAACGCATCATTATGCAATTCAAATATAAACTGCTTTTGAGGTTTGGGTATGATTTTCTAATCACTTTGTACTACATGTACCTCCCAGCCTTTCTTCCAGTACAAGCACAAGCTCATTTTTTTAAATCGGTATAAACTGCTCAGCATTATAAGAACCCCTTTTGAAATAACTGATAAAAAAAATGAATTTTTACGATAAAGTTAAGAAATGAAGAAGAAAAAATCAGAAGTAATTTTTAAAATCTTGATTGCAGTGCAGAGCTGAACTTGGTGATTCAAACTAGATCTTGGACTCTGAAGCAGCATACCACACCACACTGTGACGAACCTATAGCCTAAAATACATTAAATTAAAACAATTCAGATAACATTCTTTAAAAAACGAATTTCTATTTAAAAAAACAATTCAAGGCAGGAATTATTTGCAGCAGACATTGCCAGACGAATATGGACTAATAAAAACAATTTTAAAAGCATACAGCTTGGACGTTTTATCGAAGCCTGCTTGCAAGAGTGAATGCGCTTGTTTATCTCTAGAGCGCGGAGTGGCGAAAAGTGATCGCTTCTATATCCGGGCCGATGTTCTTCTTCTCTTCATAAGGCCAGTAATGTATGTTGACCGTTCTGGATCCTTTGGAAAAAAAAAAAAAAAGACTGAAAAATGGGGGGCTGATCGGTTCTTCGATGTTGGTACGCTAAAGAGGAAAGCTTTGGTAAAATCGACAGAATGCTGATCAAGCCTGCTTTCAATGACTGCAATGGGCATGTAACATGACTGCGGGCAATGGGAACTTGAAAATCATTCTATGGATCCCCAACAAGCGTTTGCATCAGACGCAAATTGCTATTTAAACTCCAGACAAAAAGTATTGCAGTCTGCAGCTTTTCAAAAACATGATTGGGGACAAAAAATGAGCTTTATAGAAAAGAGTCTGCACCGTCAGAGCTACATGCATGTATTTCATCTCAGAATAACCGCTCATTTCAAGCGTGGCTGAGAAATGACAGACATTACGTATTTGGTATTTCATAGTCGCAGAGGTGTCTCTGAAATTCGGGTTGCTCCCACCTGGAGAGCGTGTCGCAGCCAGAGGCGCGTCACCCCTTTTTTTTTTAATTTGCATGCGATTTTTTGTGTGACTGATGAGGAAGGAAATTTTGACCAAATGACAAATTTTTTGTTGCCACTGGGTTTAATGTATGCTAAGTGCATGGGCACACGGGACCTCGGTTTATCGTCTCATCCAAAAGACTCCACGTTCAGACCGTAAGGCGTAGTGCAGAGTGAGAGTAAAAATCCCCTATACCCAGGTTCGAACTTGGGTCTATTGTATACATTTGTTACCTAAAGAAGATGGTACACTGAAAACATGTAAAATGAACACATTCTGCTGACAGTTGGCTGCATTTATACAATCCAGGTCCACATGACAATATTTTCTAATTGCACACAACCTACCGTAATTGAATATAATAATTATGTCTGCATTAACAAAGCAACTGTTTTTATGACAAATCTAGGATCAGATTCAATTAAGCTGCTAACAAGAGGGCAAGACATATGAAGGTACTCCCAATTCTTGAGTGAGAGAGAAAATATATCAATATGTCCAGAGAGATAACTCCTGTCGATGTTCGCCATTATGCTAACTAGAAGATTATCTCCCTTTAACTGTCACCTCACACACACTCTCTCTCTCTCTCTCTCTCTCTCTCTCTCTCTCTCTCTCTCTCTCTCTCTCACTTTCTTCAAACTTTTTGCCGCGCTGTTTACATTAGATCTTTGGTTGACACATTATTGGACATCAACAATGGAACATTGTGGACAATAATTCTGCCATTTATTTTAAGATTGGCACAGGAGTGTACTAATAAGCACTATGACAGACTCTCACAGACTAAAAAGCACAGATCCTAGTTCCGATTCATTTCAATGTGTGCCCTTTCTTATAGAACCATGAGTATGACAAGAAAAAGTTCTAATCTCAGCTGTGTCAGATCTTTGTGTTCAAAACATGGCAGTCAACAATAATCAACTCCAAAGAGTATAAAAAAAAAGGTTTTGGGTATAGCAAGAGCTGCAGCAAAAATCCAAGATTCTGCATTAATGAACTAAAAAAGCCACCATCAACTGGTAAAATAAACCCTGACTAATGTCATTCCTTGTTTGTCGTTCAATTATCAAGAAATTCCATAGACTCAACATCCTTCACATCACATCTCAATGTACGATATCAGGAATATTGAGTCCAAAGGAGTCTGTAAGTAAATTCATTGTTTTCACAACACAATAATCATAGTTGACACACACACAAAAACAGCACAGATTCTAAAGCAGAATGATTTCAAATCTCCCGGGAAACAAATCTGCAATGAACAAACTATAAAGCATAGTGTAATGATAATGATAACCCAGAGGAAAATGGCTAGTTTTGAGAAACTCCGTATGTTAAGAAAACCTTTTGACCCTTTCACCGCCAGCCATATTTCAGCCAAAGAATTCCATTAAATTTACCTGGGTAGAGAACAAAATCCATCTGCAGTATTGGGGATTCTTCTGTGGCATAATAGTAAAATAAGGTCTATCCTTACTTCCCAAAACTAAGACAATAGGTTTTTTTTTAAATATTAGACCCCAATTTGATGCATTTTAGTGACATAGGTGTTAAATCACTGTGGTGCTAAAATGCGACTTTGGCGGTGAAATGGTTAAGAATCTTCAAGACATGCCCTGCAAAGGAGAGGGGGGCGTAAGGCAATGTCAAGGCCTCTTTTCTGTCAATGGAAACAAAAGCCATCAACCAATACAGCAATGTTAATTGTACATAACTGGTCCTAGTGGTGATTTATATTTTCATGTACATTACTATAGATTATAATTCTTCTTCTTGCATTGTTTCCTCCTTCAACATTTTGAAGATTATGATACTATAACAAAGGGCTTCCGCATAACATAGGATCAAGATGAAAGGCTGCCCAGATTGTCAGCTCCATAGACAACAGCAACTGATCAATATAGAAATGTACAACTAAATTACCGTAGTTTACTGACAGAGTAATTACACATTGCTGTATTGGTCGACTGCTTTTGTTTCCAAAGACAAAAGAAAACAAAAGCCCTTGTCTTGATAGTATTTCAGTCATCCTATGGGCCCTGAAGTGCTTTTGCAGTGCATGTTGCTTTGCTTATTCTGAAGCAATACCTCCAGTCTGCAAGTCTGTCCCACCTCAGCAATACCCCCTGGTAATCTTTAAAAAGAAAATGGTGTACAACATATTCTCTCTCTCACGCACACGCACACACACACTGATGTACAATACTTCAAAGATTCTGACGTCAAAAACTAAAATCAACACTTTTTAACTGGTGAAAACAAAATAAACATTAAAACAATCCCAACCAGTTGCCTGTTCATTTTTCTTTTTTTTATAATAGATTATAAACTTTTCCGAAGTCGTAATTGTACACTACACTTCATGAGCAAATGAGAGTTCATCATGTAAACCATAAAATAATTTTTGTTATAATGGCTATGTACAGCAGGTGTGTACGCAATCCATCTAATCAAAAGCATCTCGTACACAAATGACATGGCATCCTTTGTCTCTGGGTTTAAAAAAAACCCCAGTCATTTCAGCAGTTGTCCATATAGTATACTGTGGGTTGAAGTTGCCTTGTGTAAACAGCAGTCAATGGTACATTAGCATAGCAACTTTTATTACCCAAGGGACACAAACAAGGAACCAATTGCTAACACTGACTTAAAATGCTTTTGTTGCATAAAATATTGTCATTCCCCCAAAGTCAGAGTGTGGCTGCTCACGTGGCGGGGTAATCAAAAACGGTCACACACGTAATGTTCTCATCCCTAGCTGGTGCATTTGTACCACAGTGTTCAAGTGCTTCGGCTGTTGGGATGATCCCTGGAGTCTTTTAGCCAGGGTACGTCAACAACAACAAAATACTGTCACTTTTTTCTCTTGTTTTACATTTATCTCTTCAGATTCATACAGGTGACTAAAAAAGAAAGCAATAATTTCAAATCATTACTATTTCTCTGTCCCTGTCTCACCCTTTATTAGTCTAGTATGTCAGCATTTATTCACTTCAGCTCCAAAGTACTTCATCATGAGAATGATGACTGACAATATGCATTCGTAAAATTCAGAAACGGGCAGATCAGAGGAAATGACAAGAACAGAACTTCCAGAAGGTGGGGGGGACTATTTGTACTGAAAGGCACACCTACTACCCCACCACCCCGGTATCCCCACGGAGAGGAACATGAAAATGAGGGATGGAGAGAATGAGAAATGGGGATGAAGGGCCACTCTTAATAAAAGCTCCCCCACCACAACAAGGTGGAAGCCCACGGGGGAGCACACAGACACACACACACAGACACACACAGACACAGACACACACACACAGACACACACACACACACACACCAGGCATGGGAATTGTCCGCGAATTCGCGAATTTCCGCCAAAAAAATCTGGAAATTGTGACTAAATACTTCGTTTTTGTTACTAAATACTTCAATTGGGGGGCTTTTCAGAGTTTTTTTGTCTCTGACAATTCCCATGCCTGACACACACACACACCATTTGTGATGCCTAAATCAGAAATATTCATTTGCTTTTTTCCCCCCAAATGATTTGAAACTAGTTACTGGCCACTTTTTTTTTTTAAACATTTACAAACCTAAGTGGTTAAGAGTTCAAGTCTAAAGAAGTCAACATCAATATTTAAGTCTTAATAAAATAAAATTAAAACAACAACAACACACAAACAATAAGGCTGATGATAAGCTAGCTATATACAAACTTACATAAGCACCAACACATTTCAGCAAACATGTATGCACACATACAGATGTCAAGCAAAATACATTACCCTGAGAGATAACTATGCAATTATTTATACAACTGCTACAAATCTAATCATATACACATTGACCTATACCAGAACTATAACAGGTCTAACACAAACACAGTCTTAGGCAGAGCTACCTTATAACACCCAAAATACATAATTCTGACATAATATTTATATCATGATTATTGCACAAGGTTATTGTGGTATTCT
This sequence comes from Phymorhynchus buccinoides, assembly GCA_017654935.2. Classification (NCBI taxonomy): domain Eukaryota; kingdom Metazoa; phylum Mollusca; class Gastropoda; order Neogastropoda; family Raphitomidae; genus Phymorhynchus; species Phymorhynchus buccinoides. The sequence goes on from JAGGCT020004065.1 coordinate 691,692, forward strand.
CAGCTTTTTACACTAGGCAAACAACAATTGATGGTTTTAAAGCAAATAAAGATCAGTATTAAAACTGAGAATTGAATTTTTTATTTAAAACAAAAATAAAGTAGGAGCTGCCAAGGTGCTGCAGTTAAATCGCTTGCTGCTAGCTGGAAACTGCAGGGTTGATTTTCTACTAACACTACTTTTACTTATAAGGCCTTAATGGAGCCTGGCCAGCGCTTAGCCTAAGAAGAGGTTGCTCTCGCCTTTCAAAAAAATAAAAATATAAAATAAAAAAGAAGACAGAAGTTGCATAGCAATAAGGGGTTTCATCCACCCAACCGACACAACTCGGAGTGTTAGCCATGGCAAGCTCCTAGCATAACATCATCAGTCCAAAATCCTCCAAAGTCCGGGGAGTGTGGCTGTCCATGTGGCGGGGTAATAAAAAAAAACGGTCACACACGTAATGTTCTCATCCCTAGCTGGTGCATTTGTACCATAGTGTTCAATTGCTTCGGCTGTTGGGATAATCCCTGGAGTCTTTAAGCCAGGGAACAGCAACAACAAAGGAAAACAAGAGGACATTTCCATTTAAAGAGGGCCATGTCCTGTTACTTGGGCCTCGGGACATCGCTGCACTTGGCACCACCAAAGCGGCTCAGCAGTAATGCCATGTGTTGCTAGGAGCTTGCCATGGCTAAAGACAATCCCTGCATAATCTGATCCCATGCATCTTAATGTTATCTTATTCCTCCTCACTTCCCTTAACTCCGTGAGGAGTCATCGGGGCGCCACAGTGAAGTCTTCACCAACTTCCTCCAGCTCTGTCGGTCGTGAGCCAGAGTCTGGGTTTCTGTGAATTATTTTGCTGTCTTATTGGGCCTATGTTATTATGCTTCTGGTGATTGTGTTGTTGTTTTAAATATGTTCCTAATTTAATCTCATGTCTTAATGTTACCACGCTTTCTCCGATTGTTTTCTGTGATATGTTTTTAAATGATTTAATATTGTAATTTCTCTGCTGAGATAATAAAGTGTACAATGGAACCTCCCTTATAAGACCTTCAAAAATCATCCAAAATGAGGTCTTAAAAGGGAGGGGTCTTATAAGGGAGGTAATTTTAATACTTACAAAGAATGGCAATGCTTCAGAGAAGTAGGTCTTATATGGGAGGGAGTCTTATAATGGGAGGTCTTATAATGGAGGTTGCACTGTACTTGACTTGACTTCTGACGACTTTGCTGTCCACCTACCTGTTAGTTAGTACTTAGGCTGCCCCTAACAAACCAAGGCGATGAATTCAGAATAAGTACTGTGGAGTAACGTCACTGAATAGCAATGATGAAGGCTATGAAAAACAACAACAAAACACAGAGAGAAACCACAAAGAAATGAGGAAACGTTCAGAAATCCTGCATGGAAGAAATGAAAATTTAACATGCATTGGTAACGCCACTGTTTAAAAACGGGGTATTCATTGCTATGGTGTGGTTATACTGCTAAAATCAAGTAAAATCTTAATAATAAAAACAAAATGGTCACACTTTGTAATTGGTCACACATATAAAATGTAATTTATAAAGTAATCTCAGAAAGCAAAGTGAACTGACGAAATAAGTGTCAATCAGATAGGTGTGTAATTCTTTATACCCTAGTATATTTCAAGCACATCATGAGAAAAAGAAAAAAAAAATTGAAAGTCAGTCTTTGATTTAGCTATCACCGTCCAGTCTTTTAACTGTATCTAGGAGTTAACTCCCTCTGTACAGTAACAAACAAGACAGAAAATTCATATCTGTGTGCTGCCTGTTTGATATCTTGGAAGCAGCCCCAAAATAGATCTTATGGAATAGGTATACACGACACCAAAGATATTCTAAAAGGGTAAGATGGACTACTTAAGAGCTCGGCGAACCGGGCTGATAGAGTTATCGTTAGTGGTGACAGTACACGTTTCACAGTGGAGGCTATCCAAAAACTCAGACTGGAACTTGAACGGAGAATTCAACTGGCCTATCGATGTGTAAAATGTGTCCTGTTTAAAAGGGACATAACCAGTGTTTCTGTCCTCACTACTCATATAGGGAAAAGAGACCGGATGCTTATCTTCCCCTATAGTCTTTGACGACACTACAAATAGCTAGGCTTCGTAATTTACCCAAACCAAAAACTCCCTAGACGTGCATTCTTTTTTTGTTGTTAGAAATTTACCTTTGGCAGTTAATTGTGTACAACTAAGACCTATTTAATATTATACATTAAAATCACATAGACATGGGTGCAACTGTGACAGTCCTGAGATAACCATAGCTGTTGACGGGACTATAACAAACTAACTAACTAACTGCACAAAATTAAAAAATCTGAAAGGCCGGGGTCCAGGGGTAATGTCCCCCTGCAGCTGAAGCAAAAATTGATTTATGAAGGTATTTTAGTTTGCTTTTTCCACAATTTATACAAATGCTTATTTTAAAGTGTTTGAAAAATACAGTAGACACACAAAGATCTTGTTTGACAAATTTAAAAAAAAAGGAACTTCCTTTTCTGGTAAAATTCAAAAAACAGGAAATCCTTGTATACCAGGAAAAGATGTACCCATGCATAAACTAACACTTGCATTAGAAGAAAAAGAGTTCTTAGCCACGTTACTGAGCAATGACTTCTGGCTGATCTTTTTTCTGATAACATTTGGTTATCTGAGACAGGGAGAGAGAGAGAGAGAGAGAGAGAGAGAGAGAGAGAGAGAGAGAGAGAGAGAGTGCATGTGTGTGTGTGTGTGTGTTTGTGGGTGTGCACACACACATACACACATGTGAGTTTGTGTGCAGGGATATAGTGCTTTGCTTTGTACCCGAATGAATATGTGATGAATATGAGTTCAGGTAAAATATCCATAGCTTATAAGCAAATTGAGACAATGCCTAAGTTTTTGAGCAATAGTTAATGATTTTTACAGTCATGCTGCACATTACGTCCAATTCACAGTGATGACATTTTCCATATCAGATCAAGAAAGAGTTGACAATTCAATTCACATAACCAAGAGTTCACTTTCTTTGGACAAAACATAATAATTACAAGCACTAACCTCTTAGTAAAAAGCAAAAGAAAAAAGACACTATTTACAGATTATCATATGTACACTGATCTTTTTCAAATGAAAGGGACATTTTCAATTTTTACATTTCACACAGAAGCACTTTTCTCACAACTTGCGAATTTTCCTCCCACTCAAAATAGAATTCACATTTTTTTTATCAATACATTTTTTCTCACATACTTTTATAAAGAAATCGCAACAACCCTCAGCTAAGTGGACACAAACAAAGCATTAACATTGCTCATGGTCTACATTCTTTTACTGTTTATTTTACACATTGTTTTAGACACGTATAGCATACAGCCTGCAATTCAAAGTACATGTACAGAATCATCAGATCCAATCTCTCTCTCTCTCTCTCTGACACACACACGCACGCACACACACACACACACACACACACACACACACACACACACACATACACACACACACACACACACATTTTTCATGCTTCCCACAGAAATGGGAAACCTGTTGTAGACATTTCTTTTATAAAGCAACCCTTGTTTAATTTTGCCATTTCTATTCAACAACTATTTAAATAATACTTTTGTGTGTGTGTGTGTGTGTAATTTTTCTGAGCCATCTAATTTCCGCAATAAGAGATTATAGATTAAAATAGGGAAAAAAACATGTTAACAGTGTAAACCCAATAAAACAGCACACACGCATCACAGCCTCTCTGTAAATCCAGCGCACACACACACATGGACACAGTCGGCGCGTCAGGCAATGCCGATGTTTTCCTTCAGCGTCTTGTGGTGGCCGATGCTGCCGCTGTCCGCCACGCTGCGGCCCCCACTGCTGAGGCGCGAGGGGATCATGAGCTGCTGGGCGATCTGCTGCGGGGAGTACCGGTCCAGGGACCCCCCGTACGGAGCGCTGCTGCCGCCGCTGTTGCTGACCGCCTGCGTCCACAGCACCGAGTTGCCCCCCCTGGACGCCCGGCTCAGGTCGTGGGGCACGCTGTGGTGGCTCTCCGACCCCTGTAGGGGGAAAGGGACGCGGTGCAGGGGGCTGGGCAGGGGCACCACCACCACCTTCCTGCCCCGGGGCAAGGCCCTGAGGCCGGCGCTGTCCATGTCGTAGTGTTCGCTGTGCCAGGAGTAGGGCCTGGTGTTGGTGGCGGTGCCCACTACCAGCATGGTTCCCGTGGAGCTGCCGCCCCCGGACTCGGCCCCCACGCTGCTCTCCATGGGCCCACAGGCGGACCAGCGGCGGGAGTCAGGGTGGGAGGAGTCGCTGGAGCGCAGGGTGCCGGTGTCGTAGGACCCCGAGGAGCTGTGCGTGCTGTGGGTCATGAGGTCGTTACACAGCGCCGTGATCAGCGGCAGGGACTGGGCCTGCGCCGACTGGCCCAGGATCTGCTCGATGTCCGGGTGCAGGGCCTCCTTCTGGTTCTTCACAGACACGTGCGTCGCCTTGCTGCAGCTGCTACCCCCATCATGACTGCCGCCTGCCTTCTTCGCTTTGCCCGAAGTGCTGCACGGATTCACACCACCGCTGCCGGCCGCGTAGGGGCAAGGGCTGGAGTCGCTGTAGCCGTCCTTGACTCCAGAGTCCTCTTCACTGGACTGAACACAGAGCAAAACGCATGGTGTGAAATACTGGGAAGTCTTCATGGACACTTACTTGACTTAGCAATTTTTTCTAATCTGCCACTCTCTTTAACACTGCCTTTTCTATTTGCTTTCTATCATCTACTATCTTTCTGACTTATTGGCCCATTCTCTTGTCTTTAAAAAAAATAAATCTTCCAAATAATTTTTCTTCATTGAGCTCCTCTGAAATCGGAATGTGTCGGCTGTACGCAGTGGGGAGACCAGTGAAAACTGAAAACCGGACACATACGTACCTTACCCTATAGCTAAAAGAGTCTCCAGTATAATAACCACCTCACAACTACAGACAGTTTTGGCCAGTCAGTTGGGTGGTCTGAATACTGAGATTCGACTGTAGAGTGGCACAGTGGTAACGTGTTCGCCTCGTGTCAAGTAAACCCGAGTTCGAACCTGGGTATAGGGGATTTTTCCTCTCACTTTGCACTAGGCCTTACGGTCTGAACATGGAGTCTTTCGGATGAGACAATAAACCGAGGTCCCGTGTGCCCATGCACTTAGCATACGCTAAACCCAATGGCAACGAAAAAGTTGTCATTTGTTCAAAATTTACCCCCCCCCCCCCCTTTCCTTCCTCATCAGTCACACAAAAATCGCATGCAAAAAAAAAAAAAAAAAAAGGGTGACGCCTACACTGACATCTCTGGCTGCGACGCGCTCTCCAGGTGGGAGCAACCCGAATTTCACAGAGGTCTATAGTATAAATCAAGTCTTCCTGATACATGAACTATCATGAAACAAAACTTAAGAAGACAGAATACGATGCCCATCGGAGTAGACAGCAAGCGTACCTGGACATTTACATACTAGAAGCAACAGTTCAGATTTTACTGAAAAGAACCCCGAATACAGCTTACAATAACACTTGTTATATCATATGGCTTTACCTGAGCCGAGTGCTGAGCGCTGCTGCTTTCATCGGACAGCACATGTCCTGAATCCACAGAGCCGCCCTGGGTACAGCAGCTGCTGCTGCCCCCGCTAACACTAACAGCCCCGCTGCTGTGAGAGGACTGGAAGGGACAGCCGTGTCCACCACAGTCCAGCCCCGCTGCTGCGGCGTTGCTCACCACTGTCCTGTCACTGACCACCACGGTGTCAGCAAAGGCAGGGGGCGGCGCCAAGATCTCCTGCACGTCCTCCACCCTGGAATCGACGCTGCGGTCAGTGTACACATGCTCCGACAAAGGCAAGGAGGGGGAGGTGGGGAGGTGGTGCACGGGGGGAGACGGGGTGGAGAAGCCCAGCCTGGACATCAGGGGAGGCAACACGGGCTGCGAGGAGGGTATGGTGTTCAGGGGGTACATCAACCCACCCCCGACCACCGACGGCGAAACTGTCTGTGTCAAACCGGCCGGGGAGTAGGAGAAGGAGGGAGCGCCCGCCACTGAACAGCTCGGGTACTGAGGCAGCCCCAGCCCCCCAGAGAGTCCCCCAGGGGAGCTCTCCATGCTGAGGGCCACCACTCCCGTGGAAGCCGCGGAGCCAGAGGTGGTGGTGCTGTCGCCGGACACGTTCCTCTCCACGTTGGTCAGCAGGCCAGCTCCCTTCAGGCTCTCCTTGCGACTCACACTCCTCCGACACACCACCCCCGGCAGCTCCTCACGAGGGGACGAGTGGCAAGGGCTCCCTAAAGGCTGGCCCGGGGAGGAGGGGGAGGGGGTGGGCAGGGCGTAGGAAGGGTAAAGTCCTTGCCCCGTCTGGTGGAACTTGGCGCGGTAACTGCCACCGCTGCTGGGCGGGGACAACTGGGGGGCGGGCACGGAGCCTTTGCCTGCGCTGCCTGCACAGCGAAACAGTTCCAAGGACTGAGGGGGCAGGGCAGGGCTGTGGCTACCCGTGGTGGGGGGCGTCATCTTGTAGCCTGAAAGCATCAAACAAGAGGCAATTGTGTACCCTATTATATGGACTATAAGGCGCCTTATAACAATAAGGCGCACCTAAAAATAAAAATAAACATAATTTTTATTTTGTTAAAATAGTTTCCCACTATATCACTGCTCATATAATAAAGTGCAAGTCTGGATAAAAATATCGACTTAGAGTAAAAAAGAAAATTGCCGTAACTGTAGGACATTTTATGACAAGATACAGGCCAAACTCTTTACTCTCTCCTTTGTTCCTTTACTGAGATTACACCACATATAAGCTCTAAATAATTTATATCGTCAGTGAAAATCAGAAACCTCGTAACTCAATTTTGGTAGTTTTGAGAAAAATGAAAACAAACTTTTTTTTTAAATTAACCGCGCTTACCACAAGTTATTAACTATGGTAAATATGTTGTTCAAGACATTGCGAGTTCAATTTACATAACCTCATTTACAGCTGATAGAAAGTCGTTAGAGATACGAGCTTTTGGTGGAATGTGGCGGTAAAAATTAGAGAGCTGACTATGTATCTAACTAAAAATTTAAAAAAATCGAGTTATGAGGTTTCTGACTTTCACCGACGAAATCCTGTTGTACAAAAACATGAAAATGAATAAAATTCATAACAACAAATTGAAACTGAGCATCTATACAAGTTAATGCACACGTTTTTCGTTCAACTAGGAATACAATCATTGCTTCTTCAAGCTGCGGGACTTTACGAGTACAGTCAAACCTCTATTATAAGACCCTCCGTTAAAAGACCTCCTCTCATTTAAGATTGATTTTCTTGGCACGGATGTAATGTATGTTACTATAATTTATGCATAAAATCGACCTCTGTTATAAGACCCCTCCAATTTAAGACCGATTTTTCGTGACTTTTTAGAAGTCTTAAAATAGAGGTTTGACAGTACAGTGGAACCTCCCTCATAAGACCTCCCATTATAAGACTCACTCCCACATAAGACCTACTTCTGTGAGACATTGCCCTTCTTTGTAAGTGTTAAAATTACCTCCCTTATAAGACCCCTCCCTTATAAGACCCCTCCCTTATAAGACCCCTCCCTTATAAGACCCCTCCCTTATAAGACCCCTCCCTAATAAGACCCCTCCCTTATAAGACCTCATTTAGGATGATTTTTGAAGGTCTTAAAATAGAGGTTCCACTGTAGTTCCACGGATTCTTATAACCTAAATTCATACACACTAGTTGACCAAGCTGCCCTGATCGTGCACCGTACCAGAAAGGAGGGAGGAGAGGGAAAGAGGGAGCCCTGTTTTTGTTCTTCAACAAAGCTCATCTTTAGCTTAGAAGGAAAGGTGTTTTTTATCTTCCATCCAAGGAATGTAGTTTTGTTTGTTTTTTCCATCGAAGGAAATGGTTTTAACTCTCTCGGCACTGGCCAGTTGCTTCCCCTTACAACCGTTTCGACCGGCCATTTGACTAGGTTCGAAAACCCATCGCCACAAAAAAGTTATGAAAAGTTATGGACTGATATATTAAGATAAGATTACTAACACCATGCACTAAACGAGCGTAAAATATCAGATTCCATACCTTCGTCGTTTGTCTCCTATTGACGAAAACAGCTAACACATAGAAAGAAGGAAAATTTCACATTCTGATCTTTGACCCCCTCTACAACCAAACCTGAATGTAAAGTCTGCAATGATTGGCTAATTTCAAGAGATGCAAGGTCAAAGCAAACCGTAAATAGGTTATGACGTCGCACTTGAAAGCTGGTTACACGCCAGAAATCAAAACCTCTTCAAAACTCTTATGAGTGTTAACACTTTCAATGCTAGCCATTCCTCAGCCAAAATTTACTATTAACTCTTAACGCCTTATACTGCTTGACACCGCTAGTGGCCCGTAGTCCTAAACCGCTTGAAACCGCGCCGATCCACCCATGTTGTTTAGTCATATTGCTAAGGAAGTGAGAACTCTGATGGAGAAGGTAAGCTTTAACGACATCCGGAAAGCATTCGACTTCCTGTTTCTATGGCGGCCATTGTGCACGGAGCTCGATTGAAGGCTAAATTTGATAAATTTTCTTCAAATTTTTGGGGGACAAATTTTTTTCATAAAAATGGCGGCGTTCTGAACGATGCATGACGATGTTATCGATGTTTTTACCGATAAATTGTGTGCCAATCGTGCTTTTGGACTTAGTTATAGGGGCCAGAGTGAAGTGAATGTTGAGACTCGTGCTAGGCTAGTGCAGTGTACTCTACTATGGTTAACTTTGACTATCGATCGGCAGAAAATCAGTCGAACGATTCCGACAACCGGTCATCTGCCGAGCATTCGGACACTGTTTTAGACCGCGAATTGGATATATTTAATGCATTTTAATGGACTTACGCTGCTGTAACACTTATTACAAAGCTTGTAGATACTTTCCAAATGAAAACTTCGATCGTGGTTGAAAATCTGAAGATCAGTAATGAGACCGACAGGTGAGTGTTTCAGAAACTTTTTTCACCTTTTGATTACATCATCAGAATGCTACAAAAAGGTAAGTAATATGTTTATTTTGTGCTTGCAGTGTCTCTTTGATCGTTCTAGTGACTCAATTTGCAATGTTTCAGTAACAAACACACAACACATGGTTTTTTTTACATCTTTATTGAACACACCGTTATTATTGATATTTCGTAATAATCAATCAAAATAAATACATCGAATACATCAGGTTGGTCAAAATAACATCATCAATGCAGAAAACAATATCATAACAACACTATTACAAAGTTTCATAAACTTTGATTCACAAATAATTTTACAATAATTTTTTTAATAAGCATACCCATTTCAGCTCCATTTTGCCAAATCCTTCTGGGGAAGAGCGTCGGACTCAGTGAATGTCTTCTGAGGACTTAAGAGTTAAACTTACCCGGGTAGAGAAAAGATTCTGTCTGCAATATTGGGGATTCCTCTGTGACATGCATAAAAAAGGGCCTATCCTTACCTCCCAAAATTAAGAACATAAGGTCACTGGATACCAGATCCTCATTTGATGCCTTTTAGTGACATGGGTGTTCAATCATTGTGGTGCCAAGAGGCGACAGTGGTGATTAACTCTTTCACCGCCAGCCATATTTCAGCCCAAAATTTCCATTAAATTTACCTGTGTAAAGAACAAAATTCATCTGCAGTATTGGGGATTCTTCTGTGACATATATAAAATAAGGTCTATCCTTACTTCCAAAAATGAAGACAATGAGGTCTTTGGATAACAGACCCCAATTTGATGCCTTTTAGTGACGTATGTATTAAATCACTGTGGTGCTAAAATGCGACTCTGGCGGTGAAATGGTTAAAGGGTTAATCTTCCATCCAAAGGAAAAGCCTACTCACTGCCTCTCAGTGGCATCTTGATGGGCATTCCATGCAGAGAGCTCTGCCTGGGAGGGCAGTCTATGATGATCTCCTTCACAGCTTCTGTCAAACAAACACAACCACCGTGCCATTTCTGTTATTAGAGCTAAACACACTACTATGCAATAACAAGACTGCAAGTGCTCCCTCCACAAGACTGCTGGGTACAGGGGATTTTTCCTCTCGTTCTTCACTAGGCATTATGGTCTGAACGTTGAGTCTTTCGGATGAGACGATAGGTCCCATGTGCCCATGCACTTAGCACATGTTAAACCCAGTGGCAAAAATTAACACACACACACATACACACACGCACGCACACACACTGGACTGGACTGGAACCAATTTATTGTCAGATTAACTATAAAAGCTGTACTGACTCGCACACACACGCACACACACACACACACACAGACATACACACACACACACACACTTTCCTTCAGTCACACAAAAGTCACATGCAAATTAAAAAAAGGGTGGTGTGCCTCTGGCTGTGACGCGCTCTCCAGGTGGGAGCAACCCGAATTTCACAAAGACGCCGCTGTGACTATAAAGTATAAAGTACCAAATATCAAATACCATTGTTATTACACATGCATGTCAAAGAATAACTTTTTCTAGCCATAAGACTGCGGTGAACGGTCATACCGGTGTTCCGTAAAGCATACTTACATAGTACATCAAGCTAGAAGAGCTTACCAACTTTGGAGTAATCAATAACTTTGCAGCATTTGCAAGCGCATTAAAACCACGAGGCTCTTTTCTTGGGAATTCCAAGAGGATAATAAAGCTCCAACATCTTGTGGATATCATCAGTCTTTTTGAGTATTTATTTATGTTTATACTACATTGACAATATTTGGCCTAAGTTTACAAACATCCATGCACAAGCCCTGCCTAAACAGAAGCTTTGCATTCTTTTATTTATCACCAGGTTATGTCATCATAGAGATGCATGGTGAGGATATATCATTATAAGAGTTTATCTTTTAGAAATGTTTGTATAATGTGTATCTAGTTGTTGATGTTAGAACGAATGGTGAGTGAAAAGCGCATTGAGTTGCTTAGCAAGATTATGCGCTATATAAACATTATTATGATTTTTGTGTCACAACCATAGATATGATGGCCTGGCGAAAAGTGAGCAATTCACTTGACAATTGGCCACAAATGATATGATGGGCGTTTGTGGTTTTGGTTTAGTCTTCTATATTACCTTTTTTTTCTCTAATATAGATATGGCCTGACAAAAAGTGAGCAATTCACTTGAAAATTGGCCACAAATGATATGATGGGCGTTTGTGGTTTTGGTTCAGTCTTCTATATTACCTTTTTTTTCTCTAATATAGATATGGCCTGACGAAAAGTGAGCAATTCACTTGACAATTGGCCACAAATGATATGATGGGCGTTTGTGGTTTGTGTTCAGTCTTCTATATTACCTTTTTTTTCTCTAATATAGATATGATGGCCTGATGAAAAGTGAGCAATTCACTTGACAATTGGCCACAAATGATATGATGGGCGTTTGTGGTTTTGGTTCAGTCTTCTATATTACCTTTTTTTTCTCTAATATAGATATGATGGCCTGACAAAAAGTGAGCAATTCACTTGACAATTGGCCACAAATGATATGATGGACGTTTGTGGTTTTGGTTCAGTCTTCTATATTACCTTTTTTTTCTCTAATATAGATCTGGCCTGACAAAAAGTGATCAATTCACTTGACAATTGGCCACACATGATATGATGGACGTTTGTGGTTTTGGTTCAGTCTTCTATTTTACCTTTTTTTTCTCTAATATAGATCTGGCCTGACAAAAAGTGAGCAGTTCACTTGACAATTGGCCACACATGATATGATGGGCGTTTGTGGTTTTGGTTTAGTCTTCTATATAAACATTATTCATTATTATTATTATTATTAAGGAGACACTATTCCAATCTGTTTTGATTGTAAGTGAAGATGATTCACTGATACATGTACACAAATCTGAATGAAATCTTCCTTAACTTTTTCATTACAGGAAGACATTTTAATATTGAACACACACACACACACACAGCATCACTACTGTACCTTCGCCTTCGTCGAAGCTGATGGCCATCTTGTCACTGACAATGCCAGACGTGGTGTTGGAGGAGACGTCACTGATCTTCCTTGACAGAGTAGCGCTGAGTGCCGGTTGCCGACTTGCCGGCGGGCGACTTGTTGCTGCGGTAGTGTACAGCGCCCCCATTGGTGTGCAGGTCGCGAACATCACTGTAGATGTACGACTCTCTGTATCGCTTCTTGTCTGAAAACAGTGAAAAATAGAAACAATTCGGCCTTTTATAACGCGGCTGTCTATACTGCCTTTTATGTAAAAACATCGACAACGCTGACAAACAAATGAAGCAGTTAAATGGATGATTCTCTGTACCGCTTCCTGTCTGAAAACAGTGGAAAAATAGAAACAATTCGGCCTTTTATAACGCGGCTGTCTATGCTGCCTTTTATGTAAAAACATCGACAACGCTGACAAACAAATGAAGCAGTTAATTGGATGATTCTCTGTATCGCTTCTTGTCTGAAAACAGTGGAAAAATAGAAAGAATAAGGTATTTTATAATGTGGCTGTCTATACTGCCTTTTATGTAAAAACATTGACAACGCTGACAAACAAATGAAGCAGTTAATTGGATGATTCTCTGTATCGCTTCTTGTCTGAAAACAGTGAAAAATAGAAAGAATAAGGTATTTTATAATGTGGCTGTCTATACTGCCTTTTATGTAAAAACATTGACAACGCTGACAAACAAATGAAGCAGTTAATTGGATGATTCTCTGTACCGCTTCTTGTCTGAAAACAGTGGAAAAATAGAAAGAATAAGGTATTTTATAATGTGGCTGTCTATACTGCCTTTTATGTAAAAACATTGACAACGCTGACAAACAAATGAAGCAGTTAATTGGATGATTCTCTGTACCGCTTCTTGTCTGAAAACAGAGGAAAAATAGAAAGAATAAGGTATTTTATAACGCGGCTGTCTATGCTGCCTTTTATGTAAAAACATTGACAACGCTGACAAACAAATGAAGCAGTTAATTGGATGATTCTCTGTACCGCTTCTTGTCTGAAAACAGTGGAAAAATAGAAAGAATAAGGTATTTTATAACGCGGCTGTCTATGCTGCCTTTTATGTAAAAACATCGACAACGCTGACAAACAAATGAAGCAGTTAATTGGATGATTCTCTGTACCGCTTCTTGTCTGAAAACAGTGAAAAATAGAAAGAATAAGCCTTTTATAACGCGGCTGTCTGTCTGTTGTATAAAAACATCAATAACGCTAATAAAGAAATGGAGCAATTAATTAGATGATTCTCTGTACCGCTTCTTGTCTGAAAACAGTGAAAAATAGAAACAATTCAGCATTTTATAACGCGGCTGTCTATACTGCCTTTTGTGCAAAAACATCGACAACGCTGACAAACAAATGAAGCAGTTAATTGGATGATTCTCTGTATCGCTTTTTGTCTGAAAACGGTGAAAAACCAAAAACCCAGTGAGACTGGGCATTTCCAACAAGAGAGAAATAAACTCTCGAAGACTGTAATCTATATGATAATGCGTTTATTTTTCTTCCACAAAGATTCAAGGTTGAGATTTATTAACAAGAAAATCACAGGTGCAACTACACAAAATGGAAAAAAACCTGAAAGGCCGGAGTCCAGGGGCAATGTCCCCCTGCAGCTGAAGCAAAAATTGATTTATGAAGGTATTTTAGTTTGCTTTTTCCACAATTTATACAAATGATTATTTTAAAGTGTTTGAAAAATACAGTAGACACACAAAGATCTTGTTTGACAATTAAAAAAAAAAGGAACTTCCTTTTCTGGTAAAATTCAAAAACAGGAAATCCTTGCGTACCAGGAAAAGTTGCACCCATGGAAAATCCTTAAATATTGAAACACTTGCTTAACCCTTTCACTGCCAATGTGGCATTTTTGCACCACAATGGTTTAACACCCATGTCACTAAAAGGCATCAAACCAAGGCCTGTTATCCAAAGACCCTATTTTCTTAATTTTGGGAGGTACTATATACGTCACAAAGGAATTTCTAGTACTGCAGATGCTTTTTTTTCTCTACCCAGGTAAGATCAATGGTTATGTTTTGCTGAAAAATGGCTGGCGGCGGAAGGGTTACAGGTGTCCAAAATGGGCAACAGACCACCATGCGTATGCTGTGGAGTTATTCTGTTTTCCATGTCGCAAAGAGCACAATATAAACGGGCCCTACCTTCGGCGTCCAGATGCCTGATCTCCATGAGCTTTGGCTGGATGGCCATCTGGAACATGTGCGTGGAGCGGCAGATGTGCAGCAAGTACTTGGACGTCCCGTCAGCGTTGGTGTAGTAGGCAAACCGTCGACCCCCTGTGCTGCCCACGGAACGAATCTCAAACTTCTTTTTCTGAAAAAACAGCAAGACATTTTGCCAGTTTTCATAAATCCAACCATAATGTCATATCGAATTGAGTCAGAAAGATACTTAACAGTATGAGAAAACCCAGCTAAAATTTGATTGAGAAATCTTTCATCTATCCACTGATTCAATAGGGCATTTGCCACGAGTGTTCGTTCTTTGTACAAGACTACTAATTTGCCCGCACTTGTTCTGCCCGAGTTACGCTGACCTTTCTAATTCAACTCTCTAAATTCAACTCAGTGAATTTCAAGGTCGTCCTCACGTGGCAAATGCCCTATTGCTCACATTACGAAAAAGCTGTTGATAAAGACACTAGGTGGTATAAACAAACACAACAGCTTTGAATTATTTTCTTTAAGCTAATAATACTGTATACATAAAATTTAAATATTAATAACAACAGAAACATTTGATTTACCCTGATAAAATGTTATTCCATTTTTTTTTTTATCAATCTCAAGCAGTTACAAAAGTTTTACATTCCTGAAATGCAACATTTAATGGGATTTTCCTAGCATTGCAGTGCCTCCAGGAAAGACCCACTATCAGCATACCAAAAATAGGTCCCATGTATGCCTGTTCCAGGTGAACATTAAACACATTTTCTTCTTCATTCCTTGTCGTACACAAATTCTACATCGATTGATTGATTGGTTTATGTGTTTGATTGATTGCACACATTTGTATTCCTGGGTCACATAACTGTATAATTCTTTTTTTGGTTTCATAATAGGATAATTCATCAATTGCAAAGAAGTGTTTTGAACACACACACATGGGTGCTCCTGGGAAATTTCAAAAATCCTGCAAGGGGGCGGCCCCGGCGGAGTGCAGGGGCAGCACGCATATACACACACACATGTACTCTTTTTCACCCCTCTAGATTAGTTGTGTGACAGTACAAGTGCTACATTCCTTTGAATATTGCAAATGCTTATATAGGCCCTTTTTATTGTACAAGTTTGTGTGTGTGTGTAAGAAAATCGTTGTTTCTCAAATTCTCATAATCCGGCAATGCCGGCTCAAGGCAATTTAAAAAATCCTGCAATTCAGGACATCCTGAAAGAAGGAGCATCCATGCATACAGTAACAAAAGTGTGCAAATGTTTGTGATTGCCTACTATAAAAAAAATCTGTGTGGATATGCAGTATGTAGGTGCACATATTCCCATCCTAAAGCATGCTTTTCTGCATGCATGTAGGTGTATATCAGTGTGAACACTTACGTCAAAGACAAGCCTCCCAATGTCAGGCCATAAAAATGTGGAAATAAGATTCTTGAAGCCAGCATCATCCTGTGAATAAAAAATGCACATGTGTAAGTTTCCTGATCATGATCACGCCTTTTTAGATAACACAACAATGCCTTTGATGCATTGTGAGCTTACAGTTCAAGCACTGTTTGCGTTACCTGAATTAATAAATCATCAAAACATGAAAATAATCTGTAGCTTTATGATTACTGTTACATAAACCATTACAAAAAAGCTAGGTGATTTTTTTTTCTTTTCTTTTTCTTTGCAATATAATTAAAGGATGCAATAAACCAATTATTTTACTAATCAGTAGCTGAACTCGATATATTTACATTGTTAAACTGCAAGCAGCCAGTTATATTTATGATTTTTACAAAAAACGTTTCTAAAGTCAGACTCGTTTTATCACCTACTAACCATCAGAGAAGACACTAATTTAGCACAACAGCAACAGAAACAGTTTCTTCATGAACTCATACAAATATATTCACTGTACTCACAAAATAATATGTAAAGACAAAGATCTTTTAGTTGAAAGCTTAGTATTAGTAACAAAGGCTTTTGCTCAAGCTCCTCTCAAGCTCCTGTCACAGGCAAATCGGTTTAAGATTTACATATTTAATTTACTTCATACAACATCCTCTAGCTCCTGCCACAGGCAAATCGGTTTAAGATTTACATATTTAATTTACTTCATACAACATCCTCTAGCTCCTGCCACAGGCAAATCGGTTTAAGATTTACATATTTAATTTACTTCATACAACATCCTCTAGCTCCTGCCACAGGCAAATCGGTTTAAGATTTACATATTTAATTTACTTCATACAACATCCTCTAGCTCCTGCCACAGGCAAATCGGTTTAAGATTTACATATTTAATTTACTTCATACAACATCCTCTAGCTCCTGCCACAGGCAAATCGGTTTAAGATTTACATATTTAATTTACTTCATACAACATCCTCTAGCTCCTGTCACAGGCAAATCGGTTTAAGATTTACATATTTAATTTACTTCATACAACATCCTCTAGCTCCTGTCACAGGCAAATCGGTTTAAGATTTACATATTTAATTTACTTCATACAACATCCTCTAGTTCCTGCCACAGGCAAATCAGTTTAAGATTTACATACTTAATTTACTTCATACAACATCCTCTAGCTCCTGTCACAGGCAAATCGGTTTAAGATTTACATATTTAATTTACTTCATACAACATCCTCTAGCTCCTGTCACAGGCAAATCGGTTTAAGATTTACATATTTAATTTACTTCATACAACATCCTCTAGCTCCTGTCACAGGCAAATCGGTTTAAGATTTACATATTTAAATTAAATATGTAAATCTTAAACCGATTTGCCTGTGACAGGAGCTAGAGGATGTTGTATGAAGTAAATTAAATATGTAAATCTTAAACCGATTTGCCTGTGACAGGAGCTAGAGGATGTTGTATGAAGTAAATTAAATATGTAAATCTTAAACCGATTTGCCTGTGACAGGAGCTAGAGGATGTTGTATGAAGTAAATTAAGTATGTAAATCTTAAACTGATTTGCCTGTGGCAGGAACTAGAGGATGTTGTATGAAGTAAATTAAATATGTAAATCTTAAACCGATTTGCCTGTGACAGGAGCTAGAGGATGTTGTATGAAGTAAATTAAATATGTAAATCTTAAACCGATTTGCCTGTGACAGGAGCTAGAGGATGTTGTATGAAGTAAATTAAGTATGTAAATCTTAAACTGATTTGCCTGTGGCAGGAACTAGAGGATGTTGTATGAAGTAAATTAAGTATGTAAATCTTAAACTATGTCGATTTGCCTGTGGCAGGAGCTAGAGGATGTTGTATGAAGTAAATTAAATATGTAAATCTTAAACCGATTTGCCTGTGGCAGGAACTAGAGGATGTTGTATGAAGTAAATTAAATATGTAAATCTTAAACCGATTTGCCTGTGACAGGAGCTAGAGGATGTTGTATGAAGTAAATTAAATATGTAAATCTTAAACCGATTTGCCTGTGGCAGGAGCTAGAGGATGTTGTATGAAGTAAATTAAATATGTAAATCTTAAACCGATTTGCCTGTGACAGGAGCTTGAGAGGAGCTTGAGCAAAAGCCTTTGTTACTAATACTAAGCTTTCAACTAAAAGATCTTTGTCTTTACATATTATTTTGTGAGTACAGTGAATATATTTGTATGAGTTCATGAAGAAACTGTTTCTGTTGCTGTTGTGCTAAATTAGTGTCTTCTCTGATGGTTAGTAGGTGATAAAACGAGTCTGACTTTAGAAACGTTTTTTGTAAAAATCATAAATATAACTGGCTGCTTGCAGTTTAACAATGTAAATATATCGAGTTCAGCTACTGATTAGTAAAATAATTGGTTTATTGCATCCTTTAATTATATTGCAAAGAAAAAGAAAAGAAAAAAAAATCACCTAGCTTTTTTGTAATGGTTTATGTAACAGTAATCATAAAGCTACAGATTATTTTCATGTTTTGATGATTTATTAATTCAGGTAACGCAAACAGTGCTTGAACTGTAAGCTCACAATGCATCAAAGGCATTGTTGTGTTATCTAAAAAGGCGTGATCATGATCAGGAAACTTACACATGTGCATTTTTTATTCACAGGATGATGCTGGCTTCAAGAATCTTATTTCCACATTTTTATGGCCTGACATTGGGAGGCTTGTCTTTGACGTAAGTGTTCACACTGATATACACCTACATGCATGCAGAAAAGCATGCTTTAGGATGGGAATATGTGCACCTACATACTGCATATCCACACAGATTTTTTTTATAGTAGGCAATCACAAACATTTGCACACTTTTGTTACTGTATGCATGGATGCTCCTTCTTTCAGGATGTCCTGAATTGCAGGATTTTTAAATTGCCTAGAGCCGGCGGCGGCGGATTATGAGAATTTGAGAAACAACGATTTTCTTACACACACACAAACTTGTACAATAAAAAGGGCCTATATAAGCATTTTGCTGTATTCAAAGGAATGTAGCACTTGTACTGTCACACAACTAATCTAGAGGGGTGAAAAAGAGTACATGTGTGTGTGTATATGCGTGCTGCCCCTGCACTCCGCCGGGGCCACCCCCTTGCAGGATTTTTGAAATTTCCCAGGAGCACCCATGTGTGTGTGTTCAACACTTCTTTGCAATTGATGAATTATCCTATTATGAAACCAAAAAAAGAATTATACAGTTATGTGACCCAGGAATACAAATGTGTGCAATCAATCAAACACATAAACCAATCAATCAATCGATGTAGAATTTGTGTACGACAAGGAATGAAGAAGAAAATGTGTTTAATGTTCACCTGGAACAGGCATACATGGGACCTATTTTTGGTATGCTGATAGTGGGTCTTTCCTGGAGGCACTGCAATGCTAGGAAAATCCCATTAAATGTTGCATTTCAGGAATGTAAAACTTTTGTAACTGCTTGAGATTGATAAAAAAAAAAATGGAATAACATTTTATCAGGGTAAATCAAATGTTTCTGTTGTTATTAATATTTAAATTTTATGTATACAGTATTATTAGCTTAAAGAAAATAATTCAAAGCTGTTGTGTTTGTTTATACCACCTAGTGTCTTTATCAACAGCTTTTTCGTAATGTGAGCAATAGGGCATTTGCCACGTGAGGACGACCTTGAAATTCACTGAGTTGAATTTAGAGAGTTGAATTAGAAAGGTCAGCGTAACTCGGGCAGAACGAGTGCGGGCAAATTAGTAGTCTAGTATAAAGAACGAGCACTCGTGGCAAATGCCCTATTGAATCAGTGGATAGATGAAAGATTTCTCAATCAAATTTTAGCTGGGTTTTCTCATACTGTTAAGTATCTTTCTGACTCAATTCGATATGACATTATGGTTGGATTTATGAAAACTGGCAAAATGTCTTGCTGTTTTTTCAGAAAAAGAAGTTTGAGATTCGTTCCGTGGGCAGCACAGGGGGTCGACGGTTTGCCTACTACACCAACGCTGACGGGACGTCCAAGTACTTGCTGCACATCTGCCGCTCCACGCACATGTTCCAGATGGCCATCCAGCCAAAGCTCATGGAGATCAGGCATCTGGACGCCGAAGGTAGGGCCCGTTTATATTGTGCTCTTTGCGACATGGAAAACAGAATAACTCCACAGCATACGCATGGTGGTCTGTTGCCCATTTTGGACACCTGTAACCCTTCCGCCGCCAGCCATTTTTCAGCAAAACATAACCATTGATCTTACCTGGGTAGAGAAAAAAAAGCATCTGCAGTACTAGAAATTCCTTTGTGACGTATATAGTACCTCCCAAAATTAAGAAAATAGGGTCTTTGGATAACAGGCCCTGGTTTGATGCCTTTTAGTGACATGGGTGTTAAACCATTGTGGTGCAAAAATGCCACATTGGCAGTGAAAGGGTTAAGCAAGTGTTTCAATATTTAAGGATTTTCCATGGGTGCAACTTTTCCTGGTACGCAAGGATTTCCTGTTTTTGAATTTTACCAGAAAAGGAAGTTCCTTTTTTAAAAATGTGTCAAACAAGATCTTTGTGTGTCTACTGTATTTTTCAAACACTTTAAAATAATCATTTGTATAAATTGTGGAAAAAGCAAACTAAGATACCTTCATAAATCAATTTTTGCTTCAGCTTCAGGGGGACATTACCCCTGGACCCCGGCCTTTAAGGTTTTTTTTTTCCATTTTGTGTAGTTGCACCTGTGATTTTCTTGTTAATAAATCTCAACCTTGAATCTTTGTGGAAGAAAAATAAACGCATTATCATATAGATTACAGTCTTCGAGAGTTTATTTCTCTCTTGTTGGAAATGCCCAGTCTCACTGGGTTTTTGGTTTTTCACCGTTTTCAGACAAAAAGCGATACAGAGAATCATCCAATTAACTGCTTCATTTGTTTGTCAGCGTTGTCGATGTTTTTGCACAAAAGGCAGTATAGACAGCCGCGTTATAAAATGCTGAATTGTTTCTATTTTTCACTGTTTTCAGACAAGAAGCGGTACAGAGAATCATCTAATTAATTGCTCCATTTCTTTATTAGCGTTATTGATGTTTTTATACAACAGACAGACAGCCGCGTTATAAAAGGCTTATTCTTTCTATTTTTCACTGTTTTCAGACAAGAAGCGGTACAGAGAATCATCCAATTAACTGCTTCATTTGTTTGTCAGCGTTGTCGATGTTTTTACATAAAAGGCAGCATAGACAGCCGCGTTATAAAATACCTTATTCTTTCTATTTTTCCACTGTTTTCAGACAAGAAGCGGTACAGAGAATCATCCAATTAACTGCTTCATTTGTTTGTCAGCGTTGTCAATGTTTTTACATAAAAGGCAGCATAGACAGCCGCGTTATAAAATACCTTATTCTTTCTATTTTTCCTCTGTTTTCAGACAAGAAGCGGTACAGAGAATCATCCAATTAACTGCTTCATTTGTTTGTCAGCGTTGTCAATGTTTTTACATAAAAGGCAGTATAGACAGCCACATTATAAAATACCTTATTCTTTCTATTTTTCCACTGTTTTCAGACAAGAAGCGGTACAGAGAATCATCCAATTAACTGCTTCATTTGTTTGTCAGCGTTGTCGATGTTTTTACATAAAAGGCAGTATAGACAGCCACATTATAAAATACCTTATTCTTTCTATTTTTCACTGTTTTCAGACAAGAAGCGATACAGAGAATCATCCAATTAACTGCTTCATTTGTTTGTCAGCGTTGTCAATGTTTTTACATAAAAGGCAGTATAGACAGCCACATTATAAAATACCTTATTCTTTCTATTTTTCCACTGTTTTCAGACAAGAAGCGATACAGAGAATCATCCAATTAACTGCTTCATTTGTTTGTCAGCGTTGTCGATGTTTTTACATAAAAGGCAGCATAGACAGCCGCGTTATAAAAGGCCGAATTGTTTCTATTTTTCCACTGTTTTCAGACAGGAAGCGGTACAGAGAATCATCCATTTAACTGCTTCATTTGTTTGTCAGCGTTGTCGATGTTTTTACATAAAAGGCAGTATAGACAGCCGCGTTATAAAAGGCCGAATTGTTTCTATTTTTCACTGTTTTCAGACAAGAAGCGATACAGAGAGTCGTACATCTACAGTGATGTTCGCGACCTGCACACCAATGGGGGCGCTGTACACTACCGCAGCAACAAGTCGCCCGCCGGCAAGTCGGCAACCGGCACTCAGCGCTACTCTGTCATCAGTGACGTCTCCTCCAACACCACGTCTGGCATTGTCAGTGACAAGATGGCCATCAGCTTCGACGAAGGCGAAGGTACAGTAGTGATGCTGTGTGTGTGTGTGTGTGTTCAATATTAAAATGTCTTCCTGTAATGAAAAAGTTAAGGAAGATTTCATTCAGATTTGTGTACATGTATCAGTGAATCATCTTCACTTACAATCAAAACAGATTGGAATAGTGTCTCCTTTAATAATAATAATAATAATGAATAATGTTTATATAGAAGACTAAACCAAAACCACAAACGCCCATCATATCATGTGTGGCCAATTGTCAAGTGAACTGCTCACTTTTTGTCAGGCCAGATCTATATTAGAGAAAAAAAAGGTAAAATAGAAGACTGAACCAAAACCACAAACGCCCATCATATCATGTGTGGCCAATTGTCAAGTGAATTGCTCACTTTTCATCAGGCCAGATCTATATTAGAGAAAAAAAAGGTAATATAGAAGACTGAACAAAAACCACAAACGTCCATCATATCATTTGTGGCCAATTGTCAAGTGAATTGATCACTTTTTGTCAGGCCATCATATCTATATTAGAGAAAAAAAAGGTAATATAGAAGACTGAACCAAAACCACAAACGCCCATCATATCATTTGTGGCCAATTTTCAAGTGAATTGCTCACTTTTCATCAGGCCATCATATCTATATTAGAGAAAAAAAAGGTAATATAGAAGACTGAACACAAACCACAAACGCCCATCATATCATTTTGTGGCCAATTGTCAAGTGAATTGCTCACCTTTCGTCAGGCCATATCTATATTAGAGAAAAAAAAGGTAATATAGAAGACTGAACCAAAACCACAAACGCCCATCATATCATTTGTGGCCAATTGTCAAGTGAATTGCTCACTTTTTGTCAGGCCATATCTATATTAGAGAAAAAAAAGGTAATATAGAAGACTAAACCAAAACCACAAACGTCCATCATATCATTTGTGGCCAATTTTCAAGTGAACTGCTCACTTTTCATCAGGCCATATATCTATGGTTGTGACACAAAAATCATAATAATGTTTATATAGCGCATAATCTTGCTAAGCAACTCAATGCGCTTTTCACTCACCATTCGTTCTAACATCAACAACTAGATACACATTATACAAACATTTCTAAAAGATAAACTCATATAATGATATATCCTCACCATGCATCTCTATGATGACATAACCTGGTGATAAATAAAAGAATGCAAAGCTTCTGTTTAGGCAGGGCTTGTGCATGGATGTTTGTAAACTTAGGCCAAATATTGTCAATGTAGTATAAACATAAATAAATACTCAAAAAGACTGATGATATCCACAAGATGTTGGAGCTTTATTATCCTCTTGGAATTCCCAAGAAAAGAGCCTCGTGGTTTTAATGCGCTTGCAAATGCTGCAAAGTTATTGATTACTCCAAAGTTGGTAAGCTCTTCTAGCTTGATGTACTATGTAAGTATGCTTTACGGAACACCGGTATGACCGTTCACCGCAGTCTTATGGCTAGAAAAAGTTATTCTTTGACATGCATGTGTAATAACAATGGTATTTGATATTTGGTACTTTATACTTTATAGTCACAGCGGCGTCTTTGTGAAATTCGGGTTGCTCCCCACCTGGAGAGCGCGTCACAGCCAGAGGCACACCACCCTTTTTTTAATTTGCATGTGACTTTTGTGTGACTGAAGGAAAGTGTGTGTGTGTGTGTCAGGGGGGGGGGGGGGAGGGGGGGGGAGGGGGGGGGGGATGTCTGTGTGTGTGTGTGCGTGGTGCGTGTGTGTGTGGAGTCAGTACAGCTTTTATAGTTAATCTGACAATAAATTGGTTCCAGTCCAGTCCAGTGTGTGTGCGTGCGTGTGTGTATGTGTGTGTGTGTTAATTTTTGCCACTGGGTTTAACATGTGCTAAGTGCATGGGCACATGGGACCTCTATCGTCTCATCCGAAAGACTCAACGTTCAGACCATAAGGCCTAGTGCAAAGAACGAGAGGAAAAATCCCCTGTACCCAGCAGTCTTGTGGAGGGAGCACTTGCAGTCTTGTTATTGCATAGTAGTGTGTTTAGCTCTAATAACAGAAATGGCACGGTGGTTGTGTTTGTTTGACAGAAGCTGTGAAGGAGATCATCATAGACTGCCCTCCCAGGCAGAGCTCTCTGCATGGAATGCCCATCAAGATGCCACTGAGAGGCAGTGAGTAGGCTTTTCCTTTGGATGGAAGATTAACCCTTTAACCATTTCACCGCCAGAGTCGCATTTTAGCACCACAGTGATTCAATACATACGTCACTAAAAGGCATCAAATTGGGGTCTGTTATCCAAAGACCCTATTGTCTTAGTTTTTGGGAAGTAAGGATAGACCTTATTTTTATATATGTCACAGAAGAATCCCCAATACTGCAGATGGATTTTGTTCTTTACACAGGTAAATTTAATGGAAATTTTGGGCTGAAATATGGCTGGCGGTGAAAGAGTTAATCACACTGTCGCCTCTTGGCACCACAATGATTGAACACCATGTCACTAAAAGGCATCAAATGAGGATCTGGTATCCAGTGACCTTATGTTCTTAATTTTGGGAGGTAAGGATAGGCCCTTTTTTATGCATGTCAGCAGAGGAATCCCCAATATTGCAGACACATTTTTTTCTCTACCCAGGTAAGTTTAACTCTTAAGTCCTCAGAAGACATTCACTGAGTCCGACGCTCTTCCCCAGAAGGATTTGGCAAAATGGAGCTGAAATGGGTATGCTTATTAAAAAAATTATTGTAAAATTATTTGTGAATCAAAGTTTATGAAACTTTGTAATAGTGTTGTTATATTGTTTTCTGCATTGATGATGTTATTTTGACCAACCTGATGTATTCGATGTATTTATTTTGATTGATTATTACGAAATATCAATAATAACGGTGTGTTCAATAAAGATGTAAAAAAAAACCCATGTGTTGTGTGTTTGTTACTGAAACATTGCAAATTGAGTCACTAGAACGATCAAAGAGACACTGCAACCACAAAATAAACATATTACTTACCTTTTTGTAGCATTCCGATGATGTAATCAAAAGGTGAAAAAAGTTTCTGAAACACTCACCTGTCGGTCTCATTACCGATCTTCAGATTTTCAACCACGATCGAAGTTTTCATTTGGAAAGCATCTACAAGCTTTGTAATAAGTGTTACAGTACCGTAAGTCCATTAAAATGCGTTAAATATATCTAATTCACTGTCTAAAACATTGTCCGAATGCTCGGCAGATGACCGGTTGTCGGAATCGTTCGACTGATTTTCTGCCGATCGATGGTCAAAGTTAACCATAGTAGAGTACACTGCACTAGCCTAGCACGAGTCTCAACATTCACTTCACTCTGGCCCCTATAACTAAGTCCAAAAGCACGATTGGCACACAATTTATCGGTAAAAACATCGATAACATCGTCATGCATCGTTCAGAACGCCGCCATTTTTATGAAAAAAATTTGTCCCCCAAAAATTTGAAGAAAATTTATCAAATTTAGCCTTCAATCGAGCTCAGTGCACAATGGCGGCCATAGAAACAGGAAGTCGAATGCTTTCCGGCTGTCGTTAAAGCTTACCTTCTCCATAGAGAGCTCTCACTTCCTTAGCAATATGACTAAACAACGTGGGTGGATCGGCGCGGTTTCAAGCGGTTTAGGACTACGGGCCACTAGCGGTGTCAAGCAGTATAAGGCGTTAAGAGTTAATAGTAAATTTTGGCTGAGGAATGGCTAGCATTGAAAGTGTTAACACTCATAAGAGTTTTGAAGAGGTTTTGATATCTGGCGTGTAACCAGCTTTCCAGTGAGAAGTCATAACCTATTTTCAGTTTGCTTTGACCTTGCCTCTCTTGAAATCAACCAATCATTGCAGACTTTACATTCAGGTTTGGTTGTAGAGGGGGTCAAAGATCAGAATGTGAAATTTTCCTTCTTTCTATGTGTTAGCTGTTTTCGTCAATAGGAGACAAACGACGAAGGTATGGAATCTGATATTTTACGATCGTTTAGTGCATGGTGTTAGTAATCTTATCTGAAAATATCAGTCCATAACTTTTCATAACTTTTTGTGGTGATGTGTTTTCGAACCTAGTCAAATGGCCCGTCCGAAACGGTTGTAAGGGGAAGCAACTGGCCAGTGCCGAGTGAGTTAAAACCATTTCCTTCGATGGAAAAAACAAACAAAACTACATTCCTTGGATGGAAGATAAAAAACACCTTTCCTTCTAAGCTAAAGATGAGCTTTGTTGAAGAACAAAAACAGGGCTCCCTCTTTCCCTCTCCTCCCTCCTTTCTGGTACGGTGCACGATCAGGGCAGCTTGGTCAACTAGTGTGTATGAATTTAGGTTATAAGAATCCGTGGAACTACAGTGGAACCTCTATTTTAAGACCTTCAAAAATCATCCAAAATGAGGTCTTATAAGGGAGGGGTCTTATTAGGGAGGGGTCTTATAAGGGAGGGGTCTTATAAGGGAGGGGTCCTTATAAGGGAGGGGTCTTATAAGGGAGGGGTCTTATAAGGGAGGTAATTTTAACACAGTACAAAGAAAGGCAATGTCTCACAGAAGTAGGTCTTATGTGGGAGTGAGTCTTATAATGGGAGGTCTTATGAGGGAGGTTCCACTGTACTGTCAAACCTCTATTTTAAGACTTCTAAAAAGTCAGAAAAAAATGGGTCTTAAATTGGAGGGGTCTTATAACAGAGGTCAGTTTTATACATAAATTATAGTAACATACATTACATCCGTGCAAAACAAAATCAGTCTTAAATGAGAGGAGGTCTTTTAACGGAGGGTCTTATAATAGAGGTTTGACTGTACTCGTAAAGTCCCGCAGCTTGAAGAAGCAATGATTGTATTCCTAGTTGAACGAAAAACGTGTGCATTAACTTGTATAGATGCTCAGTTTCAATTTGTTGTTATGAATTTTATTCATTTTCATGTTTTTGTACAACAGGATTTCGTCGGTGAAAGTCAGAAACCTTGTAACTCGACTTTTTTTAAATTTTTAGTTAGATACCTAGTCAGCTCTCTAATTTTTACCGCCACATTCCACCAAAAGCTCGTATCTCTAACGACTTTCTATCAGCTGTAAATGAGGTTATGTAAATTGAACTCGCAATGTCTTGAACAACATATTCATCATAGTTAATAACTTGTGGTAAACGCGGTTAATTTTAAAAAAAAAGTTTGTTTTCATTTTTCTCAAACCTACCCAAATTGAGTTACGAGGTTTCTGACTTTCACTGACGATATAAATTATTTAGAGCTTATATGTGGTGTAATCTCAGTAAAGGAACAAAGGAGAGAGTAAAGAGTTTGGCCTGTATCTTGTCATAAAATGTCCTACAGTTACGGCAATTTTCTTTTTTACTCTAAGTCGATATTTTTATCCAGACTTGCACTTTATTATATGAGCAGTGATATAGTGGGAAACTATTTTAACAAAATAAAAATTATGTTTATTTTTATTTTTAGGTGCGCCTTATTGTTATAAGGCGCCTTATAGTCCATATAATAGGGTACACAATTGCCTCTTGTTTGATGCTTTCAGGCTACAAGATGACGCCCCCCACCACGGGTAGCCACAGCCCTGCCCTGCCCCCTCAGTCCTTGGAACTGTTTCGCTGTGCAGGCAGCGCAGGCAAAGGCTCCGTGCCCGCCCCCCAGTTGTCCCCGCCCAGCAGCGGTGGCAGTTACCGCGCCAAGTTCCACCAGACGGGGCAAGGACTTTACCCTTCCTACGCCCTGCCCACCCCCTCCCCCTCCTCCCCGGGCCAGCCTTTAGGGAGCCCTTGCCACTCGTCCCCTCGTGAGGAGCTGCCGGGGGTGGTGTGTCGGAGGAGTGTGAGTCGCAAGGAGAGCCTGAAGGGAGCTGGCCTGCTGACCAACGTGGAGAGGAACGTGTCCGGCGACAGCACCACCACCTCTGGCTCCGCGGCTTCCACGGGAGTGGTGGCCCTCAGCATGGAGAGCTCCCCTGGGGGACTCTCTGGGGGGCTGGGGCTGCCTCAGTACCCGAGCTGTTCAGTGGCGGGCGCTCCCTCCTTCTCCTACTCCCCGGCCGGTTTGACACAGACAGTTCCGCCGTCGGTGGTCGGGGGTGGGTTGATGTACCCCCTGAACACCATACCCTCCTCGCAGCCCGTGTTGCCTCCCCTGATGTCCAGGCTGGGCTTCTCCACCCCGTCTCCCCCCGTGCACCACCTCCCCACCTCCCCCTCCTTGCCTTTGTCGGAGCATGTGTACACTGACCGCAGCGTCGATTCCAGGGTGGAGGACGTGCAGGAGATCTTGGCGCCGCCCCCTGCCTTTGCTGACACCGTGGTGGTCAGTGACAGGACAGTGGTGAGCAACGCCGCAGCAGCGGGGCTGGACTGTGGTGGACACGGCTGTCCCTTCCAGTCCTCTCACAGCAGCGGGGCTGTTAGTGTTAGCGGGGGCAGCAGCAGCTGCTGTACCCAGGGCGGCTCTGTGGATTCAGGACATGTGCTGTCCGATGAAAGCAGCAGCGCTCAGCACTCGGCTCAGGTAAAGCCATATGATATAACAAGTGTTATTGTAAGCTGTATTCGGGGTTCTTTTCAGTAAAATCTGAACTGTTGCTTCTAGTATGTAAATGTCCAGGTACGCTTGCTGTCTACTCCGATGGGCATCGTATTCTGTCTTCTTAAGTTTTGTTTCATGATAGTTCATGTATCAGGAAGACTTGATTTATACTATAGACCTCGTGAAATTCGGGTTGCTCCCACCTGGAGAGCGCGTCGCAGCCAGAGATGTCAGTGTAGGCGTCACCCTTTTTTTTTTTTTTTTTGCATGCGATTTTTTGTGTGACTGATGAGGAAGGAAAGTGGGGGGGGGGTAAATTTTGACCAAATAACAACTTTTTCGTTGCCATTGGGTTTAGCGTATGCTAAGTGCATGGGCACACAGGACCACGGTTTATTGTCTCATCCGAAAGACTCCATGTTCAGACCGTAAGGCCCTAGTGCAAAGTGAGAGGAAAAAATCCCTATACCCAGGTTCAAACTCGGGTTTACTTGACACGAGGTGAACACGTTACCACTGTGCCACTCTACAGTCCGAATCTCAGTATTCAGACCACCCAACTGACTGGCCAAAACTGTCTGTAGTTGTGAGGTGGTTATTATACTGGAGACTCTTTTAGCTATAGGGTAAGGTACGTATGTGTCCGGTTTTTTCAGTTTTCACTGGTCTCCCCACTGCGTACAGCCAACACATTCCGATTTCAGAGGAGCTCAATGAAGAAAAATTATTTGGAAGATTTTTTTTTTTAAGACAAGAGAATGGGCCAATAAGTCAGAAAGATAGTAGATGATAGAAAGCAAATAGAAAAGGCAGTGTTAAAGAGAGTGGCAGATTAGAAAAAATTGCTAAGTCAAGTAAGTGTCCATGAAGACTTCCCAGTATTTCACACCATGCGTTTTGCTCTGTGTTCAGTCCAGTGAAGAGGACTCTGGAGTCAAGGACGGCTACAGCGACTCCAGCCCTTGCCCCTACGCGGCCGGCAGCGGTGGTGTGAATCCGTGCAGCACTTCGGGCAAAGCGAAGAAGGCAGGCGGCAGTCATGATGGGGGTAGCAGCTGCAGCAAGGCGACGCACGTGTCTGTGAAGAACCAGAAGGAGGCCCTGCACCCGGACATCGAGCAGATCCTGGGCCAGTCGGCGCAGGCCCAGTCCCTGCCGCTGATCACGGCGCTGTGTAACGACCTCATGACCCACAGCACGCACAGCTCCTCGGGGTCCTACGACACCGGCACCCTGCGCTCCAGCGACTCCTCCCACCCTGACTCCCGCCGCTGGTCCGCCTGTGGGCCCATGGAGAGCAGCGTGGGGGCCGAGTCCGGGGGCGGCAGCTCCACGGGAACCATGCTGGTAGTGGGCACCGCCACCAACACCAGGCCCTACTCCTGGCACAGCGAACACTACGACATGGACAGCGCCGGCCTCAGGGCCTTGCCCCGGGGCAGGAAGGTGGTGGTGGTGCCCCTGCCCAGCCCCCTGCACCGCGTCCCTTTCCCCCTACAGGGGTCGGAGAGCCACCACAGCGTGCCCCACGACCTGAGCCGGGCGTCCAGGGGGGGCAACTCGGTGCTGTGGACGCAGGCGGTCAGCAACAGCGGCGGCAGCAGCGCTCCGTACGGGGGGTCCCTGGACCGGTACTCCCCGCAGCAGATCGCCCAGCAGCTCATGATCCCCTCGCGCCTCAGCAGTGGGGGCCGCAGCGTGGCGGACAGCGGCAGCATCGGCCACCACAAGACGCTGAAGGAAAACATCGGCATTGCCTGACGCGCCGACTGTGTCCATGTGTGTGTGTGCGCTGGATTTACAGAGAGGCTGTGATGCGTGTGTGCTGTTTTATTGGGTTTACACTGTTAACATGTTTTTTTCCCTATTTTAATCTATAATCTCTTATTGCGGAAAATTGATGGCTCAGAAAATTTACACACACACACACACACAAAAGTATTTATTTTAAATAGTTTGTTGAATAGAAATGGCAAAATTAAACAAGGGTTGCTTTATAAAAGAAATGTCTACAACAGGTTTCCCATTTCTGTGGGAAGCAATGAAAAATTGGTGTGTGTGT
>JAGGCT020004066.1:0-40321 GCA_017654935.2 Phymorhynchus buccinoides
AACAGCAATGATGATAATGACATCAGTAATGACATCAGTAATAACACTAACAGTAACAACAGAGGACTGTCAATAACAGCAATGATGATAATGACATCAGTAATGACACTAACAGTAACAACAGAGGATTGTCAATAACAGCAATGATGATAATGACATCAGTAATGACACTAACAGTACAACAGAGGACTGTCAATAACAGCAATCATCAGTAATGACACTAACAGTAACAACAGAGGATTGTCAATAACAGCAATGATGATAATGACATCAGTAATGACACTAACAGTAACAACAGAGGACTGTCAATAACAGCAATGATGATAATGACATCAGTAATGACATCAGTAATGACACTAACAGTAACAACAGAGGACTGTCAATAACAGCAATGATGATAATGACATCAGTAATGACACTAACAGTAACAACAGAGGACTGTCAATAACAGCAATGATGATAATGACATCAGTAATGACACTAACAGTAACAACAGAGGATTGTCAATAACAGCAATGATGATAATGACATCAGTAATGACACTAACAGTAACAACAGAGGATTGTCAATAACAGCAATGATGATAATGACATCAGTAATGACACTAACAGTAACAACAGAGGACTGACAGCAATGATGATAATGACATCAGTAATGACACTAACAGTAACAACAGAGGACTGTCAATAACAGCAATGATGATAATGACATCAGTAATGACACTAACAGTAACAACAGAGGACTGTCAATAACAGCAATGATGATAATGACATCAGTAATGACACTAACAGTAACAACAGAGGATTGTCAATAACAGCAATGATGATAATGACATCAGTAATAACACTAACAGTAACAACAGAGGACTGTCAATAACAGCAATGATGATAATGACATCAGTAATAACACTAACAGTAACAACAGAGGACTGTCAATAACAGCAATGATGATAATGACAGTAATAACACTAACAGTAACAACAGAGGACTGTCAATAACAGCAATGATGATAATGACATCAGTAATGACACTAACAGTAACAACAGAGGATTGTCAATAACAGCAATGATGATAATGACATCAGTAATGACACTAACAGTAACAACAGAGGACTGTCAATAACAGCAATGATGATAATGACATCAGTAATGACACTAACAGTAACAACAGAGGATTGTCAATAACAGCAATGATGACAATGACATCAGTAATGACACTAACAGTAGCAACAGAGGATTGTCAATAACAGCAATGATGATAATGACATCAGTAATGACACTAACAGTAACAACAGAGGACTGTCAATAACAGCAATGATGATAATGACATCAGTAATGACACTAACAGTAACAACAGAGGATTGTCAATAACAGCAATGATGATAATGACATCAGTAATGACACTAACAGTAACAACAGAGGACTGTCAATAACAGCAATGATGATAATGACATCAGTAATGACACTAACAGTAACAACAGAGGACTGTCAATAACAGCAATGATGATAATGACATCAGTAATGACACTAACAGTAACAACAGAGGACTGTCAATAACAGCAATGATGATAATGACATCAGTA
This sequence comes from Phymorhynchus buccinoides, assembly GCA_017654935.2. Lineage (NCBI taxonomy): Eukaryota > Metazoa > Mollusca > Gastropoda > Neogastropoda > Raphitomidae > Phymorhynchus > Phymorhynchus buccinoides. Next base: position 1,582 of record JAGGCT020004066.1, read on the forward strand.
ATGACACTAACAGTAACAACAGAGGACTGTCAATAACAGCAATGATGATAATGACATCAGTAATGACACTAACAGTAACAACAGAGGATTGTCAATAACAGCAATGATGATAATGACATCAGTAATGACACTAACAGTAACAACAGAGGACTGTCAATAACAGCAATGATGATAATGACATCAGTAATGACACTAACAGTAACAACAGAGGACTGTCAATAACAGCAATGATGATAATGTACATCACATCAGTAATGACACTAACAGTAACAACAGAGGATTGTCAATAACAGCAATGATGATAATGACATCAGTAATGACACTAACAGTAACAACAGAGGATTGTCAATAACAGCAATGATGATAATGACATCAGTAATGTACACTAACAGTAACAACAGAGGACAACAGAGGACTGTCAATAACAGCAATGATGATAATGACATCAGTAATGACACTAACAGTAACAACAGAGGATTGTCAATAACAGCAATGATGATAATGACATCAGTAATGACACTAACAGTAACAACAGAGGATTGTCAATAACAGCAATGATGATAATGACATCAGTAATGACACTAACAGTAACAACAGAGGACTGTCAATAACAGCAATGATGATAATGACATCAGTAATGACACTAACAGTAACAACAGAGGACTGTCAATAACAGCAATGATGATAATAATGACACTAACAGTAACAACAGAGGACTGTCACAGCAATCAGTAATGACACTAACAGTAACAACAGAGGACTGTCAATAACAGCAATGATGATAATGACATCAGTAATGACACTAACAGTAACAACAGAGGACTGTCAATAACAGCAATGATGATAATGACATCAGTAATGACACTAACAGTAACAACAGAGGACTGTCAATAACAGCAATGATGATAATGACATCAGTAATGACACTAACAGTAACAACAGAGGATTGTCAATAACAGCAATGATGATAATGACATCAGTAATGACACTAACAGTAACAACAGAGGACTGTCAATAACAGCAATGATGATAATGACATCAGTAATGACACTAACAGTAACAACAGAGGACTGTCAATAACAGCAATGATGATAATGACATCAGTAATGACACTAACAGTAACAACAGAGGACTGTCAATAACAGCAATGATGATAATGACATCAGTAATGACACTAACAGTAACAACAGAGGACTGTCAATAACAGCAATGATGATAATGACATCAGTAATGACACTAACAGTAACAACAGAGGACTGTCAATAACAGCAATGATGATAATGACATCAGTAATGACACTAACAGTAACAGACAGAGGACTGTCAATAACAGCAATGATGATAATGACATCAGTAATAACACTAACAGTAACAACAGAGGACTGTCAATAACAGCAATGATGATAATGACATCAGTAATGACACTAACAGTAACAACAGAGGACTGTCAATAACAGCAATGATGATAATGACATCAGTAATGACACTAACAGTAACAACAGAGGATTGTCAATAACAGCAATGATGATAATGACATCAGTAATGACACTAACAGTAACAACAGAGGACTGTCAATAACAGCAATGATGATAATGACATCAGTAATGACACTAACAGTAACAACAGAGGACTGTCAATAACAGCAATGATGATAATGACATCAGTAATGACACTAACAGTAACAACAGAGGACTGTCAATAACAGCAATGATGATAATGACATCAGTAATGACACTAACAGTAACAACAGAGGACTGTCAATAACAGCAATGATGATAATGACATCAGTAATGACACTAACAGTAACAACAGAGGACTGTCAATAACAGCAATGATGATAATGACATCAGTAATGACACTAACAGTAACAACAGAGGATTGTCAATAACAGCAATGATGATAATGACATCAGTAATGACACTAACAGTAACAACAGAGGACTGTCAATAACAGCAATGATGATAATGACATCAGTAATGACACTAACAGTAACAACAGAGGACTGTCAATAACAGCAATGATGATAATGACATCAGTAATAACACTAACAGTAACAACAGAGGATTGTCAATAACAGCAATGATGATAATGACATCAGTAATGACACTAACAGTAACAACAGAGGACTGTCAATAACAGCAATGATGATAATGACATCAGTAATGACACTAACAGTAACAACAGAGGACTGTCAATAACAGCAATGATGATAATGACATCAGTAATGACACTAACAGTAACAACAGAGGACTGTCAATAACAGCAATGATGATAATGACATCAGTAATGACACTAACAGTATGATAACAGAGGAACAACAGAGGACTGTCAATAACAGCAATGATGATAATGACATCAGTAATGACACTAACAGTAACAACAGAGGACTGTCAATAACAGCAATGATGATAATGACATCAGTAATGACACTAACAGTAACAACAGAGGACTGTCAATAACAGCAATGATGATAATGACATCAGTAATGACACTAACAGTAACAACAGAGGACTGTCAATAACAGCAATGATGATAATGACATCAGTAATGACACTAACAGTAACAACAGAGGATTGTCAATAACAGCAATGATGATAATGACATCAGTAATGACACTAACAGTAACAACAGAGGACTGTCAATAACAGCAATGATGATAATGACATCAGTAATGACACTAACAGTAACAACAGAGGACTGTCAATAACAGCAATGATGATAATGACATCAGTAATGACACTAACAGTAACAACAGAGGACTGTCAATAACAGCAATGATGATAATGACATCAGTAATGACACTAACAGTAACAACAGAGGACTGTCAATAACAGCAATGATGATAATGACATCAGTAATGACACTAACAGTAACAACAGAGGACTGTCAATAACAGCAATGATGATAATGACATCAGTAATGACACTAACAGTAACAACAGAGGACTGTCAATAACAGCAATGATGATAATGACATCAGTAATAACACTAACAGTAACAACAGAGGATTGTCAATAACAGCAATGATGATAATGACATCAGTAATCAACAGAGGACTGTCAATAACAGCAATGATGATAATGACATCAGTAATGACACTAACAGTAACAACAGAGGACTGTCAATAACAGCAATGATGATAATGACATCAGTAATGACACTAACAGTAACAACAGAGGACTGTCAATAACAGCAATGATGATAATGACATCAGTAATGACACTAACAGTAACAACAGAGGACTGTCAATAACAGCAATGATGATAATGACATCAGTAATGACACTAACAGTAACAGAGGACTGTCAATAACAGCAATGATGATAATGACATCAGTAATGACACTAACAGTAACAATAACAGAGGACTGTCAATAACAGCAATGATGATAATGACATCAGTAATGACACTAACAGTAACAACAGAGGACTGTCAATAACAGCAATGATGATAATGACATCAGTAATGACACTAACAGTAACAACAGAGGACTGTCAATAACAGCAATGATGATAATGACATCAGTAATGACACTAACAGTAACAACAGAGGATTGTCAATAACAGCAATGATGATAATGACATCAGTAATGACACTAACAGTAACAACAGAGGACTGTCAATAACAGCAATGATGATAATGACATCAGTAATAACACTAACAGTAACAACAGAGGATTGTCAATAACAGCAATGATGATAATGACATCAGTAATGACACTAACAGTAACAACAGAGGACTGTCAATAACAGCAATGATGATAATGACATCAGTAATGACACTAACAGTAACAACAGAGGATTGTCAATAACAGCAATGATGATAATGACATCAGTAATGACACTAACAGTAACAACAGAGGACTGTCAATAACAGCAATGATGATAATGACATCAGTAATGACACTAACAGTAACAACAGAGGACTGTCAATAACAGCAATGATGATAATGACATCAGTAATGACACTAACAGTAACAACAGAGGATTGTCAATAACAGCAATGATGATAATGACATCAGTAATGACACTAACAGTAACAACAGAGGACTGTCAATAACAGCAATGATGATAATGACATCAGTAATGACACTAACAGTAACAACAGAGGATTGTCAATAACAGCAATGATGATAATGACATCAGTAATGACACTAACAGTAACAACAGAGGACTGTCAATAACAGCAATGATGATAATGACATCAGTAATAACACTAACAGTAACAACAGAGGACTGTCAATAACAGCAATGATGATAATGACATCAGTAATAACACTAACAGTAACAACAGAGGACTGTCAATAACAGCAATGATGATAATGACATCAGTAATGACACTAACAGTAACAACAGAGGACTGTCAATAACAGCAATGATGATAATGACATCAGTAATAACACTAACAGTAACAACAGAGGACTGTCAATAACAGCAATGATGATAATGACATCAGTAATGACACTAACAGTAACAACAGAGGACTGTCAATAACAGCAATGATGATAATGACATCAGTAATGACACTAACAGTAACAACAGAGGACTGTCAATAACAGCAATGATGATAATGACATCAGTAATGACACTAACAGTAACAACAGAGGACTGTCAATAACAGCAATGATGATAATGACATCAGTAATGACACTAACAGTAACAACAGAGGACTGTCAATAACAGCAATGATGATAATGACATCAGTAATGACACTAACAGTAACAACAGAGGACTGTCAATAACAGCAATGATGATAATGACATCAGTAATGACACTAACAGTAACAACAGAGGACTGTCAATAACAGCAATGATGATAATGACATCAGTAATGACACTAACAGTAACAACAGAGGATTGTCAATAACAGCAATGATGATAATGACATCAGTAATGACACTAACAGTAACAACAGAGGACTGTCAATAACAGCAATGATGATAATGACATCAGTAATGACACTAACAGTAACAACAGAGGACTGTCAATAACAGCAATGATGATAATGACATCAGTAATGACACTAACAGTAACAACAGAGGACTGTCAATAACAGCAATGATGATAATGACATCAGTAATGACACTAACAGTAACAACAGAGGACTGTCAATAACAGCAATGATGATAATGACATCAGTAATGACACTAACAGTAACAACAGAGGACTGTCAATAACAGCAATGATGATAATGACATCAGTAATGACACTAACAGTAACAACAGAGGACTGTCAATAACAGCAATGATGATAATGACATCAGTAATGACACTAACAGTAACAACAGAGGACTGTCAATAACAGCAATGATGATAATGACATCAGTAATGACACTAACAGTAACAACAGAGGACTGTCAATAACAGCAATGATGATAATGACATCAGTAATGACACTAACAGTAACAACAGAGGATTGTCAATAACAGCAATGATGATAATGACATCAGTAATGACACTAACAGTAACAACAGAGGATTGTCAATAACAGCAATGATGATAATGACATCAGTAATGACACTAACAGTAACAACAGAGGACTGTCAATAACAGCAATGATGATAATGACATCAGTAATGACACTAACAGTAACAACAGAGGACTGTCAATAACAGCAATGATGATAATGACATCAGTAATAACACTAACAGTAACAACAGAGGATTGTCAATAACAGCAATGATGATAATGACATCAGTAATGACACTAACAGTAACAACAGAGGACTGTCAATAACAGCAATGATGATAATGACATCAGTAATAACACTAACAGTAACAACAGAGGATTGTCAATAACAGCAATGATGATAATGACATCAGTAATGACACTAACAGTAACAACAGAGGACTGTCAATAACAGCAATGATGATAATGACATCAGTAATGACACTAACAGTAACAACAGAGGACTGTCAATAACAGCAATGATGATAATGACATCAGTAATGACACTAACAGTAACAACAGAGGATTGTCAATAACAGCAATGATGATAATGACATCAGTAATGACACTAACAGTAACAACAGAGGACTGTCAATAACAGCAATGATGATAATGACATCAGTAATGACACTAACAGTAACAACAGAGGACTGTCAATAACAGCAATGATGATAATGACATCAGTAATGACACTAACAGTAACAACAGAGGACTGTCAATAACAGCAATGATGATAATGACATCAGTAATGACACTAACAGTAACAACAGAGGACTGTCAATAACAGCAATGATGATAATGACATCAGTAATAACACTAACAGTAACAACAGAGGACTGTCAATAACAGCAATGATGATAATGACATCAGTAATGACACTAACAGTAACAACAGAGGACTGTCAATAACAGCAATGATGATAATGACATCAGTAATGACACTAACAGTAACAACAGAGGATTGTCAATAACAGCAATGATGATAATGACATCAGTAATGACACTAACAGTAACAACAGAGGACTGTCAATAACAGCAATGATGATAATGACATCAGTAATGACACTAACAGTAACAACAGAGGACTGTCAATAACAGCAATGATGATAATGACATCAGTAATGACACTAACAGTAACAACAGAGGATTGTCAATAACAGCAATGATGATAATGACATCAGTAATAACACTAACAGTAACAACAGAGGACTGTCAATAACAGCAATGATGATAATGACATCAGTAATGACACTAACAGTAACAACAGAGGATTGTCAATAACAGCAATGATGATAATGACATCAGTAATAACACTAACAGTAACAACAGAGGACTGTCAATAACAGCAATGATGATAATGACATCAGTAATGACACTAACAGTAGCAACAGAGGATTGTCAATAACAGCAATGATGATAATGACATCAGTAATGACACTAACAGTAACAACAGAGGACTGTCAATAACAGCAATGATGATAATGACATCAGTAATGACACTAACAGTAACAACAGAGGATTGTCAATAACAGCAATGATGATAATGACATCAGTAATGACACTAACAGTAACAACAGAGGACTGTCAATAACAGCAATGATGATAATGACATCAGTAATGACACTAACAGTAACAACAGAGGACTGTCAATAACAGCAATGATGATAATGACATCAGTAATAACACTAACAGTAACAACAGAGGATTGTCAATAACAGCAATGATGATAATGACATCAGTAATGACACTAACAGTAACAACAGAGGACTGTGTCAATAACAGCAATGATGATAATGACATCAGTAATGACACTAACAGTAACAACAGAGGACTGTCAATAACAGCAATGATGATAATGACATCAGTAATGACACTAACAGTAACAACAGAGGATTGTCAATAACAGCAATGATGATAATGACATCAGTAATGACACTAACAGTAACAACAGAGGACTGTCAATAACAGCAATGATGATAATGACATCAGTAATGACACTAACAGTAACAACAGAGGACTGTCAATAACAGCAATGATGATAATGACATCAGTAATGACACTAACAGTAGCAACAGAGGATTGTCAATAACAGCAATGATGATAATGACATCAGTAATGACACTAACAGTAACAACAGAGGACTGTCAATAACAGCAATGATGATAATGACATCAGTAATGACACTAACAGTAACAACAGAGGACTGTCAATAACAGCAATGATGATAATGACATCAGTAATGACACTAACAGTAACAACAGAGGACTGTCAATAACAGCAATGATGATAATGACATCAGTAATGACACTAACAGTAACAACAGAGGACTGTCAATAACAGCAATGATGATAATGACATCAGTAATGACACTAACAGTAACAACAGAGGATTGTCAATAACAGCAATGATGATAATGACATCAGTAATGACACTAACAGTAACAACAGAGGATTGTCAATAACAGCAATGATGATAATGACATCAGTAATGACACTAACAGTAACAACAGAGGACTGTCAATAACAGCAATGATGATAATGACATCAGTAATGACACTAACAGTAACAACAGAGGACTGTCAATAACAGCAATGATGATAATGACATCAGTAATGACACTAACAGTAACAACAGAGGACTGTCAATAACAGCAATGATGATAATGACATCAGTAATGACACTAACAGTAACAACAGAGGACTGTCAATAACAGCAATGATGATAATGACATCAGTAATGACACTAACAGTAACAACAGAGGATTGTCAATAACAGCAATGATGATAATCAGTAACATCAGTAATGACACTAACAGTAGCAACAGAGGATTGTCAATAACAGCAATGATGATAATGACATCAGTAATGACACTAACAGTAACAACAGAGGATTGTCAATAACAGCAATGATGATAATGACATCAGTAATGACACTAACAGTAACAACAGAGGATTGTCAATAACAGCAATGATGATAATGACATCAGTAATGACACTAACAGTAACAACAGAGGACTGTCAATAACAGCAATGATGATAATGACATCAGTAATAACACTAACAGTAACAACAGAGGATTGTCAATAACAGCAATGATGATAATGACATCAGTAATGACACTAACAGTAACAACAGAGGATTGTCAATAACAGCAATGATGATAATGACATCAGTAATGACACTAACAGTAACAACAGAGGACTGTCAATAACAGCAATGATGATAATGACATCAGTAATAACACTAACAGTAACAACAGAGGATTGTCAATAACAGCAATGATGATAATGACATCAGTAATGACACTAACAGTAACAACAGAGGACTGTCAATAACAGCAATGATGATAATGACATCAGTAATGACACTAACAGTAACAACAGAGGATTGTCAATAACAGCAATGATGATAATGACATCAGTAATGACACTAACAGTAACAACAGAGGACTGTCAATAACAGCAATGATGATAATGACATCAGTAATGACACTAACAGTAACAACAGAGGACTGTCAATAACAGCAATGATGATAATGACATCAGTAATGACACTAACAGTAACAACAGAGGATTGTCAATAACAGCAATGATGATAATGACATCAGTAATGACACTAACAGTAACAACAGAGGACTGTCAATAACAGCAATGATGATAATGACATCAGTAATGACACTAACAGTAACAACAGAGGATTGTCAATAACAGCAATGATGATAATGACATCAGTAATGACACTAACAGTAACAACAGAGGATTGTCAATAACAGCAATGATGATAATGACATCAGTAATGACACTAACAGTAGCAACAGAGGACTGTCAATAACAGCAATGATGATAATGACATCAGTAATAACACTAACAGTAACAACAGAGGACTGTCAATAACAGCAATGATGATAATGACATCAGTAATGACACTAACAGTAACAACAGAGGATTGTCAATAACAGCAATGATGATAATGACATCAGTAATAACACTAACAGTAACAACAGAGGATTGTCAATAACAGCAATGATGATAATGACATCAGTAATGACACTAACAGTAACAACAGAGGACTGTCAATAACAGCAATGATGATAATGACATCAGTAATGACACTAACAGTAACAACAGAGGATTGTCAATAACAGCAATGATGATAATGACATCAGTAATGACACTAACAGTAACAACAGAGGACTGTCAATAACAGCAATGATGATAATGACATCAGTAATGACACTAACAGTAACAACAGAGGATTGTCAATAACAGCAATGATGATAATGACATCAGTAATGACACTAACAGTAACAACAGAGGACTGTCAATAACAGCAATGATGATAATGACATCAGTAATGACACTAACAGTAACAACAGAGGATTGTCAATAACAGCAATGATGATAATGACATCAGTAATGACACTAACAGTAACAACAGAGGATTGTCAATAACAGCAATGATGATAATGACATCAGTAATGACACTAACAGTAACAACAGAGGACTGTCAATAACAGCAATGATGATAATGACATCAGTAATGACACTAACAGTAACAACAGAGGATTGTCAATAACAGCAATGATGATAATGACATCAGTAATGACACTAACAGTAACAACAGAGGATTGTCAATAACAGCAATGATGATAATGACATCAGTAATGACACTAACAGTAACAACAGAGGATTGTCAATAACAGCAATGATGATAATGACATCAGTAATGACACTAACAGTAACAACAGAGGACTGTCAATAACAGCAATGATGATAATGACATCAGTAATGACACTAACAGTAAACAGAGGATAATAACAGCAATGATGATAATGACATCAGTAATGACACTAACAGTAACAACAGAGGACTGTCAATAACAGCAATGATGATAATGACATCAGTAATGACACTAACAGTAACAACAGAGGACTGTCAATAACAGCAATGATGATACATGACACTCAGTAATTGTCACAGCAATAATAATGACAGTAATGACACTAACAGAGGAACAGAGGATTGTCAATAACAGCAATGATGATAATGACATCAGTAATGACACTAACAGTAACAACAGAGGACTGTCAATAACAGCAATGATGATAATGACATCAGTAATGACACTAACAGTAACAACAGAGGACTGTCAATAACAGCAATGATGATAATGACATCAGTAATGACACTAACAGTAACAACAGAGGACTGTCAATAACAGCAATGATGATAATGACATCAGTAATGACACTAACAGTAACAACAGAGGATTGTCAATAACAGCAATGATGATAATGACATCAGTAATGACACTAACAGTAACAACAGAGGACTGTCAATAACAGCAATGATGATAATGACATCAGTAATGACACTAACAGTAACAACAGAGGACTGTCAATAACAGCAATGATGATAATGACATCAGTAATAACACTAACAGTAACAACAGAGGACTGTCAATAACAGCAATGATGATAATGACATCAGTAATGACACTAACAGTAACAACAGAGGATTGTCAATAACAGCAATGATGATAATGACATCAGTAATGACACTAACAGTAACAACAGAGGATTGTCAATAACAGCAATGATGATAATGACATCAGTAATGACACTAACAGTAACAACAGAGGACTGTCAATAACAGCAATGATGATAATGACATCAGTAATGACACTAACAGTAACAACAGAGGACTGTCAATAACAGCAATGATGATAATGACATCAGTAATGACACTAACAGTAACAACAGAGGACACTAACAGTAACAGCAGAGGATGTCAATAACAGCAATGATACACATCAGTAATGACACTAACAGTAACAACAGAGGACTGTCAATAACAGCAATGATGATAATGACATCAGTAATGACACTAACAGTAACAACAGAGGATTGTCAATAACAGCAATGATGATAATGACATCAGTAATGACACTAACAGTAACAACAGAGGATTGTCAATAACAGCAATGATGATAATGACATCAGTAATGACACTAACAGTAACAACAGAGGACTGTCAATAACAGCAATGATGATAATGACATCAGTAATGACACTAACAGTAACAACAGAGGATTGTCAATAACAGCAATGATGATAATGACATCAGTAATGACACTAACAGTAACAACAGAGGATTGTCAATAACAGCAATGATGATAATGACATCAGTAATGACACTAACAGTAACAACAGAGGATTGTCAATAACAGCAATGATGATAATGACATCAGTAATGACACTAACAGTAACAACAGAGGATTGTCAATAACAGCAATGATGATAATGACATCAGTAATGACACTAACAGTAACAACAGAGGATTGTCAATAACAGCAATGATGATAATGACATCAGTAATGACACTAACAGTAACAACAGAGGACTGTCAATAACAGCAATGATGATAATGACATCAGTAATGACACTAACAGTAACAACAGAGGATTGTCAATAACAGCAATGATGATAATGACATCAGTAATAACACTAACAGTAACAACAGAGGACTGTCAATAACAGCAATGATGATAATGACATCAGTAATGACACTAACAGTAACAACAGAGGACTGTCAATAACAGCAATGATGATAATGACATCAGTAATGACACTAACAGTAACAACAGAGGACTGTCAATAACAGCAATGATGATAATGACATCAGTAATGACACTAACAGTAACAACAGAGGACTGTCAATAACAGCAATGATGATAATGACATCAGTAATGACACTAACAGTAACAGCAATATGATAATGACAAGTAATGACACTAACAGTAGAGGATTGTCAATAACAGCAATGATGATAATGACATCAGTAATGACACTAACAGTAACAACAGAGGACTGTCAATAACAGCAATGATGATAATGACATCAGTAATGACACTAACAGTAACAACAGAGGACTGTCAATAACAGCAATGATGATAATGACATCAGTAATAACACTAACAGTAACAACAGAGGACTGTCAATAACAGCAATGATGATAATGACATCAGTAATGACACTAACAGTAACAACAGAGGATTGTCAATAACAGCAATGATGATAAGTGTACTGACATCAGTAATGACACTAACAGTAACAACAGAGGACTGTAATAGCGAACGCCCACATTGTCCATCACAAACCAATGATAAATACCCCCTAGTTAGAGTGTCATGGTCATTGAAAACAGACTATGCTGACCTTCATTGTCCATCACAAACCAATGATAAATACCCCCTAGTTAGAGTGTCATGGTCATTGAAAACAGACTATGCTGACCTTCATTGTCCATCACAAACCAATGATAAATACCCCCTAGTTAGAGGGTCGTGGTCATTGAAAACAGACTATGCTGACCTTCATTGTCCATCACAAACCAATGATAAATACCCCCTAGTTAGAGGGTCGTGGTCATTGAAAACAGACTATGCTGACCTTCATTGTCCATCACTAAACCAATGATAAATACCCCCTAGTTAGAGTGTCATGGTCATTGAAAACAGACTATGCTGACCCATCATTGTCCATCACAAACCAATGATAAATACCCCCTAGTTAGAGTGTCGTGGTCATTGAAAACAGACTACGCTGACCTTCATTGTCCATCACTAAACCAATGATAAACCAGACTGATCAAGCAGCATGGTATGCAAATGAGGTGAAATGTCATGACCTGATCGAGTCACATGAGGCAGTCACATAGTCTGTCACCGGCTTTAGTTAGAGAGCCGTGGTCGTTGGAAACAGACTACGCTGACCTTCATTGTCCATCACTGTAGAAAGGCCATTTAAAGGCTAGCTTTTAACAAAGAAGTTATTAGATTAAAGAGTCAGGTCAGAGTTTACTCTGCTACTGGTATCCATGTAAGCCAGTACAACCTGTGTCATGTGGGGGAGGAAACCCCAACAGAAAAAAACAATGCTTGGAGAGGAGATGGGCGCCGCCAAGCTCGCCTTAAGCCCACTGAAAGGATACGGACAGACAGCAGCAAAGCAACAACATGCCGGATCGGTCGGGGGCCGGTGTAACAACGACCGCGCACCCCACTGGCAGTTTCCAACAGAAACAGTCATCGGCACATGGAACGTCCGCACATTACACCAGTGTGGCAAGGTGAAAGAACTGACTCATGAACTGAAGTGTTATCACTGGGACATCATAGGTCTCGCTGAAGTTCGATGGACAGGCTTCGGAGAAGTAACAACAGAAACAGTCATCGGCACATGGAACGTCCGCACATTACACCAGTGTGGCAAGGTGAAAGAACTGACTCATGAACTGAAGCGTTATCACTGGGACATCATAGGACTCGCTGAAGTTCGATGGACAGGCTTCGGAGAAGTAACAACAGACGAAGGTCACAAGATTTGGTACAGCGGAGAAAACACCATCCACCAACACGGTGTAGGATTCATCGTTAGAAAAGAAAGCACTGGAACCGTCATCAGCTGCACCCCTTTCTCAAGCAGGCTGATATCATTAAGAATCTCTGCCAGACCACACAACATCACAGTCATACAGGTCTACGCCCAAACTTTGGACCATGAAGACGAGGAAATTGAAGAGTTCTACGACCAACTTAACAACATCATAGCGAAAGTACCAAGGAAAGATAATATTATAGTTATGGGAGATAGGAATGCTAATATTGGCCCAGATGCCTATCAAAACTGGGCAGGAACTGTAGGCAAATTTGGCTTGGGGGAAACAAACGACCGCGGTCTCAGACTCCTGGAATTTGCAGAGACCCATCGCCTCGCCATCGCCAACACCCTCCACCCACACAAAAAGTCTAGAACAACTGCGTGGCATTCACCAAACGGCCTAATGCACAACCAGATTGACTTCATTTTGATGCCCCAATGCTTCAAGTCCAGCATCAACAAGGCAAAAACAAGGTCGTTTCCAGGAGCTGACATTGGCAGTGACCATGACCTCGTCCTCACTAGCCTGAAGTTGAAGCTGAAGGTGAAACGTTTCAAGAAAAGCCCTCGCATCCGTTTTGATCTTGAAAAGTTGAAAGACCCAAAAATTGCAGAAGTCTTCCAGGCCCATATTGGCGGGAAATTTGCCGCTTTGGATGTCATAGATGATGACGTAGATACCCTCGCAGAGAACATTACAGAGGTGCTCCTTACAACAGCTGATGAAGTGCTGGGAAGACCCAAAAAGAAAAACCAGCCCTGGGTCACAGATGAAATCCTTGACCTGTGTGATCAAAGAAGGAGCCTTAAAACCGAGCAAAAGCCAACCCAGAGGCGGCCCATACTTACAGCCAAACAAACAAGATGATCAGGGAGAAGATGATCGATGCCAAAGAGAACTGGATAGAAGAGCAATGCCAAAAAGTTGACGAGGGAACAAAGGCAGGGAATTGCAAACAGGCTTATGAGATCCTCAAAACCCTTACCAAGACACAACAGCCAAAGGCTTCGGTAATCGAAGACAGCAGTGGGAACCTTCTTACGGAAAACTCTGCTGTACTCGCCCGATGGACTGAATACTGCAAAGGGCTGTACAACTACGACCTACAACCAGACATCAACATCCTGAAGAAAGAGCAAGTTAATTTGAGAAAGGCAGAAAATCTACCTGTTCTGCAAGAAGTAGAAGCAGCAGTGCGCAGTCTGAAAGCAGGAAAAGCATCAGGCGTTGACAATATTCCTGCTGAACTCCTTAAACATGGTGGAGAAGAAGTGACGAAGGCCCTTACAAAACTGTGTCAGAAAATCTGTGACTCGAAGGAATGGACACGATCATTGATAATGCCACTCCCCAAGAAAGGAAATCTTAAACAGTGCCAGAATTACAGGACGATCAGTCTGATCAGCCATCCCAGCAAAGTAATGCTACGTGTTATCCTCAGTCGCCTCAAGACCATTGCTGAGGAACTATTGTCTGAAGAACAAGCTGGTTTCAGATCTGGAAGGAGCACAGTTGAGCAGATCTTCAACTGCCGTGTAATTATAGAAAAACATTTACAGCATCAAAAAGAACTCTACCATAATTTCATTGACTTTCGCAAGGCGTTCGACAGAGTTTGGCATGCTGGTTTATGGCAAGTCATGAGAAGGCTTCAACATCGAGGAAGGCCTTGTTCAAACCATCGAGGCACTCTACAAGAACTCAAGTAGTGCAGTTTCCTCAATAATCAACACAGAGAATTTTTCCAAACATCAGTAGATGTCCGTCAAGGATGTTTACTTTCTCCAGTACTATTCAACATCTTCCTGAAGAAGATCATGCAAGACACCCTTCATGACCACCATACTTCCATCTCCATTGGTGGCAGACGCTTGTGCAACCTGCGTTTTGCTGACGACATAGACCTTTTGGGCGGCAGCAAGAACGAACTCCAAGAGCTCACTGACAATCTTGTGAACAGCGCTGGGTCATACGGAATGGAAGTCAGCCATGAGAAAAGCAAAGTCATGGTGAACAGTGTGAATGACAACACCGCTGATATCACTATGAATGGTCAAAAACTGGAAGAGGTGAAGAACTTCAAGTACTTGGGAGCACTTCTGTCCAAAGATGGCAGCTGCACCGCAGAGATCCATCAGCGGATTACACAAGCTACAGCAGCTATGGCTAGACTGAGCAGAATTTGTAAAAGCAACATCAGCTTCACTACAAAGTACAGACTCTACCAGTCACTCGTAATCACCATCTTTCTCTACGGGTGTGAAACATGGACTCTGCTGGCTGACTCCGAGAGAAAAATTCAAGCTTTTGAAACAAAATGCCTGAGAAAACTGCTAGGCATTACATACCTAGTACGCAAGACAAATGAATATGTCCGCAACAAGATCGCAGAGCTGGTTGGGCCACAAGAACACCTTTTGACGACAGTTAAACGTCGCAAGCTCATCTGGTTTGGCCACGTCAACCATCATGAATCCTTGTCGAAGACCATTCTCCAGGGAACTGTGGAAGGGGGCCACCGTCGCAAAAGAACTGCCGACAAAAGAACTGGGGCGACCCAACGGTTCTATCAAAGAATGGACCAACATGAACATGAATGACCTGATCCCGGCCGCCCACCAGAGGCAGAACTGGATCAGAATGTTGTCTGCTGCTGCTGCCCATCAATACCCCCAACGACCACAGTGGTCAAGGGACTAAAAGAAAAAGGAAGGATTAGATTAAAAAGAAGTCGCAAAATGACACTGAAAGACAGAAACAAAATGTATCAAAGAGTGAAACGTAGACAGAAATGTGCTGTTGTTCTATGGCAGGAGTGACTGAAGGCATAGGAAGAACAACTGAAGTAAAGGAAGAAAGAAAGACAGAAAGGAAGAAAGAAAGAAAGAACATTTATCTATCTATACCTCCCTGTAGTTCTGTGGCAGGAGTGACTGAAAGTAGAGGAGGAAACAACTGAAGTAAAGGAAGAAAGAAAGACAGAAAGGAAGAAAGAAAGACAGAAAGGAAGAAAGAAAGAACAATATCTATACCTCTGTAGTTCTGTGGCAGGTGCGACTGAAGGCATAGGAAGAACAACTGAAGTAAAGGAAGAAAGAAATACAGAAAGACAGAAAGGAAGAACAATATATATACCTCTGTAGTTCTGTGGCAGGTGCGACTGAAGGCATAGGAAGAACAACTGAAGTAAAGGAAGAAAGAAATACAGAAAGACAGAAAGGAAGAACAATATATATACCTCTGTAGTTCTGTGGCAGGTGCGACTGAAGGCATAGGAAGAACAACTGAAGTAAAGGAAGAAAGAAAAGACAGAAAGGAAGAAACAAATATCTATACCTCTGTAGTTCTGTGGCAGGTGCGACCTGAAGGCATAGGAAGAACAACTGAAGTAAAGGAAGAAAGAAAGACAGAAAGGAAGACCTCTGTAGTTCTGTGGCAGGAGTGACTGAAAGTAGAGGAGGAACAACATAATAAATAAATGAAGGAAGGAAGATAGATAGACAGATAGATAAAATGTATATGGATGGATGGATAGATGGATGGATATATGGATGGATAGATGGATGGATAGATAGATGGATGGATGGATAGATGGATGGATGGATAAATGGATGGATGGATAGATAGATGCATAGATAAATGGATGGATAGGATAGATGGATGGATATATGGATGGATAGATGGATGGATAGATAGATGGATGGATGGATGGATGGATGGATGGATGGATGGATGGATGGATGGATAGATAGATGGATGGATGGATGGATATAACAATGTTGTGTGTCAGGAACGACAGAGGAGATGGAATAAAGGAAGATATAACAATGTTGTGTGTCAGGATCAACTGAAGAGATGGAATAAAAGAAGATATAACAATGTTGTGTGTCAGGATCAACTGAGGAGATGGAATAAAGGAAGATATAACAATGTTGTGTGTCAGGAACGACTGAGGAGATGGAATAAAGGAAGATATAGCAATGTTGTTGTGTGTCAGGAACGACTGAGGAGATGAAATAAAGGAAGATATAACAATGTTGTGTGTCAGGAACAACTGAGGAGATGGAATAAAGGAAGATATAACAATGTTGTGTGTCAGGAACGACTGAGGAGATGGAATAAAGGAAGATATAACAATGTTGTTGTGTCAGGAACGACTGAGGAAATGGAATAAAGGAAGATATAACAATGTTGTGTGTCAGGATCAACTGAGGAGATGGAATAAAGGAAGATATAACAATGTTGTGTGTCAGGAACGACTGAGGAGATGAAATAAAGGAAGATATAACAATGTTGTTGTGTGTCAGGAACGACTGAGGGAGGAGGAGGAACAACTGAGAGATGGAATAAAGGAAGATATAACAATGTTGTGTGTCAGGATCAACTGAAGAGATGGAATAAAGGAAGATATAACAATGTTGTGTGTCAGGAACGACTGAGGAGATGGAATAAAGGAAGATATAACAATGTTGTTGTGTGTCAGGAACGACTGAGGGAGGAGGAGGAACAACTGAGAGATGAAATAAAGGAAGATATAACAATGTTGTTGTGTGTCAGGAACGACTGAGGAGATGGAATAAAGGAAGATATAACAATGTTGTTGTGTGTCAGGAACGACTGAGGAGATGGAATAAAGGAAGATATAACAATGTTGTTGTGTGTCAGGAACGACTGAGGAGATGAAATAAAGGAAGATATAACAATGTTGTTGTGTGTCAGGAACGACTGAGGGAGGAGGAGGTACAACTGAGAGATGGAATAAAGGAAGATATAACAATGTTGTTGTGTGTCAGGAACGACTGAGAGATGGAATAAAGGAAGATATAACAATGTTGTTGTGTGTCAGGAACGACTGAGGAGATGAAATAAAGGAAGATATAACAATGTTGTTGTGTGTCAGGAACGACTGAGGGAGGAGGAGGTACAACTGAGAGATGGAATAAAGGAAGATATAACAATGTTGTTGTGTGTCAGGAACGACTGAGGGAGGAGGAGGAACGACTGAGAGATGGAATAAAGGAAGATATAACAATGTTGTTGTGTGTCAGGAACGACTGAGGGAGGAGGAGGAACGACTGAGAGATGGAATAAAGGAAGATATAACAATGTTGTTGTGTGTCAGGAACGACTGAGGGAGGAGGAGGTACAACTGAGAGATGGAATAAAGGAAGATATAACAATGTTGTTGTGTGTCAGGAACAACTGAGGGAGGAGGAGGTACAACTGAGAGATGGAATAAAGGAAGATATAACAATGTTGTGTGTCAGGAACGACTGAGGAGATGGAATAAAGGAAGATATAACAATGTTGTGTGTCAGGAACGACAGGGGAGATGGAATAAAGGAAGATATAACAATGTTGTGTGTCAGGATCAACTGAAGAGATGGAATAAAGGAAGATATAACAATGTTGTGTGTGTGGTCAGGAACGACTGAGGAGATGGAATAAAGGAAGATATAACAATGTTGTTGTGTGTCAGGAACGACTGAGGGAGGAGGAGGTACAACTGAGAGATGGAATAAAGGAAGATATAACAATGTTGTTGTGTGTCAGGAACGACTGAGGAGATGGAATAAAGGAAGATATAACAATGTTGTTGTGTGTCAGGAACGACTGAGGAGATGGAATAAAGGAAGATATAACAATGTTGTTGTGTGTCAGGAACGACTGAGGAGATGAAATAAAGGAAGATATAACAATGTTGTGTGTCAGGAACAACTGAAGAGATGGAATAAAGGAAGATATAACAATGTTGTTGTGTGTCAGGAATGACTGAGGAGATGGAATAAAGGAAGATATAGCAATGTTGTGTGTCAGGAACGACTGAGAGATGGAATAAAGGAAGATATAGCAATGTTGTTGTGTGTCAGGAACGACTGAGGAGATGAAATAAAGGAAGATATAACAATGTTGTGTGTCAGGAACAACTGAAGAGATGAAATAAAGGAAGATATAACAATGTTGTTGTGTGTCAGGAACGACTGAGAGATGGAATAAAGGAAGATATAGCAATGTTGTTGTGTGTCAGGAACGACTGAGAGATGGAATAAAGGAAGATATAACAATGTTGTTGTGTGTCAGGAACGACTGAGAGATGGAATAAAGGAAGATATAGTTGTGTGGATATATGGTTAGTGGACAATGTTGTTTCTGTGTCAGGAACGACTGAGGAGATGGAATAAAGGAAGATATAACAATGTTGTTGTGTGTCAGGAACGACTGAGAGATGGAATAAAGGAAGATATAGCAATGTTGTTGTGTGTCAGGAACGACTGAGGGAGGAGGAGGAACAACTGAGGAGATGGAATAAAGGAAGATATAACAATGTTGTTGTGTGTCAGGAACGACTGAGGGAGGAGGAGGTACAACTGAGAGATGGAATAAAGGAAGATATAACAATGTTGTTGTGTGTCAGGAACGACTGAGGGAGGAGGAGGAACGACTGAGAGATGGAATAAAGGAAGATATAACAATGTTGTTGTGTGTCAGGAACGACTGAGGAGATGGAATAAAGGAAGATATAACAATGTTGTTGTGTGTCAGGAACGACTGAGGGAGGAGGAGGAATGACTGAGAGATGGAATAAAGGAAGATATAACAATGTTGTTGTGTGTCAGGAACGACTGAGGGAGGAGGAGGAACGACTGAGGAGATGGAATAAAGGAAGATATAACAATGTTGTTGTGTGTCAGGAACGACTGAGGGAGGAGGAGGAACGACTGAGAGATGGAATAAAGGAAGATATAACAATGTTGTTGTGTGTCAGGAAAGGACGACTGAGGGAGGAGGAGGAACGACTGAGAGATGGAATAAAGGAACATATAACAATGTTGTTGTTTGTCAGGAACGACTTGAGGGAGGAGGAGGAACGACTGAAGAGACAGGCAGAGGAGGAAAAACTGGCCAAGAGTGCAGGCGTACCGAGAGAGAAAGCGATTTGAAAAACAGGTGACGACTACCTTTTGTAATGAGTGTCGAGTGTACTGAAAAAATTGAGTTTGTTTTTTATTAGCTTCAGTGTGTACATGTGTGTCAGTGTTTTCTCAGTAAATTGTGTGCACACCATACCTTGGTCACTTCAATGGGAGGATAATGTTTGTTTTTATTAGCTTCAGTGTACATGTATGTCAGTGTTTCTCAGTAAATTGTGTGCACACCATACCTTGGTCACTTCAATGGGAGGATAATGTTTGTTTTTATTAGCTTCAGTGTACATGTATGTCAGCGTTTCTCAGTAAATTTGTGTATCTCAGAGAAGAGAATATATGAGATGCAGAGAGATTGATGAGAATGATGATCGATAGTGTAACAAATAATAATGATAATCACAGTGATGATGATGATGGTGATGATAGATGACAATGATGATGGTGATGATAATGATGATGATGATGATCAATGATGATGATGGTGATGATTAATGACAATGATGGTGATGATGATGATGATGGTATGATGATAATGACAATGCTGATGATGTTGATGATAATGACAATGATGATGATGGTGTTAATGATCAAGATAATGGTGATTGTGATGGTATGGATGATGATGATGATGATAGTGGACAATGATGGTGATGATGGTGATGATGATGATGGTGGTGATGATGATGGTGGTGGTGGTGGTGATGATGGTGGTGATGATGGTTCTGATGATGGATGTGCTGATGATGGTGGTGGTGATGATGATGATGCCTGACAATGATGATGATGATGATGATGACAATGATGATGATGATGATGATGACAATGATGATGGTGATGATGATGATGACAATAATGATGATGATGACAATGATGATGATGACAATGATGATGATGCTGACAATGATGATGATGACAATGATGATGGTGATGATGATGACAATAATGATGATGCTGACAATGATGATGGTGATGATGATGACAATAATGATGATGGTGATGATGGTATTTCACAGAAAGAAGAGAACAAACAGAGGGAGGCAGAGAGACAGAGAAGGGAACTAAACGAGGAAAAAGCCGACGCTCACCATCAGAGGGCTCTGATGAAGTTCCGAGGTCTGCTGCCCATGAAAGAAACTGGTCACCATGGCAACAGAGAAAAGTGTATGGCCGCCGCTCAGCGTCATTATGAGCACCATGTGTTGAGGTGTGGTAATAACAATAAAAAAATAATGATGATGGTAATTATAATAATGATAATGAGGTCAGACAGAGATGGCCACACCGCTGAGTGTCGATTATGAGCAGCATGTGTTGAGGTTTGGTAATAACAATAACAATTAATGATGATGTTATTATGATGACAATGATGATGATAATGAGACAGACAATATGGCGGTCGCCGCTCCCTCAGAGTCATTTATGAGCAGCATGTGTTGAGGTGTAATAATAACAATAATAACAATAATGATGATGGTAATTATGATGACAATGATGATGATGATTAGACAGACAAGATGGCCACTGCTCAGCGTCATTATGAGCAGCATGTGTTGAGGTGTGGTAATAACAATAATGATGATAATTATGATAATTATGATGATGATTAGACAGACAAGATGGCCGCCGCTCAGCGTCATTATGAGCAGCATGTGTTGAGGTGTGGTAATAACAATAATGATGATGATGATGGTAATTATGATAATAACAATGAGACAGACAAGATGGCCACCGCTCAGCGTCATTATATAAGAGGAGTTAATGGCAGCCGCCTAGCAGGCAGGGCTTCACGTCGCTCCTACAGTTTGACTTGTTTACATGTGTTTAAGTGCCGGAGTGTGTGTTTTGATTGTGTATTATTTGTGTGCCATGGATCCATCTTCACTTCTGTGGCTTTATGGAGCCCCCTTACCACACAGGTTTTTTCTTTCTGTTGTTTTTAATGACAGCAAGAAACTCAATTCTGTCTCAGTGTAGGCCGACATTTTCGCTGGCCGGCCCTCCATCCCTTCACGTTTGGCCTAGGCATTCCTTCACAGTGCCTTCGGAGCCTGGCAACCATTTCGCTGACTAAGGCCAACAGCTGGTGTCGATCAGCTCCTCCTACCGCTATTCACCAGACCAGCTGATCGCCTTAAAGACCACAGGTGCCCGCTTGGACCAAAATGTTATTGCCTGTCTGAAAAACCTAGGCATAGGTGTCAACCTACCCCACAAACGTTCCTGTCGTGGTGGCAGAAAAAAACCGCTGAACGAGATCAACATCATCTGCGGTTCACCCTTCAACGATGTTAGTGCTGGCCCCACCGCCCACCATGGCCCTGTGCCACCCTCCATCCTCTGTGACCTCACTGACCTGCCTCATCCGTCCCGGGGCTCAAACCCATCCAACCTTATCACCATCCCACTCCAAAACATGACCACTCTGCCCCGTCAGCTATCTATGTGTGTCTTTAACGCACGTTCTGTTGGCCCCTCCACCAAACGATCAGCCATATACGACTTCACCATTGACCGCGACATGGACATTCTCCTGCTGACTGAGACCTGGCTTCGTCACTCGGGTGATGAGGCAAAGTGTCGTGACCTGACTCCCCCTGGCTATACGATGTTCTCCCTCCCCAGACAGCACAACACTAGTGTGACCCGAGGAGGTGGCATGGCCGTCGTCATCAAGGCCACCCTAGCTGAACACTGTGTCATAACAACGGACTTCCCTTTCCCTCATCTATCTTTTGAACTGGCCCAGATAACCCTGACCCTCCCGGACCAACGTGTGACCTTCTTCCTCCTCTACAGACCACCACCCAACAAGAAAAACAAACTGACTGTACCACTCTTCTTTGACGAACTGCCCGGCTTCCTGGACTGTGTGTACTTTACAAATAACAGCGTTATTGTGACTGGCGACTTCAACTTTCATGTAGATGACCCGTGTGATGGATATGCCCAAAAGATGTGCCAACAGTTAGATTTATTTAGTCTTAAGGAAAGTGTTAGAGACGCAACTCATACATGTGGACATATTTTAGATTTAGTTATTCATAGACATGATGATAATGTTGTTTTTTCTACTGATGTATGCCATGATCTTGCTTCTGACCATTATACTATTGTGTGTAAACTAGCCTTACAAAAAACCCACGCGTAGTTCTAAATATGTCTTTCGACGTCCGCTTAACAAAGAAAATCATGATAATTTAGCAAATGATATCGCGCAGTCCATAAC
Organism: Phymorhynchus buccinoides; assembly: GCA_017654935.2. NCBI lineage: Eukaryota > Metazoa > Mollusca > Gastropoda > Neogastropoda > Raphitomidae > Phymorhynchus > Phymorhynchus buccinoides. Next base: position 25,617 of record JAGGCT020004066.1, read on the forward strand.
GCCCACTATGTTAGTCTCTGAATTAAACAGCGAGCTCTCTGCTGTTTTAGACAAGCATGCGCCTGTGTCTGAAATCAAGCTCCGTGACGGAAAGCCCAGTCCGTGGTATAACTCTATTGCTGTGGAATTGTGCACGCTCAAAGTCGAACACAGACGCGCTGAGAGCACAGAGAAATATGGAGCGACAGGAAAGAAAAACCAGGCTCACAGTACACAAAGAAATCCACCGTGCTGCTATAGATAGGATAACCCAGTTAGTTGATTCTGCTAAGACCGCGTTCTAATCCTCGCTCGTTACTGGCTCGAATACGTGTAAACAACTGTTTAACAACAATAACTCTCTGCTTGGCAAATCCAAACCAGTTATTCTTCCAACAATTTCTGATGCAATTCTATTACCTAACATGTTTGCCGATTTTTTTAGGAATAAAATTATAGCTATACGTAATAGCTTTCAGTCTGTCCAGCAATTGGACGATCCTGCCACCATTTTCGAAGGTATCCCCTTTCTAACTTTCACCCCTGTTTCCCAGGACTTTTTTAAACGACTTATACTACGAACCACGCCAACAACCTGTGACTTAGACCCTATTCCCATCAAATTTCTGTTTCAACACATCGATCTTTTTCTACCAAATATAACCAATATAATGAACGAGTCACACTCTTCTGGTATCTTTTCCTCGGAATTCAAAACTGCTATCGTAAAACCTCTGCTCAAAAAAAAAAAAAATGACCCCAACGAACTGAAAAACTATCAACTCATATCAAATCTCCCTTATCTTTCTAAACTTATCGAAAGGCTTGTGCTTCATCAACTTTTCTCCCATCTGACCACACACAATCTTCTCAGTCCCCATCAGTCAGCCTATAGGCCAGGGCACAGCACAGAGACAGTCCTGTTGCGAATTCTGAACGATTTACTTCTTTCTCTAGACGAAGACAAAGTTTCGGTTCTCCTACTCCTTGATCTTTCAGCTGCCTTCGATACAATCGATCATGACATGCTTATTTCTCGTCTCGAACAAAATTTTGGAATCACTGGAAATGTCCTCAAATGGTTTCGTTCCTATCTTCATGAAAGAAAACAAATAGTTGTAGTAAATTAAAACAAATCTTCTGAGTCAGTTCTTGATTTTGGCGTCCCACAAGGCTCCGTGTTAGGACCAATTTTGTTCATTCTGTATATCACCCCATTGACCCCCCTCATAGCGAAACACTCTGTCCGTCATGAAATGTATGCCGATGATACTCAACTCAATCATCATGCCTCACCGCTAGCTCACGACCAGCTTATTCACACTCTTCAAGACTGTGTCACTGAAGTGAAAACATGGATGTCAAACAATAAGCTTAAGCTAAACGATGACAAGACTGAAGCACTTAGAGTGCTTCCCCCATCTGTTGACTCTAGCTCTCTGCCCTCCACCATTGCCCTTGGAGATTCCAACATCCATTTTTCTGAACATATTCGCAACCTTGGTGCTTTCTTGGATGAAGACCTTTCCATGCAACATCATATCACTAAGATCTGCCAGGCTGCATACATCGAACTCAGGCGAATCAGCTCTATACGCCCCTTTCTCACGACCGAGGCAACCAAAACGCTAGTCAGTTCATACATTTTGTCTAGATTAGATTACTGCAACTCCCTTCTACTTGGTTGCCCACAGGCGCTTCTCAAACCCTTACAACAACTTCAAAACTCTGCTGCTAGAATGGTCTTCAAAGCCAAGCGTCTTCAACACAACATCACCTCTACTTAAAGAGTTACATTGGCTACCCGTTCAACAAAGAATAAACTACAAAGCTGCCTGTCTCTGCTATCAGATCATATCGGGAACAGCACCGCAATACCTCTCTGAGCTTCTTGAAATTTACGTTCCTTCTCGATCTCTCCGCTCAGCAAATGACAATAGGATCTTTCGAATACAAAAATTTAAACGTGATAGGCACGGCGGTAGAGCTTTTCCCTAACCCTAACCCTGAAAACCCATCTGTTCTGGCAGTCTTTCCAATAACACCCCCATCTCCATGTGCACGTGTGCGTGTGCGTGTGTGTGTGTGATTGTGCGTGTGTGTGTGATGTGTGTGTGTGTGTGTGTGTGTGTGTGTGTCCTGTCAGTCCTGGCTACTATCAAATTCGTTGCATAATGGCTATATTCGTAAATACCTCTCAGATGAAGCCACAGCAAAGCTTGTTACTTCCCTCATCTTATCTCGTATTGACTACTGTAATGCTCTCCTTTCTGGCCTATCAGTTGTCTTCTGTATCTTGTGTCCAGCGTATTCAAAACACAGCTGCTCGTCTTGTCCTTAGGAAGAAAAAGTTTGATCACGTTAGCCCTCTTCTGCGTTCTTTGCACTGGCTTCCTGTCGCAGACAGAATTGAGTATAAATTAAACACCCTTTGCTATAAATCTATTCATAAAGCTGCTCCATCTTACCTCTGTGACAATATTTCCATCTATACGCCAGCTCGCACTTTACGTTCAGTTTCTGACCCTCTTTCTCTCCAGATCCCTAGGTATAAGCTTTCAACTGTTGGTCGGACGCTCTTGCGGCTGTTTCAGGACACGACCTCCTGGAACAAACTCTCCGCTCTCCCTCCGTCAGCGACCGACTCTCTCTGCTTTCAAAGCTAACCTCAAAACCCACCTGTTCCCCCGTCATTAAAGCTCCTCTCTCTTTATCTTCTCTCTCTTGCCATTAGGTCTGTTTCTGCTGTATTCCATTTATGTTTTTTTATGGTATCTGTGTGTGTTCGCGTTGTATTGCGTTTGTGTTTGAATGCGCTTTGAATGCTAACGTGTGTGTGCGCTTGATTTGATTTCTATCAAGATTCAGCGCTGTATAAATACTGTATGTTGTTGCTGTTGTTGTGTGTGTGTGTGTGTGTGTGTGTGAGTGTGGTGTGTGTGAGTGTGTGTGTTAACGCTGTGCACGTGCGCACGACATGTATGTCCGTATGTTTGCATGTATGTATGTATGTGTGTGTGTATGTGTATGTATGTAATTTGTGAGCGTGTGCGGCGAATGTGAAGTGTGCGTGCGCCCACGGCCGCGCTTCAAAGCAGGTGTGTGAGTGTGTGAGTGTGTTGCTGTGTGTTCTGTTCTGGGTACATCTGCTTGCATGTGTATGAGTGAATGCGTGCGCAGGAGAGATTTGTGTTCAGAAGGAGGGGGGGGGGGAGGGAGTGGGGGAGTATGTGGTTTGTGTGAGTATGTGTCTGTGAGTGTGAGTACACGTGAGTGCTTGGTGTATGTGAGTGCGCGTGTGTGTATGTGTGTGTGCGTGCGTGTGCGCGTGTTTTGTACAAGTGTATGCTTGAGTAAGTTTGTGTGCGTTTCAGTGATAATGTGTTTTATGTATGTTTGATGAAATATGTGTGTGTGCATGTGTGTGTATGTATGTCTGTGTGCCAAGAACGCGTTCGTGAGTGTGTTTGTGACTGTAAGCGTGTGTGTGCGTGTGTGAGTGTTTCAATACTGAGTGTAAAGCGCTTTGATGCTCGGGTAAAAAGCGCTATATAAATATCCGTTTATTATTAGTATTATGAGCATCATGTGTTTGAGGTGATGGTAAAAACAATAATGATGATGATGATGATAATTAGGTGATCTATGATAATGATCAGATATATGAATATTCCGACAAGACAAGATGGCCGCCGCTCAGCGTCATTTTGAGCACCATATGTTGAGGTGTGGTAATAACAGTAATGATGATGATGATGATATAATAATGAGAATTATGATGATAATAGACAGAAAAGATGGCCGCCGCTCAGCGTCTTATGAGCAGCATGTGTTGAGGTGTGGCGAATAACAATAATTATGATAATAATAATGATAATTATGATGATTAGACAGACAAGATGTTCCGGGGGGACCGCGCCCAGGGGCGTCATTATGAGCACCATGTGTTGAGGTGTAATAACAATAATGATGATGATGATTATAATTATGAAACGATAATTATAATTATGATAATGAGACAGACAAGATGGCCACCACTCAGCGTCATTATGAGCACCATGTGTTGAGGTGTAATAACAACAATGATTATGATGATGGGTCAGTGTGATAATAATAATGATAATTATGATGATAATGAGACAGACAAGATGGCCACCACTCAGCGTCATTATGAGCACAATGTGTTGAGGTGTAGGGGTAATTAACAATAATGATGATAAATTATGATAATTATAAGATAATTATGAAGGCAATTATGCATAATGAGACAGACAAGATTGCCGCCCCGTTCAGCGTCATTATGAGCACCCAGGTGTTTGAGGTGTAATAACAATAATGATTGATGATGATTATAAATTATGATAATAATATATGATAATTATGATGTTAATGAGACAGACAAGATTGGCCGCCGCTACACCAGCGTCATTACATGAGCAGCATGTGAAGAGGTGTAGGTAATAACAATAATAGATGATGATGATGATGATGAGACAGACATGATGACTGCCGATGATGATGATGGTGATGATGACGAGGTGATGCAAGACATGACGATCATGGTTAGGAAAAAGGATTTTTTTTTCGTTTTGCTTTTCTGTCTTTCTTTTCTTTCTTTTCTAATGATCTTTATCCCCATGATTATGATGTTTATAAGGGAAAACGACGACGACGTTTTCTTATGATGATGGTGATTCGGATGATAAAACTTGATGATGATGGTAATAAGCAAACATCATCTCCCTGATGATTTTCGTATAACCGATGGTGATGCTGTATTTTGATTTTGATGATGTAAACCATGATGGTCATAGGTCGCAAGATGATGATTTATTTTCCATTGGCATTGTACAAACGCAAATGACAATATTGTCTTCCACTGATGATGTTGATAAGTTTTACATCCAAATTAGAATGATGATGATTAAAGAACATCCCTATCCTCGAATTTACATTCCCAAAAAATATGTTACTCTCACACCTCATGATGGTGGACTTCATGATGCTCTCCGCTATTCTTGGATCACTTATCAATGCAACTCACACCACTTCTGCCTTCCGTTTTTGTTCCCACACATTTTCTGTGAAGGTTCTTTCTTTTTTTTCCTGGCTTTTGTTTTGCATTTTATACATCCTGAGTTTTGCGATGCACCAATTTATTTAAAAGCATTTTTTTCTTCGGCTTTTATTTTTCTGTTTGTCTAGTGCTTTCTTTGTTGTCTCTTTTTGGCTTTTCTTTGTTCCCTTTTCCCCCATTCAACTGGGTTATAAGGAAAACAAAATCAAAAGGTTTTCTTTTATCCTAGTTTTGGAAAAAGAAAACACTGGATATAAGAAAACCCTAACCCCATTCCTGTTTATCTGTGACTTCGGCTTTTCTTATAACCGGATTTCGCTGTAGCATGGAAAAACATGCGACTGGCTTTATTGCAGGCATGATAATCTAACCCTAGTGCTGGAAAAATGTGAAAATTTGGCTGTAGGCATAAAATTTTTTTTGTTTTTTGGAGTAGGAAATATGAGACTGGCTGAGCATGGTGACCAAAGGCATAACCCTAGTGCGTAGGCAAAGTGTCCATAGGTTTGAAATGTCCGCAGGCCTAACCCCAGTTCTGGATCACGGTGTGACTGGGTGTGTGCGCTCACGCACGTGCGTGTGCATGCATGAATAGATTCAAAGGCGATTCTGGAAGTTTGACCCTAACCCTAGTGCACTATATGCTTTTACAGCCAGTTTTGTTTTGTGCACAGGGAAAACCCTAGTACCATGTATAACACCAGACTCACCTTTCTTGGATCTCAAACCTAACCCTAGTGCTGGAGGAAGGGGTAGGATGGATTTATATTTAGTCCTTTACGTAACCCTAGTGCTTTGAAAAACAACATCTGATAAGATAAAAAATATCATCAAAACCTAACCCTATATCCTAACATGCTTTATAAAACATGAGACTGGCTTATAGTAAATCCTAAGCCTAACCCTAGTGCTGCACTATACTATAAGACTGGGTGTGATGTACCACTTTAATCCTTTTGCCGCCAACCCTAGTTTTCAGCCAAAAATGTACCACTTAAACATAACTGAGAAGCGAAAAATTAGTCCTGCAATATTATGAATTCATCTGTGGCATGTATAACATTAGGCTTATCCTTACCTCCTGGATATTAATGTGATACTGGTCTTTGGATAAAAGGCCCTGATTTGATGCCTGGAAAAATGTGACAATGGGTGTTCTTTAACCATAACCCTAACCCTTCCATTAACTGCAAAAATGTGGTGAAAGGGTTAAAGTCTTTAACCCTAACAACACTCGTTGGAAAAATGTGACTTTTTGGCATTAGGCATTAGGTACTTTATAGTCCCAGAGGCGTCTCAATGTGATTCGGGTTGCTCCGCACCTAACCCTAGCGGGTCGCAGGCCAGGAAAAACGCGCCACCCGAATGTTTGTGTGTGTTTTTGTTGTCCTCGAAAAACATGAGACTTGCGATTTTCTGTCACCCTATGAGGGGTCCTCGTAAAACATGTACCAAATGACAAGTTTTCGTTGCCACTGGGTTTAACGTATGCTACTGCATGGGGGCACACGGGACTTTGGGTTTATCGTCTCATCCGAAAGACTCCCGTTCAGACCTGCATTAAGGCCTGAGACTTTGAATGAGAGGAAAAACATCCCCTGTAGTCCAGGTTCGACTCGGTTTTTTTTTGGGACTTTTTAGGCGAACGCGTACCACTGTTTTGACTCTTGACCATATAACTTGGTTTTTATATGTATTTATTAATAACTTTCGAAATGTATGTACCTCTCTTGGGGGAAACTACAATCAGTCACAATGTTGGGAATTCGTGCGACTGCGCCCCCTTTTCTCCTTCCGTGTCTGCCTGTCTGTCCTGACTGTCTGTTTGTCTGTGTGCATGGCCTACTCACGGGATATCATCGGAATCGGAATCGAAGTTGAGACTGAAGTTGCCGATTCAGCAACATGCCCCAGGTGTCGTAGGTCTCCTTGCACACGATCAGGGAGTAGTTATAATAATAATATAATAGTGAATCATTTATATAGCGCATTCCTCCACCAATGTGAAGCTCTATGCGCTTAACAACAAAAATAATTTAAAAGCAAGAAATTCAACAACAAAAGAAATAATCGGTCACACACATGCAAATAGGCATACAGCATACACAACACCCCACCCCACACATACACTCACGTACGTTGCGCACACGCATGTGGTGTGTGCACACGCAACTACGCACTACGCACACACACACACACACACACACCACGCACGCACCGCACACGCACACGCACACCACACACACACACATGCACACACTATCGCCGTCCGTCATATAGGTCTAGATCTAGACTATACCTCGGAGGTCAACAAACGTTTCTACTCCAGTCCCGACTCGTGGTTATGGCATCTCGAGACGTGTTCAAAAGGTCACGATTTTTATTTTTGTGATTAAAGCCTACAAGCTACACAATAGCATTAAATGCAAGATGAGAATTTTGGCTACATAATGACATACCGTGTGCTCAAAAAGTTATCAGCCTAACTATGTAGGGGTTACACGAAAGACAAAACACAACCTCGACAAAGATTGAGTTGCAAAATGAATGAAAATCTGTTTTAACATCCATCCGGTCTGAAACAGACAATTATGGGACATTAGTAGATATAAAAATGGTGGGAACGATCCTGCAGGCAGTGCCCAGATGACAGTGCACACCATAACGTCCCGATTTTTGTTTAACTATCGTTCGTTCCTGAGAACGCTATTTGAGGGTTGAATGGGAGCAACTGCCGATTCCTAGCTTTATATAGCTCTCTATCTCCCTTTCCTGGGTTTCCAGAGAGAGTAAGACTATATAAAGGTGCATTTTATTAGTGAATATGACGGCATGTTTTCAGCAGCCTGTTTTCTTTTTTCATACCATACTTCTCCCACGTAAAAAATGGAAAACCCTACCTCATTGCTGCAATTATAGAAGAATCAAAGTAAATAGCAGTTGCATCTTTTGCATGATAATCACGAGCAAAAGAGGCCCGTATGAATCAACGGTAAAATTTATCACAGCTAAAGAGGTTCTCTGAATGAACGTATTTAAACTTTCTCTCAATACTAAAAACCAAAAAGTTAGATAGAGATGTTATTAATAAATGATTGTTATGGTTCAGAACATGGTTCGGCACCAAGACAGTAATTTTCCGATTAAAAAGACCAGCACTGTAGGCATCTTTTTACGGAGTTTTTCATGATGTTCTGCCAAGGCTGACTGAGAAGTTCTGCAGATGGCTGCCAACGTATCTGAGACATAACATTCCGCATCGATTTGTAGTATATCCGCGTTAGTTTTCTTGACTGATAAATATTTTGTTGCTATAGGATGAACATGTTTCAATTTTACAGATGATAATGCTAGAATCAAATCAGTGGAAAATAGTATTTGATTAACCCCCTCCAAGACGACTAGGTTAAACGCTTCTGCTGGTACAGCAAATGTCTAGAATCCTTTGGTTGCTGACGGTATTGATTATGGATTATTCTTGAAAAGGTCAAACATTACTGGGGCGAATCTATGCAAATCTGCTCCACAAGCATCAAGGATGTCTATTATTTTACAAGAAGCTGAAAAGGCCAATAGAGGCAGTAGCTACTAATCCAGAGACAGTGCTTCACTCACAAGTCTGCTGTTGCATGTTACAGTTATCAATGTAACTTTATAATTCGTTGATAACCTCTCTGTCTTGTAGATATTGATTCCCTTGAATATCCAATGTCAAGATATTTTGATCAGTTAACTTTCCATTGTCAATTACATACAGTGCTGTGGAGGATTGGAGGGAAGGTACAACAATTCAATGACGTACATCTTCCAAAATGCATGTCATCATCACAGTGTCAAGTTGACCAAGTGTGCTAATTTTGTATGTAGCATTAATCCCTTCATAGTTCGGCCAAGAACTTTTTGAACACATGGTAACATCGGTTAGCAGAAAGTGGAGTCTAAAAACATTTTAGCAAGCGTGGCAACGGATAAGCGAAATTCGGATAAGCTAAGTCAAAATGTATCTCCCTGGCACTTTGGCTATGCCGTGGTCGACTGTTTATGAGCATTATTTGTTCTGTTTCAGTTCCAGTATCGCACTATGTAACATGGTGTTCTTAGGATCACTTTGTTCTGTTCGTTCAATAACCCATGGTGTTTCGTGGATTACGTTTTTTCTGTTTCAGATCAAGTACTACATGGTGTTCTGGGATCACTTTGTTTCTGTTTCATTCAAGTATCACATGGTGTTCTTCGGATCACTTGTTCTGTTTTCAGTTCAAGTACCACCTGGTTTCTTGGGTCACGTTGTTCTGTTTCAGTTCAAGTACCACATGGTGTTCTTGGTCACTTTGGTTCGTTTCGTTCAAGTACCACATGGCATGTTCTGAAAAAAGAAATCACTTTGTTCTGTTTCAGTCAAGGCCACATGTGTGTTCCTTGGATCACTTGTTCTGTTTCAGTCAAGTACCACATGGTGTTTCTTGGATCACTTTGTTTCTTTTTCAGTTCAAAGTACCTACATGGTGTTTCTTGGTATCACTATTGTTCTGTTTCAGTTCAAGTATCCGACATGGTGTGTCTTTGGCTCACATTTGTTCTGTTTCAGTTCAAGTACCGCATGGTTTCTTGAGCGCAGAGCAAGCGCCATCATAAAGAAGTGCTCCGTCCCGAAAGTGCTGCTGCTGGGTGTTTCGACACGGCTGTGGAGAAAGAGGAACCCGGGACGACTGAAGTTGGCCCAGCCATTTTATCCAAGGTATGTTAAACTATCCTGGTGTTTATACACTATATTTAACACTTATATTATACCTATATTATACTTACATGGTGTTTTCTGGATATCAATTAGAGATGTCTGGGTGTGTCACACTGCTGTGGAGAAGAGGAACACCGGGACAGACTGAAGTGGCCAGCAGTTTTATCCAAGTAGTGTTACAATTTAACACTATAATCATCAATCAATTAAATCAATCATCAATCAATTTACGGTCTTCAACAAGAAATGTGTTGCTCAACATTGCGGCATAAAATACAGAATAAATAATAAAAACATTCATTAAGTGTCATTACCCACTGAAGAAGTACAATTCTTCCAAACAAATAGGCGCCAAGTCGATACTGGAAACAATGAATAGTTACACAGGAGCACACCACACACACACCACACACTGAAGAAGACAATTCTTCACAACAATAGGCACAAGTAGATAACATGAAACATGAAGTAACAGGACACACACACACACACACTGAGAAGACCAATTCTCACAGACAATAGGCACAATTCGATAACATGGAAAGCAATGAAAGTTACTGAGCACAACACACACGTACACACTGGAGAAGACAATTCTAACCAACACTAGGCACAAGTAGATACATAGGAAACATGAAATTAACAGGAGCAAACACACACACACCCACACACTCGCACGGCGCTAAGCACGCTCACACAGAGAAATTTGTTTGATCAGCACTGATAAATGATAAGAAAACAACCCTTTAAGCCGAATTTGTGTGTGTGACTTTAATTATGCCGCTTATTTTGTTTGGTGAGGGAGCCAAGGGGCTCCTTTCTTCAGCCAAGGGCTCCTTCTTTCCAGCCAAGGGCCCTTCTTTCAGCCAAGGGCTCCTTCTTTCAGCCAAGGGGGCTCCTTCTTTCAGCCAAGGGGCTCCTTCTTTCAGCAAGGGGCTCCCTTCTTTCAGCCAAGGGCTCCTTTTCTAAAATCCTAAATCAACACGGTTTAGTGTTCAGCCAGCGGTGTTCCGTGGCTGGAGAGACTGCCCCAGTATTGTTCAGGCATAAGGTGTTCCATGGATGGAGAGACTGCCCAGTAGTGTTCAATGTTCCATGGGTAGAGAGACTGCCAGTAGTGTTCAGAATAAGGTGTTCCATGGAATGGAGAGACTGCCCGCAGTAGTGTTCAGTGTTCCATGGATGGAGAGCTGCCCAGTAGTGTTCAGTGTTTCGGCATGGATGGAGAGACTTGCCCCAGTAGTGTTCAGATGTTCCATTGTGAGAGAGCTTGCCCCGTAGTGTTTCAGTGTCCATGGCTGGAGAGACTGCCCCAGTAGTATTCAGCATAAGGTGTGCCATGGATGGAGAGACTGGCCCCAGTAGTGTTCAGTGTTCCTGGCTTGGAGAACTGCCCCATATTATTCAGCATAATGTGTTCCATGGCTTGAGAGACTGCCCAGTAGTATTCAGTGTTACCATGTGTAGAGAGACTGCCCCAGTATTATTCAGCATAAGGTGTTCCTTGATGGAGAAGCCGGTGGGGGGGGGGGGGGGGAGGGGGGGGGGGGGGGGGGAGGGAGGGGGGGGGGGGGTGCCCCAGTAGTATTCAGTTTCCATGTTTATAGGAGACTGCCCAAGTAGTGTTAGTGTTCCATGGCTGAGAGACTGCCCCAGTAGTATTCAGCATTAAGGTGTTCATGGATGGGAGAGACTGCACCCCAGTATTGTTGCAGTGTTCCATGTGTAGAGAGACTGCCGCCAGTAGTAGTCCAGTGTTACCATGTGTAGAGAGACTGGCCCCGAGTACTATTCAGCATAAGGTGTCCAGGATGAAGACTGCCCCAGTAGTGTGCAGTGTTCCATGTGTAAGAGAGACTGCCCCGCAGTATTTGTTCAGTGTTCGCATGGATGGGAGACTGCCCCCGTAGTGTTCAGCATAAGGTTTCATGGTTGTGAGAAACTGCCCCATTAGTGTTCAGCATAAGTGTTCCAGTGTAGGAGAGACCGGCCCCAGGAGTGTTCAGTGTTCCATAGGGTGGAGAGACTGCGCCCAGTAGTGTTCAGACATTCAGGTTTTACCATGGATGGAGAGACTGGCCATTAGGTTCAGCATCATGTGTTCCATGGATGGAGAGACTGCCCCAGTAGTATTCAGCAATCAGGTGTTCCATGGATGAGAGACTGCCCCAGTAGTGTTCATTCAATCAGTGTTTCATGGATTGGAGAGACTGCCCCCAGTAGTGTTCAGCATCAGTGTTCACATGCTCTGGAGAGACTGGTCCCCAGTAGTGTTCAGCATAAGGTGTCTCTGGTGGAGAGACGCCCCAGTATGTTTCAGCAGAATGTGTTCCATGCTCTTGAGAGACTGCGCCTCAGATAATGTTCAGCATAAGGTGTTCATCATGGCTGGAAGAGACTGCGCCAGTAGTGGTTTCAGTGTATCCATTATGGAGAACTGGCCCCAGTAGTGTTCGCATCAGGTGTTCCATGGATGGAGAACTGCCCCGTAGTGTTCAGCTTTTCCATGGATGAGGGCTGCCCCATATGTTACAGCATCAGGTGTTCCATGGAATTGGGAGAGACAGCCCAGTAGATGTTCAGCTTGTTTTCCATGATGGAGAGACTGCCCCAGTAGTGTTCTAGCATAGGTGTACATGGCTTGAGAGAACTGCCCCAGTAGTGTTCAACATAATGTGTTCCATGTGTAGAGATACTGCCCCGTAGTGTGCAGATGTTCCATGGGTGGAGAGACTGCCCCAGTATGGTTCAGTGCATCTAGGTGTTCCATGGATGGAGTAGACTGCCCCAGTAAGTGTTCATGCATAAGGTGTTCATGGATGTAGAGACTGCCCATAGTGTTTCAACATAAGGTGTTACATGGTCGGGAGAGACTGCCCCAGTAGTGTCAGCATAAGGTGTTCCATGTCTTGAGAGACTGCCCCAGTTAGTGTTTCAACTAGGTGTTCCCATGTGTAGAGAGACTGTGCCCAGTAGTGTTCAGTGTTCCATGGATGGAGAGACTGCCCCAGTAGTGTTCAGAATAAGGTGTTCGCATGGCTATGGAGAGACTGCCCCAGTAGTGTTCAGCATACGGTGTTCCATGGGCTGAGAGACTGTCCCGAGGAGTGTTCAGCATAATGTGTTCCATGGCTGGAGAGACTTCCAGAGTGTTCAGCATAAGGTGTTCCATGATGGAGAGACTGCCCCCAGTAGTGTTCCGTGTTCCATGGCTGAAGAGACTGCCCAGTAGTAAATATTCAGCGTAATGTGTTTCCATGGCTTGAGAGAACTGCCCAGTGTATTCCGTGTCCATGTGTAGGAGACTGCCCCAGTATGTATTCAGCATAAGGTGTTCTGGATGGAAGAGACTGCCCAGTAGTATTCAGTGTTCCATGTGTAGAGAGACGTCCCCAGTAGTGTTCTAGTGTTCCATGCTGAGAGAGCGGCCCCAGTAGTATTCAGCATAAGGTGTTCCATGGATGGAGAGACTTCCCCATTATGGTTCAGTGTTCCATGTGTAGGAGAGACTGCCCCAGCTAGTATTCAGTGTTCCATGTGTAGAGAGACGCGCGCAGTAATGTATTCAGCATAAGGCTGTTCCTGGATGGAAGACTGCCCCAGTAGTGTTTCAGTGTTCCATGTGGTAGAGAGACTGCCCCGAGTAGTTTCAGTGTTTCCTGTATGGAGAGACTGCCCCAGTAGTGTTCATGCATAGGGTGTTCCAGGATGGAGAGACTGCCCATTAGGTTCAGCATAAGGTGTTCCATGTGTAGAGAGACTGCCCCAGTAGTGTTAATGTTCCATGGGTGTAGAGACTGCCCCATAAATATGGTTCACATCAGGTGTTCCATGGGATGGAGAGACTGCCCAGTAAGTGTTCAGCATCAGGTGTTCCATGGATGGAGAGACTGCCCCGTATTTTATATCGCATCAGTGTTCATGGATGGAGAGACTGCCCCAGTAGTGTTCAGCATCAGGTGTTCCCTGGATGGAGAGACTGCCACAGTAGTGTTCAGCATCAGGTGTTCCATGGCTGGAGAGACTGTCCCAGTAGTGTTTCAGCATAAGGTGTTCCATGGATGGAGAGACTGCCCCATAGTGTTCAGCATAATGTGTTCCATGTCTTGAAAGAGACGCCCCAGTAGGTGTTCAGGCATAAGGTGTTTCATGGCTGGAGAGACTGCCCGCAGTAGTGTTCAGTGTCCATGGATGGAGAGACTGCCCCAGTCTTGTCATCGATCAGGTGTTCCATGGATGGAGAGACTGCCCCAGTAGTGTTGCGTTTTCATGGATGGAGAGACTGCCCCAGTAGTGTTCAGCAACAGGTGTTCCATTGATGAGAGACTGCCCATATAGTGTTCAGCATAAGGTGTTTCCATGGATGGAGGCCCTGCCCAGTAGTGTTCAGCATAAGGTGTCCCATGGCTTGATAGACTGCCCAGTAGATAGTTCAACATAAGGTGTTCCATGTGTAAGAGAGACTGCCCCATTAGGTGTTCAGTGTTCCGATGGGTGGAGAGACTGCCCGAAAGGGGGGGTTAAAGTGTTCGCATAAGGTGTTCATGGATGAGAGACTGCCCAGTAGTGATTCAGCAAATAAGGTGTTCCATGATGGAGAGACATGCCCCAGTATTGTTCAACATAAGGTTGTTACATGGCTGGAGAGACTGCCCCAGTAGTGGTTCAGCATAAGGTGGTCATGGCTTGAGATACTGCCCCAGTAGTGATTCAACATAAAGGTGTTCCATGTGTAGAGAGACTGCCCAGTAGTGTTCATTGTTCCAGGATGAAGAACTGCCCCATATAGTGTTCATAATAAGGTGTTCCATGGCTGATAGAGACCTGCCCCTAGTAGTGTTTCAGCATAAGGTGTTCCATTGCTGAGAGACTGTCCCAGTAGTGTTCAGCGTGGTGTTCCATGGCTGGAGA
>JAGGCT020004066.1:40821-75080 GCA_017654935.2 Phymorhynchus buccinoides
AGAACACCACAGTTTGTTTGTTGGTTGAGGGTCAGAAACACCACAGTTGTTGTTGGTTGGGGTCAGAACAACACAGTTTTGTTTGTTTTGTTGCTTTTTTTAGGGGTCAGCACACCACAGTTTGTTGGTTGGGGGTCAGAACACCACTGTTGTTGGTTGGGGGTCAGAACACCACTATTTGTTGGTTGGGGGTCAGAACACACCCCCGTTGTGGTGGTGGTGGGGTCGAAAAAACACCACAGTTTGTTTGTGGTTGTGGGGGTCAGAGCACCACAGTTTGTTTGTTGGTTGGGGGTCAGAACACCACAGTTGTTGTGGTTGGTTGGGGGTCAGAACACCACAGTTTGTGCGTTGTTGGGGGGGGGTCAGAAAACACCACAGTTTGTGGTGAGGGTGTCAGAACACCACAGTTTGGTGCTGGTTTGTTGGTTGGGGGTCAGAAAACCACAGTTTGTTGTGGTTGGTTGGTTGGGGTTCAGAACACCACAGTTTGTTTGTTTGTTGGTGGTGGGGTCAGAAAAAAACACCACATGTTTGTTGGTTGGTTGGGGCGTCAGAAAATAACACCACAGTTTGTTGTGGTTGGGGGTCAGAACACAGTTTGTTGTTGGTTGGGGGTCAGAAACACCACAGTTTGTTGGGTTGTCGGGGTTCAGAACACCAAAGTTTGTTTGTGAGTGGTTGGGGGTCGAACACCACAGTTTGTGGTTGGTTGTTGGGGGTCAGAACAACACAGTTTGTGCTGTTTGTTGGTTGGGGGTCCGAACACCACAGTTTGTTTTTTGATTGGTGGGTTGGGGGGTAGAACACACAGTTTCTGCTGTTGTGGGTTGGCGTCAGAACACCACAGTTTGTTGGTTTGGTGCGTTGGGGTCAGAACACCACCGTTGTTGGTTCGGTGGTTGGGGGTCAGAACCACCACAGTTTGGTTGGTTGGTTGGGGCAGAAAACACAGTTGGTGGTTGGGTGGTTGGGGGTCAGAAACACACAGTTGTTGGTTGGTTGGGGGTCAGAACACCACAGTGTTTGTGGTTGGTTGGGGGTCAGAACACACAGTTTGTGCTGTTTGTTGGTTGGGGGTCAGAAACACACAGTTTGTGCTGTTTGTTGGTTGGGGGTCAGAACACCACAGTTTGTTGGTTTGGTTTGTGGGGTCCGAACACCACAGTTGTTTGTTGTTGGTTGGTTGGGGGTCAGAAACACACAGTTTGTTGGTTGGTTGGTTGGGGGTCAGAACACCAAAGTTTGTGCTGTTGTGGTTGGTGTCAGAACACCACGTTTAGTTTGTTGGTTGGGGGTCAGAACACACAGTGTTGGTTGGTTGGTGGGGGTCAGAACACCACAGTTTGTGCTGTTTGTTGGTGCGGGGTAGAACAACCACAGTTTGTTTGTGGTGGTTGGGGGTCAGAACACCACAGTTTGTTTGTTGTTGGTTGGGGGGTCAGAAACCACAGGTTGTTTGTTGGTGGGGTCAGACACCACTCGTTTGTGGTTGGGGGTGTCAGAAACACCACGTTTGTGCTGTTTGTGTTGGGGGTCAGAACACACAGTTTGTTGTGTGGGGGTCAGAACACCACTGTTTGTTTGTTGGTTGGGGTCAGAAACACCACAGTTGTTTGTTGGTTGGGGGTCAGAAACACCACAGTTGTTTGGTTGGGGTCAGAACACCATGTTTGTTGGTTGGGGGGAGTCAGAACACCACAGTTTTGCTGTTTGTTGGTTGGGGGTCAGAACACCCAGTTTGTTGGTTGGTTGGGGGTCAGAACACCACTGTTTGTTTGTTGGTTGGGTCTGGTAGAACACCAGGGTTGGTTGGTTGGTTGGGGGTCAGAAACCACGGTTTGTTGGTTGGGGTCAGGAACACCACAGTTGGTTGGTGGTTGGTTTTGGGTCAGAACACCACAGTTGGTTCGTTGGTGGTTGGGGTCAGAACACACAGTTGGTTGGTTGGTTGGTTAGGTCAGAACAACACAGTGTTTGTTGTGGTGGGGGGTCAGAACACACAGTTGTGTGGTGGGGTCAGAACCCACTGTTGTTGGTTGGGGGTCCAGAACACCACAGTTTGTGGCTGTTGTTGGTTGGGGGTCAGAACACCACAGTTTGTTTGTGGTTGCAGGGGTCAGAAAAACACTGTTGTTGATTGGTGGGGTCAGAACACCACAGTTGTTTGTTGGTTGGGGTCAGAACACACAGTTTGTTTGTTGGTGGGGTCAGAACACCACTGTTTGTGGTTGGGGGTCAGAACACCACAGTTTTTGCCTGTTTGTGTTGCGGGGTCAGAACACCACAGTTTGTTTGTTTGGTTGAGGGGTCAGACACACCACTGTTTGTGGTTGGTTGGGGGGACAGAACACCACAGTTTGTTGGTTGGTTGGTTGGTGGTCAGAACACCACTGTTTGTTGGTTGGGGGTCAGAACACCACAGTTGGTTGTTGGTTGGTGCGGGTTCAGAAACACCACAGTTTGTTGGTTGGTTGGTTGGGGGTCAGAACACACGGTTGGTTGGTTGGTTGGTGGGGCTGGGGGTCAGAAACAACACAGTTGTTGTTGTTGGTTGGGGGGTCAGAACACCACCGTTTGTTGTTGGTGTGGGGGTCAGAAACACCACAGTTTGTTGTTGGTTGGGGGGTCAGAACACCACAGTTTGTTTGTGGTTGAGGGTCAGAACACCACAGTTGGTTTGTTGTTGGGGGTCAGAACAACACGTTTGTTTGGTTGGTTGGGGCGTCAGAACACCAACAGTTGTTTGGGTTTGGGTCAGAACACCACAGTTGGTTGGGGCGGTCCAGAAACACCACTGTTGGTTGGGGGTCAGAA
This sequence comes from Phymorhynchus buccinoides, assembly GCA_017654935.2. Taxonomy (NCBI): domain Eukaryota; kingdom Metazoa; phylum Mollusca; class Gastropoda; order Neogastropoda; family Raphitomidae; genus Phymorhynchus; species Phymorhynchus buccinoides. Next base: position 43,639 of record JAGGCT020004066.1, read on the forward strand.
ACAACACAGTTGGTTTGTTTGTGGTTGGGTCAGAACACCACAGTTTGTTGTTTGTGGGTGGGGGTCAGAACCCCACAGTTTGTGTGGTTGGTTGGGGGTCAGAACACCACAGTTTTGTTGTGGGTGGGGGTCAGAAACACCACAGTTTGTTTGTTGGTTGGGTCAGAAACACCCACAGTTGTTGTTTGGTTGGGGGTCAGAACAACAAAGTTTCGTTTGTTGGTTGGTTGGGGTCAGAACACACAAGTTTGTTGTTGGTGCGGGTCAGAAACACCACAGTTGTTGTCTTGGTTGGGTGGGGGTCAGAACACTCACAGTTTGTTGTGGTTGGGTGTCAGAACACCCCAGTTTGTTTGTTGGTTGGTTGGGGGTCCAGAAACACCACAGTTTGTGCTGTTTGTGGTTGGGGGTCAGAACACCACAGTTGTGCTGTTTGTTGGTTGGGGGTCAGAAACCACAGTTTGTTTGTTGTGCGTTGGGGGTCGAACACCACAGTTTGTGCTGTTGTTGGTTGGGGGTCAGAACACCACAGTTTGTTGGTTGGGGGTTCAGAACACCACAGTTTGGCTGTTTGTTGGTGGGGTCGAACACCACAGTTTGTGGTGGTTGGGGTCAGAACACCACAGTTTGTTTGTTTGTTGGTGGGGGTCAGAACACACAGTTTGTTGGTTGGTTGGGGGTCAAAACACACGTTGTTGTGCGTTGGGGTCAGAACACCACAGTTTGTTTGTGGTTGAGGGTCCGAACACCACAGTTTAGTTTGTTGGTTGGGTAGAACACCACACAGTTTGTTTGGTGGTTGGTTTGGGGCAGAACACCACAGTTTGTTGGTGGTTGGTTGGGGGTCGAACACCCAGTTGTGCTGTTGTTGGTGGGGGTCAGAACACCACAGCTTGGTTGGTTGGTGGTTGGGGGTCAGAAAACACCACGTTGTGGTTGGTTGGTTGGGGTCAGAACACCACAGTTTGTGTGTGGTTGGGGGTCAAGAACGCCACAGTTTGTGTTTGTTGGTTGTTGGGGTCAGAACACCACAGTGGTTGGTTGGTTGGGGGTCAGAACCCCCACAGTTTGTTTGTTGGTGGTTGGGGGTCAGACACCACAGTTTGTGCTGTTGTTGGTGGGGGTCAGAACACCACAGTTGTGCTGTTTGTTGGTGGGGGGTTCAGAACACCACGGTTGTTGGTTGTTGGTGGGGTCAGAACAACACAGTTTGTTGGGTTGGTTGGTTGGGGGGTGTACCAGAACGTAACCACAGTTTTGTGGGTCTGTTTGTTGGGGAGGGGGAACACCACAGTTTGTGATGTTTGTTGGCTGGGGGTCAGAACACAACGCCATGTTTGTTTGTTGGTTGGGGGTCAGAACAACAGAGTTTGTTTGTTTGTGGGTTGGGGGTCAGAACAACACACGAGTTAGATTTGTTGGTTGGGGGTCAGAAGGTTACTGGTGGTTGGTTGGCAGTTTGAACATGCCAGCTAAGTATGTTTGTTTGTTGGTTGGGGGTCAGACGGTACAACACTAGAATTTTGGCTTGTTTGTTTGGCTTGGATGGGGTCAGAAGTCAACCACTAGTTTGTTTGTTGGTGGGTTGGGGGTCTGAACACCACAGTTTGTTTGTTGGTTGAGGGTAAGAACATCACAGTTGAGTTTGTTTGTTTGTTGTGGGTCAGCTAACAACACACTTAGTGCTGTTTGTGGCTTGGGGGTCAGAACACCACAGTTTGTTGGTTGGTTGGTTGGGTGTCAGAACACCACAGTTTGTGCTGTTTGTTGGTTATGGATTGGAACACAGTTGGAGGGTTGCAAGCTCGTCAGACCGACAGATTGTTTGTTGTGATTTGGGGGTCAGCTGGTGGGGGTTTGTTTGAACATTGGGGGTCAGACCACAGTTGTTTGTTGGTTGGTTGGTGGGGTCAGAGGTACACACAGTTTAGTTTGTTGGTTGAGGGTGGTTATGGGTCAGAACAGCCGACAGTTTGTTGGTTGGTTGGGAGGGTTCATTACACAACTGTTTGTTGGTTTGTTGTCAGAACACCACAGTTGGTTGGTTGGGGGGGGGGGTGCCACTGAGGGTTTGTTGGTTAACACACACTACCACCCATGTTTGTTATGTTGGTTGGGGGTTGGAACAACACAGTTTGTTTGATGGTTGGTAGGGGGTCTGACACCCACTAGTTTGTTGGTTGGTTGGTTGGGTCAGAACAACACAGTTTGTTTGTTTGTTGGTTGGGGGTCAGAACTCCACAGTTTGATTGTTTGTTGGTTGGGGGTCAGAACACCACAGTTTGTTGGTTGGTGGTCGGGACACCACAGTTGGGGGGTTGGGGGGTCAGTCTAACAGAGAAACACGAGTTAGTTGTGTTGGTTGGGGGTCAGAACATCACAGTTTGTTTGGATTGGGGGGGTGTCTAGGAAACAACGCACAGTTTGTTGGTTGGTGGGGGGGGGTGGGAGGGATGGTTTGTTGATTGGGGGGTGGTGCAGAACAGCGCAGTTTGTTTGTTCGTTGCTGGTTTGTTGGTTTGAGGAGGTTTGTTGGGGGTCAGAACATCAAGCAACCTAAACGTTTGGTGGTTGTTTGTCAGAACACCAGAGTTTGGGCTGTTGGTTGGTTGGAGGGGGTCAGCTAAACACACTCTAAGTTTGTTGTCTGGGTGAGTTGGTTGTGGGTGAGAACAACACAGGTTGTGAGTTTGTTGGTTGGGGGTCTAGAACAACACAGTTTGTTTGACAGTTGGTTGGGGGTCAGTGCAACACAGTTTGTTTGTTTGTTGGCTGGGTTTCAGAACAACACAGTTTGTATGTTTGTTGGTTGGGGCTCAGAGAAACACAGTTTGACAGTTTGTTGGTTGGCGGTCACAGTAACACAGTTTGTTTGTTTGTTGGGAGGAGGAGTCAGAACAACAATACAGCAACCAACGCACAGTTTGGTGGCTTGTTTTTTGGTTGTGGTGACCAGTGAGTTTGTTGGTGCATAGAGCAAACACGGGAAGCACTCAGCAAAGTTTGTTTGTCTTGGTATGGTTGGGGAGTACTAACAAAGCCGACAAGTTAGTGCTGTATTAGTTGGTATGGGAAGGTCGTAAACACCACTTAGTTTGTTGCTGGTGCTGGTTGGTTGGAACACCACAGATTGTATCTTGGTTGGTTAATTGTGGTTTTACCACAGTTTGTTTGTTGGTTGGTATTCAGAACAGCACAGTTAATGGGATTGATAGTAATTTCTTTTAAAACACCACAGTTTGAGTGTTGGTAGTGATGGGGGTCATAACGACAGAGTTTGTTTGTTTGATTGGTGGCGCTAATAGAACAACATATTGCGTTTGTTTGTTGGGTGCTTTTCTTCCCAACACAGTCTGTCGTGTCTGTTTCCTGGGGGTCAGAACACCACAGTCTGGCCTCTTGGTTGCCTGTCTGATCACCACAGTTTGTTTGTTGGTTGCGTGCTCATCATCTTCACAGTTTGTCACAAACTAATGGTCGGGGCGTCAGAACAAACAATGTATTTGTCAGATCCCTTTCCTATAATCACAGTCTATGCTGTTCCTTGGTTGAATCTCAGAACACCTCATGCAGTTTGCTCATTTGTCTTCTTCTTCCCTCCCAGTTAGTGCAATATGTGGATACAGGGTATTCAGAGCTACTCAGTTCATTTTGGTTGTTGGTTGACTTTTATCTTTATTGGTTTTACTTTGTGTTATTGATTTCAGCATATTGGGTGGCATTGGTTTTTTTAAAAATGGTTGATAGGTTAGTAGCGCAAATTGATGAGACCCTGTAGCATTGGCCATGATAAAGAGCATGGTGTTTTCTGTCTGACTGTTTCAACGTCTGCCTGTCTGTCTGTCTGTCCCTCATTCTCTCTCTGTCTCTCCATTACTTTCTCACTCTTTTTGCAGTTCGAACGAGCATTTAAAATTTAGATGAGACCACCCTGATCAAGCTATTCATCACGAAGTGTTGATTCGTCATCAACAGGGAATTAGAGAATGCCAGCATGTTATTCAAGCGTTCTACATAACACTGAAGTGTTGATTTTCATGAACAATTAAATTTGAGTATGAGTACGCAGCATGATAAAGTGTTCGTGATCACAGGAAGTGTTGAGTATTCATGGAACATTAAATTAGATGAGCCTTAAGGCATGATACAATAAGTGTTCATCTACGAAGTGTTGATTTTCTAGGGAACATTAAATTAGATGAGACAGGCGATGGATAGAATGTTTCACGAGCACAGAAGTGTTGATTTTGCATGAACATTAAATTAGATGAGACCAATAGGCATGATAAAGTGTTCTACACGAAGTGTTGTATTTTCATGACTATTTAATTAGATGAGTACCAGTCATGATAAAGTGTTAATTACGATATGTTGGTTTTCATTAAGCAATTTAAATTAGATGGAGGAGGCCCAGGCGTTATAATAGTGTTGATTACGAAGTGTTGATTCTGATATCCTCCCAGAACTATTAAATGCTGTCGATGAGACGCTTAGTCAGTAGTGATGTACTGTGCAGTTTTGGAATGTGCTCACGCACAGATGTGGGCTCCGCTATAGAATTTTGCATGACAAGAAGCATTTTTGGCATTAGTACTTTAGTATATTGCAGATTGCATTGATTCAGTGTTATTAGCGAGTAGTATGAAGTGATGTGATTTCCTGCATGATACGACATGGGTTTTGCGATTAATCCATGGTGGTTCACCACCTTTTGATAGAAGCAGTCTATCTCAGTCTTGAGAATCATGGTAGGGCTTCCGGCTTCCAGCGGTCTGTTAGACCGCGTTTTGCATGCAGAGTTAGGAATGTTGGATCTGTGCCCTATCCACTATTTGTCCATATTTAGATCGCTATATTCTGGGGACCAGCGAGTGTGTACGAATTACTTCTGTTATAAAGATTGTCCATGTCAGCACACCACAGAATCGTAGAAGAACGATTCATCCTAATATTGGTATTTATTTGTCGGCTGTCTGTAGATGCGGGGAACAGAGAGGAACATTGGATCGCTGATTATGAATATTGTCATGTGTCTGTACGACGGGGAGGCAAGCGAGGAACGTTGGATCCATGTTATGAATTATTGTCCATGTCTGTAGATGAAGAGAACGAGAAGGGCAACGTTGATTCCTGTTCATGATATTGTCCATTATTGTTGCTGGTAGTAGCCGGGTAAGCATATGAAGATAGATACGTTGGATGCCTGTTATGTTATTGTCTATGGTCGGTAATGACCAGCTGGGGAAGCAGATGTAGAAAGTTGTGATGTCGCTGTTTATGATTATATGGTCCGAATTTTATCAGCATGGTCTGTAGTATGGGGGAATGCAGAGAGGTTATACGTTGGATTCCTGTTATGATATTGTCCATAAGTCATGTAGATGGGGAACTGGGGGGAGAGTCAAGAAGAACGTTGGAATCCTGTTAATGAGATATTGTGCTGCATGATCTGTATACGGGGGAAGCAGAGAGGAAAGCGTTGGATCCTGTTTGTTGATATTGTTCATGGATCCTGTTTGTTGATATTGTTCATGGATCCTGTTTGTTGATATTGTTCATGGATCCTGTTTGTTGTTGATATTGTTCATGATTCCTGTTTGTTGATATTGTTCATGGATCCTGTTTGTTGTTGATATTGTTCATGGATCCTGTTTGTTGATATTGTTCATGGATCCTGTTTGTTGTTGATATTGTTCATGGATCCTGTTTGTTGTTGATATTGTTCATGGATCCTGTTTGTTGATATTGTTCATGGATCCTGTTTGTTGTTGATATTGTTCGTGGATCCTGTTTGTTGTTGATATTGTTCGTGGATCCTGTTTGTTGTTGATATTGTTCATGGATCCTGTTTGTTGTTGATATTGTTCATGGATCCTGTTTGTTATTGATATTGTTCATGGATCCTGTTTGTTATTGATATTGTTCATGGATCCTGTTTGTTGTTGATATTGTTCATGGATCCTGTTTGTTGTTGATATTGTTCATGGATCCTGTTTGTTGTTGATATTGTTCATGGATCCTGTTTGTTGTTGATATTGTTCATGGATCCTGTTTGTTATTGATATTGTTCATGGATCCTGTTTGTTGTTGATATTGTTCATGGATCCTGTTTGTTGTTGATATTGTTCATGGATCCTGTTTGTTGTTGATATTGTTCATGGATCCTGTTTGTTGTTGATATTGTTCGTGGATCCTGTTTGTTGTTGATATTGTTAATTTGTGTTGTGCAGGAATACACCAGCTGCCAGATGTGCCACCCAACACACCAAAGAAAGCATACGGTAGGGAACTCTGTTTCTACCTGATATTGTTAATTTGTATGTGTGGGTGGAATACACCTGCTGCCACATAAGTTCACCCAACTATTATGTGTGTGTGCGCGTGTGAAAGCATACGGTAGGGAACTCTCTTTCTACCTGTTATCTCTCTTGTGTATGTGTGCCATGGGTGTGACTGTGCACATAAGTTCATTCAACTATTATGGAGTGTGTGTCGCGTGTGTGTGTGTGTTGTGTGTATGTACTATGTGTGTGTGTGCATATGTCGGAGGCATTGGCATTCTTGTGTGAGTGAGTGTCCTTGGTGAGTGAGTGAGTGTCTTGTTGTGAGTGAGTGTGTGTACCTGTGTGAAGTGAGTGTGTGTGGTTGAGTGTCTGTGTGAGTGAGTGAGGTGTCTGTGTTGAGGTGAGTGTGTGTGATTATGTGAGTTGAGTGTTGTTATGATGTACGGTATGATCTGTGTGAGTGAGTATAGTTTGTACTGTGTGATATGAGTGTGTGTGATATGCTGTATTATATGTGGTTTTATGATGTACTCGGTATTATATGTGGTTTTATGATGTACTGTATTATATGTGGTTATATGATATGATGTATGTGGTTTTATGATATGCCGTATTATATGTGGTTTTATGATGTACTGTATTATATGTGGTTTTATGATGTGCTGTTATGTGTGTTTTATGATATGCTGTATTATATGTGGTTTTATGATGTACTGTATTATATGTGGTTTATGATATGCTGTATTATATGTGGTTTTATGATGTACTGTATTATATGTGGTTTTATGATGTACTGTATTATATGTGGTTTATGATATACTGTATTATATGTGGTTTATGATAAACTATTATATGTGGTTTATGATATACTGTTCTATATGTGGTTTATGATGTACTGTATTATATGTGGTTTATGATATACTGTATTATATGTGGTAAAAATATATATGTGGTTTATGATATACTGTTCTATACGTGGTTTATGATGTACTGTATTATATGTGGTTTATGATATACTGTATTATATGTGGTTTATGATATGCTGTATTATATGTGGTTTTATGATGTACTGTATTATATGTGGTTTATGATATACTGTATTATATGTGGTTTATGATATACTGTATTATATGTGGTTTATGATGTACTGTATTATATTGGTTTATGATATACTGTATTATATGTGGTTTATGATATGCTGTATTATATGTGGTTTTATGATGTACTGTATTATATGTGGTTTTATGATGTACTGTATTATATGTGGTTTATGATATACTGTATTATATGTGGTTTATGATATACTGTATTATATGTGGTTTATGATATACTGTATTATATGTGGTTTATGATATACTATTCTATATGTGGTTTATGATATACTGTATTATATGTGGTTTTATGATGTACTGTATTATATGTGGTTTATGATAAACTGTATTATATGTGGTTTTATGATGTGCTGTATGTGGTTTTATGATATGCTGTATTATATGTGGTTTTATGATATACTGTATTATATGTGGTTTATGATGTACTGTATTATATGTGGTTTTATGATATACTGTACTATATGTGGACTGAAAGGCGATACCTTTTCCTTGGACTGAGCCGGCCGTGAGGCGCCTGCGTCTATAATGTGACGAACGATTCAGTAAGAAAGTGTAACAATATCTGAATTGGGTGTGTTTTTTTTGTGTAACGTTTGGGGAGAGCACCTTACAGTAAGGTGTGGCTTATAGCCCAAAGCATAGGGTATATGTTGGGGAGAGCACCTTACAGTAAGGTGTGGCTTATAGCCCAAAGCATAGGGTATATATTGGGGAGAGCACCTTACAGTAAGGTGTGGCTTATAGCCCAAAGCATAGGGTATATGTTGGGGAGAGCACCTTACAGTAAGGTGTGGCTTATAGCTCAAAGCATAGGGTATATGTTGGGGAGAGCACCTTACAGTAAGGTGTGGCTTATAGCTCAAAGCATAGGGTATATGTTGGGGAGAGCACCTTACAGTAAGGTTTGGCTTATAGCCCAAAGCATAGGGTATATGTTGGGGAGAGCACCTTACATTAAGGTGTGGCTTATAGCCCAAAGCACAGGGTATATGTTGGGGAGAGCACCTTACATTAAGGTGTGGCTTATAGCCCAAAGCACAGGGTATATGTTGGGGAGAGCACCTTACATTAAGGTGTGGCTTATAGCCCAAAGCACAGGGTATATGTTGGGGAGAGCACCTTACATTAAGGTGTGGCTTATAGCCCAAAGCACAGGGTATATGTTGGGGAGAGCACCTTACATTAAGGTGTGGCTTATAGCCCAAAGCACAGGGTATATGTTGGGGAGAGCACCTTACATTAAGGTGTGGCTTATAGCCCAAAGCACAGGGTATATGTTGGGGAGAGCACCTTACATTAAGGTGTGGCTTATAGCCCAAAGCACAGGGTATATGTTGGGGAGAGCACCTTACATTAAGGTGTGGCTTATAGCCCAAAGCATAGGGTATATGTTGGGGAGAGCACCTTACATTAAGGTGTGGCTTATAGCCCAAAGCACAGGGTATATGTTGGGGAGAGCACCTTACATTAAGGTGTGGCTTATAGCCCAAAGCACAGGGTATATGTTGGGGAGAGCACCTTACATTAAGGTGTGGCTTATAGCCCAAAGCATAGGGTATATGTTCGGGAGAGCACCTTACAGTAAGGTGTGGCTTATAGCCCAAAGCATAGGGTATATATTGGGGAGAGCACCTTACAGTAAGGTGTGGCTTATAGCCCAAAGCATAGGGTATATATTGGGGAGAGCACCTTACAGTAAGGTTTGGCTTATAGCCCAAAGCATAGGGTATATGTTGGGGAGAGCACCTTACATTAAGGTTTGGCTTATAGCCCAAAGCACAGGGTATATGTTGGGGAGAGCACCTTACAGTAAGGTGTGGCTTATAGCCCAAAGCATAGGGTATATGTTGGGGAGAGCACCTTACAGTAAGGTGTGGCTTATAGCCCAAAGCATAGGGTATATGTTGGGGAGAGCACCTTACATTAAGGTGTGGCTTATAGCCCAAAGCATAGGGTATATGTTGGGGAGAGCACCTTACATTAAGGTGTGGCTTATAGCCCAAAGCATAGGGTATATGTTGGGGAGAGCACCTTACAGTAAGGTGTGGCTTATAGCCCAAAGCATAGGGTATATGTTGGGGAGAGCACCTTACAGTAAGGTTTGGCTTATAGCCCAAAGCATAGGGTATATGTTGGGGAGAGCACCTTACATTAAGGTGTGGCTTATAGCCCAAAGCATAGGGTATATGTTGGGGAGAGCTACCTTAGCAGTTAAGGTGTGGCTTAATAGCCCAAAGCACAGGGTATATGTTGGGGAGAGCACCTTACATTAAGGTGTGGCTTATAGCCCAAAGCACAGGGTATATGTTGGGGAGAGCACCTTAGCTAGTAAGGTGTGGGCTTATAGCCCAAAGCATAGGGTATATGTGTGATCATTGTTTGTCTGCATTATTGATCTGTGACATACACATGTGTGTGTGTGTGTGATTTCCTTGGTTTTATATGCGTGTGTGTGTGTGTGACTTATGATGTGCATTATGTATTTGTAATATACACCCATGTGTGTGTGATTTCCGTGGTTCTATAGATGTGTGTGACTGTTATGATGTGCATGATATATCTGTAGTATGCATCCATGTGTGTGTGTGACTTCCATGGTTCTATAGATGTGTGTGACTGTTATGATGTGCATGATATATCTGTAGTATACATCCATGTGTGTGTGTGACTTCCATGGTTCTATAGATGTGTGTGACTGTTATGATGTGCATGATATATCTGTAGTATGCATCCATGTGTGTGTGTGACTTCCATGGTTCTATAGATGTGTGTGACTGTTATGATGTGCGTGATATATTTGTAGTATGCATCCATGTGTGTGTGACTGTTTTGATGTGCATTATATTTGTAATATGCATAGATGTTTGTTTACAGACAGGCTGAGGATGGAGCAATGCATGATATATCTGTAGTATACATCCATGCATGATATATCTGTAGTATACATCCATGCATTTATATATCTGCTGAGTATACATCCATGACTTGATATATCTGTAGTGTACATTCCATGTGTTTACAGACAGTGCCTGAGGATTGAAGCAGTGCTGATATATCTGTAGTGTGACATCCATGTAGTTCAGACAGGTGAGGCTGGAGCACCCACCCACCGGGGGGGGGAAGGGGGGGGGGGGAGGGGACGAGGAGGAGCAGTGCATGATATATCCTGTAGTGTACATCCACATGTGTGTTTTAACACGCCACAGGCTGAGGATGGAGCAATGCATGATATATCTGTAGTATACATCCATGCATGATATATCTGTAGTGTACATCCATGCATGATATATCTGTAGTGTACATCCATGTGTTTACAGACAGGCTGAGGATGGAGCATTGCATGATATATCTGTAGTGTACATCCATGTGTTTACAGACAGGCTGAGGATGGAGCATTGCATGATATATCTGTAGTGTACATCCATGTGTTTACAGACAGGCTGAGGATGGAGCACTGCATGATATATCTGTAGTGTACATCCATGTGTTTACAGACAGGCTGAGGATGGAGCATTGCATGATATATCTGTAGTGTACATCCATGTGTTTACAGACAGGCTGAGGATGGAGCATTGCATGATATATCTGTAGTGTACATCCATGTGTTTACAGACAGGCTGAGGATGGAGCATTGCATGATATATCTGTAGTGTACATCCATGTGTTTACAGACAGGCTGAGGATGGAGCAGTGCATGATATATCTGTAGTGTACATCCATGTGTTTACAGACAGGCTGAGGATGGAGCAATGCATGATATATCTGTAGTGTACATCCATGTGTTTACAGACAGGCTGAGGATGGAGCAATGCATGATATATCTGTAGTGTACATCCATGCATGATATATCTGTAGTATACATCCATGCATGATATATCTGTAGTGTACATCCATGTGTTTACAGACAGGCTGAGGATGGAGCAATGCATGATATATCTGTAGTGTACATCCATGTGTTTACAGACAGGCTGAGGATGGAGCAGTGCATGATATATCTGTAGTGTACATCCATGCATGATATATCTGTAGTGTACATCCATGTGTTTACAGACAGGCTGAGGATGGAGCAATGCATGATATATCTGTAGTATACAGTCCATTGGTGCATGATATAGTCTGTTAGTGGACTCGCCATGTGTGTTTTACAGACAGGTCTGAGGATGGAGCACTGCATGAGTTATATCTGTAGTAGGTACCATCCATTGCATGATATATCTGTAGTGTACATCCATGTGTTTACAGACAGGCTGAGGATGGAGCAGTGCATGATATATCTGTAGTGTACATCCATGTGTTTACAGACAGGCTGAGGATGGAGCAGTGCATGATATATCTGTAGTTGATTTACATCCCCCATGCATGATATATCTGTAAGGTGTCAATCCATGTGTTTACAGACAGGCTGAGGATGGAGCAGTGCATGATATATCTGTAGTGTACATCCATGTGTTTACAGACAGGCTGAGGATGGAGCATTGCATGATATATCTGTAGTGTACATCCATGTTGTTTACAGACAGGCTGAGGATGGAGCAGTGCATGATATATCTGTAGTGTCAGCATCCATGGTATGTTTACATAGGCAAGACGAGGCTGAGGATGGAGCAGTGCAATGATATATACTGTTTTAGGTGTTACATCCATGTGTTTTTTCAAGACAAGGCCTGGAGGACTGGAGGCACTGCATGATATATCTGTAGGGTTAAACATCCATGGTGTTTTGTTTTTTTTACAGACAGGCCTTGAAGGATGGGGAAAAGCCCAGTGCCCCCTGATATATCCTGTTACGTATGTCATCCCATGCATGATATATCTGTAGTGTACATCCCATGTGTTTTTTTTTTGACAGACAGGCTGAGTGGCGGGATGGGAGCAAATGGCATGATATATCTGTAGTGTATCACATCCCCCATGCAGAATATATACCTGTAGTGTTAATACATCACATGTCGTTGTTTTACAGACAGGCTGAGGATGGAGCAATGCATGATATATCTGTAGTGTACATCCATGCATGATATATCTGTAGTATACATCCATGCATGATATATCTGTAGTGTACATCCATGCCAATGATATATCTGTAAGTATACATCCATTGCATGATATATCTGTAGTGTACATCCATGTGTTTACAGACAGGCTGAGGATGGAGCAGTACATGAGCTGGGAGGACCTCACCTCTCTCATCACGGTCAGTGGCAGCCTTTTTATTTCATTAAATTATTATCATTGGATTTTTCATTGGATAGGCTGTTTGGTTTCTCCCTTCATCAGTCTGTTCTTCCCAGTGCAGCTTCCTAGTGAGGTCTGTAAGGATAGAGGCTGTTTGGTTTCTCCCTTCATCAGTCTGTTCTTCCCAGTCAGTGCAGCTTCCTAGTGAGGTCTGTAAGGATAGAGGCTGTTTGGTTTCTCCCTTCATCAGTCTGTTCTTCCCAGTCAGTGCAGCTTCCTAGTGAGGTCTGTAAGGATAGAGGCTAGAATTTTAGACCAATCAGATGACCGCAACAAACATGTCTAAAGAGCGCTTGAATTACTCGGCCAACCACACCACCACGCATGTTTATGACGACACGAAACCACGCTTGCCCCATGGCACGCCCTTGTAATAATTAAGAAAAACATTGGTGGTTCACAATATAGAACATTGTGTTCCATGATTGGGTTGTGTGTAATAATTAGAACATTTGTGGGGTTCAAATTGTGGGTGGTTTGGTAATATTTAGAACCATTTGTCCACTAATTGGTGGTTGTAAAACATTCACGAAAAAACATTGTGTTTGTCCGAATGGCTGGTGCAGATGGTGGGGTGGGATTTTTTTAATAATTAATATGTAAACATTGTTTGGTCAGAATGTTTTGGGGGTGGTGTTGCAATATTAGAACATTGTGTCAGATGTGGTGGTTGCAATATTAGAACATTGTGTCAGATGTGGTGGTTGTGATATTAGAAACCATTGTGGGGTTCCCCAGAAATTTGGGTGGGTTGCAATATTTTAGACACATGGTGGTTCCCAGATTTGTGGTGGGGTTGCAATTATTAGAACCATTGTGGTGGGGTCCCGATTGGTGGTTGGTGTTGCAAATTAATTAGGAAACATTGGGTGGTGTTCCAGGATTGTGGGTGGTGTGCAAATTATTAAGAACTGTGTCCCAGATGTGTGTGGTTGTCAATTATTCAGACGCAAATTGGTTTTGTCAGATGCTTGGTGGTTTTGGTTGGGATATTCAGAACAAGAGAGGTTGGTTGTTCCCAGAAATTGGTGGTGGTTTGTTGATATTAGAAACATTTGGTTGTACCCCCAGATGGTTGGGTTGGTTTTTGTAAATATTAGAACTATTGTTGTTCCCCCAGATGTGGTTTGGGGTTTTGGTGGGGATATTAGAACCATTTGGTGTTCCCAAAGAATGGTGGGTTGGTTGTTTTGTGGATTATTAAGAACATGTGTGTTTCAGAATGTGGGTGGGTTTGTAATATTAGAACATTTGTTGTCCCCCCAGATGTGGGTGGGTTTTCGTCAATATTAGACAACATTTCATGTCAGATGTGGTGGTGTTTTTGTTGAATATTAGAAACATTGTTGTCAGGTGTGGTTGGTTGTTTGTTTAAGAGAAACATTGTTGTCAGGTGTAGGGGTTGTGGGTTGGTTAATATTAGAACATTGTGTTTCAGTTTGTGGTGGTTGTAAATTATTAGGAACATTGGTGTCAAAATGTTGGGGGTTTTTGGTTTTGGTTAATAGAACATTGTGGTCAGATGTGGGTGGGTTTTGTTAATATTAGAACCATTGTTGTCAGCCCCGATGTGTTTTGGTTGGTTTGTAATATTAGAACCATTGTGGTTCCCCCCCCCAGGATGTGGGGTTGGTTTTGTTTAATATTAAGAAACATTTGTGGTCAAATGGTTTGGGTGGTTTTGTTAATATTAAATAACATTTTGTGTCAGATGGTGGTGGGTTGTTGGATAATTAGAAAATAGAACATTGTGTCAGATTGTGGTGGACCGTAATATGTAATAGAAAACCCCATATGGGGTTGTCCCAAATTTGTTGGTTGGTTGTTAAAAATAATTAGAAACATTTTGGTGTCCAGATGTTGGTTTGGGTTTTGTAATATTAGAACATTGTGTTCCCCCCAGAAGTTGTGGTGGTTTGTTAAATTAGACTATTCAATATCAGATGGTGGGGTGGTGTTTGGGTTTGTGGAAAATATTAAGAAACATTGTGTCAGATGTGGTGGTTGAAATATGTTTTTGTTTAACATTGTGTCAACATTTGTGGTGTTGTGATATTAGAGAATTTGTGTCAGTGTGGTGGTTGTAATTAAGAACATTCACCAATTGTACCCCAAAGATGTGGTGGTTTTGTTGAATATATTAGAACATTCATGGTGTCAGATTTGGGTGGGTTTTGTTGATATTTAGATAAGAACTTCATTGTTTGTCAAATTGTGGTGGTTTTGTAATAGAAACATTTGTTATTGGTCCCAGGAATGTGGTGGGTTGTAATTATTAGGGGGGGGTGTCAGATGTGGGGGGGGGTTGGGGTTGATAATTAGGGAAACATTGTTTGTCAGATTGTGGTTGTTTGTGTTAGTACATATGTGTCACATGTGTTTGTGTCCCAGTATTATGGGGGGGATGGTGTTTTTTTTGTTGTGGTAGATTGCTATAAACATTGTGTCCCCCCAGTGGTGGTGGTGTTTTTGTGAAAAATTGTGTTCAGATGGTGGTGGTGTCCCATTCTTGTGGGGGGTTGTGGGGTTGTTTGTAAATTATTAGAACATTGTGTGTCCCAGAAAAATGTGGGTTTGGTTTTTTGTAAATAGACTTCCATTGTCCCCCCAGATGTGGTGGTGTGTGGAATATATTACGGGAAACTTGGGGTGGGTCACAGAAAAATGTGGTGGGTTTGTTTAATAGAACAATTGGGGGTGTCAAGTACTTGTGGTTGGGGTTTGTGATATTGAGGCAAAAACATGTGTGTCGCAGAATGTGGTTGGGTTTTGTGGGGATATTAGAAAAAGCATTCGGTGTCACCCAGATGTTGAGGGGTTGGTTGCGTGGGGAATAATTAGACACATTTGTTGTCGCAAGAAATTTTGTGGTTGGTTTTTGTTGGAAGATAGTTAGAACATTTGTGGGTCCCCCCAGATGGTTGGGTGGTTGGCAACTATTTAGAAACAATTGTGGGGGTCCAGAAAAATGTGGTGGTTTGGGTGATATTTAGAACAGATGCTGGTCCCCCCCCAGATGTGGTTGGTTGTTTGATATTAGAACAACTTTAGTTGTCAGATGTGGTGGTTGTGGTTGGTGAATAGTTAGAACATGTTTGGGTCCCCCCGATGGTGGTGGTTTGTGATGATTTTGAAACATTGGTTGTGGGTTCACCCAGAAATGTGGGTTTGGGTTTTGTAAAATATTTGGAAAAACATTGTGTCCCCCCAATTGTGTGTAAGTTTTAGCATATAAGCTAAATATTGTGTGCAACGGAATGATTGGTGGTTTTGTGTAATATTAAGTACCTTGTTTGGTCAGATGTTTGGGGTATTTGGTTTGTGAATATTAAGAACATGGTGTTCAGAATAATAGTGGTTGTTGGGTGTGTTTGTTTAAATATTAGAAAAACCAATTGTGTACCGGTTGTGGGTTGGTTTTGTGGAATGATTTAGAAAAACATTTGTTGTTGGGTCAGTATTGTGGTTGGGGTTTTTTTTTGTGGATATTAGAAGAAACAATTGTGGTTACCCAGATGGTGGTGGTGGTTGTTTAATTATTTTAAAGGAAAACCATTGTGGCAGAATTGGTTTGGGTTTGGTTAATATTAAAGAAACATTGTGTCACATAATGTGTCAGAGGTGGTGGTTTTTGTTGATATTAAAGAACATCTGTGTCCCCCCCAGATGTGGTTGGTTTTTTTTTTGTTGATTATTTAGAACAATTTGTGGGGTCCAGAAATTGTTGGGTGGGTTGGTTTGAAAATAATTAGAACTCGGGGTTCCAGATGTGTGTTTTGGTTTGTGGATATTAAGAAAACCTTGTGTCAAATGTTGGTGTTTTTTTGTAAATATTATAGCATTTGTGGTCAAAATGTGGTCTTTTGTGTGTTAATAAAGAAACATTTGGGGTTGTGGGGTCACGAATTGTTGGTGGTTGTTTTGTCAACCATATTACGAACATTGTAGTCCATGATTGTGGGGGGGGGTGGTTTGGTTGAATAAATCATTTAGATCAACATGTGTGTCAGATGTGGTGGTTTTGTGAAAGTAATCTTAACGAACGTTGTGTCATCATGTGGGGGTGGTTTTTTGTTTGCAATTGGTATCCCTGTTACGAACCATGGCAATAGTCCTTGTTTTCCTTTTCTTTTGTCTATTAGCTCGGCGTTTTCATCTGTTTCATATGGATGTGGCCAGATGCTCCACCCAAATGCCTGTACCTGTATTTGCGACCAAACTAAGAAATTAGTTTAGACCTATAAAGCATGTCCCCCATCCTGTCGGCCCTGGAGAAAAAATCATAATAGTTAGATTTTTTAGAGGGAAGTTACTTTGCGAAACAGAAGGGTTTTTGTGCGAAAGACCCACCCCGTCTATTCGTAAACATGGATAAAAGAGTTCCGTGCAGGGGGGGCGGGGTCCCCCCCCCGTTCCCCAGCTCAAACCGTAATATAAGGGCAACGAGGGCCGAGGCCATCCACCCCCAACTGCCCTCCGATTGAAACCACACAAATCTGAATGTTAACTAGTTTTGACTTGTTTTTTTGGCAGAAAAAGTTCCCCCCCACCTCTTTCAACACCTTGCCAGGCACATGGAGGATGGTTACAAGTTTTCCCACTAGCCAGCATTTGGGCAAAAGTTCACCTCCGTTACATCCCATTCCTACAGGCAAGCAGGGTCCCCCGGTGTAGAGGAAACCAGCTGGGAACCTCTGCCCCTGGGAAGAGTCCATGACCCAATATGCAAAAGGTACACTCATTGTCATTGGTGTTTTTTTTGTGTCGTGTTTTTTTTTTGTAATCCTAACGGAAAAATGTTCGACATTCATCTACATGGAAGACAGGTCCCGGGGGTAGGGAAAAACCCCCAGCTTTGGACAACCTGCCTTGGGAGCAAGAGTTCACCCATGGTACCAATATCTACCCAAGGTAACGATTGTCATTGGGGGGGGGTTTTTTGGTGGTGTCCCCGTGTTTTTTGTAGTCCCCCCCCCCCCATACGGGATACAATCATCCTACCAGGAAAGCAAGTTCGGGTGGTAGGGAAAACAGCTTTTGGAAAACTGCCCCCTGGGGACTCAAAGTCACCCCCCCCCCATGACGAATATGCGAAGGTAAACGATTGGGTCATTTTTGGTTTGTGGTCCCCCCCCCCCCGGTGTTTTTGTCCCTAAAAAGTTCCCCTAGCGGTACATTCATCTACAGGCAAGCCAGGTCGGGGGAGCGGAAACATCTGGGTAACTGCCTGAAGAGTCCTCCCAAGTGACAAATATGCAAGGTAAACGAGTTTGGTCCCCCCATTGGGGGGGGGGGGGCTAGTTGGTTTTTTAGTGGTCCGTGGTTTTATCATATTTCGGAATTTATTTTTTTTATGTTTTTATTTTAAAGATGTCCACTTTTGTGGTGTGTTGTGGTGTGCATTTTTTTGTGATTATGTTTGGATTAATTAGTTTCTTATTAGTTAATATTAATGCTTTTTTTGCAATAGTATAACCATCCAATTTGAGTGTTTTCCTTGATACATGCAATGTTATCAAAATGACCTCCATGTTTTTTGGTACCAAAAACACGAACTACAAAGGAACCGGTGTGGTTAAAACAGTGTGTAGTGTGTGTGTGTTTGTGGTGTTGGTTTTTGTAAGCAGGATAGTACGAGGGAGAAGAAAGAAGAGAGCTTAATGAAAGTGAAATAAATGAAGCGCAAAAGAAAGCTGACCTATGGGGGTGGGGGTTATCTATCTCTTACACAATGTCAAACACACCTGAAAACTGTTGGGCGGGTGGATCCTTTGGTGTTTGGAAAATGTGGTTTCACCCTGTAACTGGTGTTGAATCTTTGGGTGTTGGGAAATGTTTACCTGAACCCTGTGGTTGATCTTAGGTTGGGTGTGGGGAAATGTGGTAACTGAAAACCTGTGTGATCTTTGGTGGTGAAATTGTGTAAAAAACCTGAAAACTGTGGGTGCTCTTGGTGGTGAAAAATGTTTAACCTGACTGTGGGGTGTATCTTGGTTGTGAAAAATGTGGGTAACCCTGAACCTGTTTGAGTTCCCTTTTGGTGTGGAAAATGTGTACCTGAACTGTTTGCTTCTTGGGTGGTGAAAAAATCTTGTAAACTGAAAACTGTGGGGTGATCTGTGGTTGAGTTAAAAATGGGTGTTGGACCCTGAAACTGTGTGGGATCTTTGGTGGGGTAAAATGTTGTCACCTGAACTTAGACACTGTGGTGTGAACATCGGTACTCCAACTTTGGGGGTCTGGTGTGAAATGGGTGTACCTGAAACTGTTTGTAAATTGCTTGGGGTGTGAAATGTGTACCTGTTTTATTACCTCAACTGGTGTTGGTGTGATCTTGTGGGGGTGGGTGGGAAAATGTGGTAAACCTGAAACCTGGTGTGAATCTCTTTGGTGTGAAAATGGTGTAACCTGAAACTGTGTTGATCTGGACTTCTTGGTGTGTGGAAAATCGTTTGTTAAAACCTCTTGAACTGGGGTGAATTCCTTTGGTGTGGAAATGTCGTACCTGGAACTGTGGGGGGGTTGGTGTGAATCTTGGTGGTGAGATGTGTTTTTCCTGAAAAAACTGTTTGGGGTGGATCTTGGTAGTGGGAAAAATGTGGTAAAACCATTTGAAAAAACTTGTTTGGGTGATTGGTGTTGTGAAATGTGTGTAACCTTGAAACTAGTGGGTGTGATCCTTTGGTGTTGGGGAAAAATTTTAACCGTGAACTGTTTGTGATCCATCCCTTTGGTTGTGTAAATTGTGTGTACCTGAAACTGTGGGTGATCTTGGGTGGGGTGAAAATCGTGGTGTGATGCAACCAAAAACCATAACTGTAGTCGTTGCCCATCACAGATGGTGTGGGAAATGGAAATGTGGCGTCCCTGGATATGCTCATTTTCAAAAAAAAAACCATTAAAAACCATCACACAGTTCCGCCCCCACGACAAAGATCCCCTTGGTGCATTTCAAACCATTTAAAACATAAGCCACCAACACAGGATACCGTGATGGTGATAATGTTCACAACCCCATGATGCATTAAAACCATAGTCCACCCCCCCGCCAACACAGAAATCCTTTGGTGTGAAATGTGTTCCCCCGTTCCCTGGGATGCCAATTCAAACCATCTACAACATAAAGCCAACCAACACAGATCAAGGGTCCCTTGTGTCGTTTCTGATGCATTTCAAACATTGTTGGTAACCGTCCCACTACCCTGAAAATTGGTGTGAAATGTCCCAACTGATGCATTAAAAACCATGAAACCTAAGCCACCTACCACAGTATCGTGGTGTGAAAATGTGTCGTCCCTAATCCGAATTGCATTCTTTCAAAACTGATAGTTGTTTTAAATTTTAGTCAATAAGTTTGCTTCTACCTACACACCTGATGCTGGTGTGAAAATGTGTCGTATCTGGATGCATTTCAAACAATTAAACATAAGCCCCCACAGAAAGTGTAGGGAAACACTTGCAAAACACACATGTTTTGGTTTATTTTTGCTCATAGATTATCAAAACGCTTTGCTTATCTAGAAACTTAAATCGCTCGGCAGTGCGCATCCACACAGAGACAAGGAACCCTTACAATGACCAGCAAGCAATGTAGAGTCCGCGATCGTCATCGGTGCATGGTACACGTGAGTTGTTTGAAAGGCCGCCAACATCCGAAAATGTGTAAACAATTTCAGTGCCACAGCGATTTAATGTACCACACTTGTGTTATTAATTATGAGCGGGGATTTAAACAATTGCAATTATTGAACCATGACATGCCCTACCCATACAGATGTTTTTCCGTAGTTTTGTACACGATTTTGGTTCCAGTACTGACCAGTTAATGATAAATGGAAAAAATTTAAACGGCAAAATCTTGCAAAAAATCTAAGGTCTTCCTTAAGATCTGTCAAAAAACGAGTCAGTTTTCGTCATTTTCGCATGGCGGTTATTAATGTTCTGTAATGTTTCAGTTATTGGGGGTATGGTGACTCCTTGCAACAACAGGAGAAAATGAGAATTTTGATGAAGAAAAAAGGTACGGGAAACGTATTGTTACGGAATTAGAATTTTGGGTAGAGTGAACCTAAACAGGAAAATTCTGGGAGAAGTGTAGGCCCAGGTCTTGTGTGAACTTAGGTACTCAGCACATTTTGAGCAGGAAGCTTAAAGAATAAGTATCAGCCCTCATCCAATACAAGAAGCCTTTTAAGCCAAAAGACAAGAGATACGAAGTGTTTGCACATAATTGCATGAGTTCACAATGGCTAAGCTGTTGCAGTGAAAGTTGAGCCTTCCCCTCTTCCCCCTCCTTTCTCCTCTGAGATATCCTATCGCGAGAGCCCATGATCGGGCTGCACTGGAATGGTGGTGTGGCTGTTCGGGAAACCGCTTTTGTCACAGTAATAATGACCGACACTTAAATTGTGTAAGAACTGGAATAAAAATGTAGTGAAACAAGCATCTCATACCAATTTGGTTTATTTTTGTGGGTGTTTTAGCTATGTATAATCACAGTGATTATTTTTAGTTTGAAAAGAGCTCGGGCTAAAGCGCACCTTTCCTTGCTTGTTTGCTTCGTTGTTCGCTTCTATGGGGCTTTTGATCATTAATGTTGTTTTTAATTTTATTGTTGTTACCACTGTATTTAAAGGCTGTTTTAGTTGCCCGGTGCTTTTGCCCGTCGAAGGCTGTAAAAATAAACCGACCTTTATGCGCGCTATTTTATCAGTGTTTTATTTTACATTTTATATGAACTATCTTCTTCTGTTGAGAAAGGAACCTTATTGAGAGTCGTACTCTTCATTCTTGAAAGCTTCCCTGCCAACATGTGATGAGTGCCCATTTTGCATCAAATCAATCTATGGAAAAAATAGGGTGGTGTGAAGCACTAAATTGTTGCAGATCTTTTGGAATTTTGAGGCGTTTTTTTTTAAACTTTTACATTACCATGGGAAACCAATGGTGATCACGAAACATTTTTTCTTCGCTTGATAAAGGACATGTCTCTTGTTGTATGTCACTGCCAAGTGTTGAGGGCCAGACGCGAATCGTTTTGAAGCTACAAGCAAATGACCCAAACATGTACTTGAAGGTGTTCCACCTAAACTTGTGTTGGGCAGCTAGTTCATAGAAGATGTGTGGCAGTGATTGAAAAATTAAAGGACCTAATGGTCAATTTTCAAGCACAGTAGAGGTTCCCAATTGTGTAGCATGATACTCAAAATTAGAAAAGGTTCCATTTGTGTTGTAGCATGATACTTCAAAATTAGTAGATGTTCCAATTGTGGTAGCGTGATTTACTCAAAATTAGTTTACGTTAACCAAAATTATGAGTGCAGGGTGTGTGTGATGGATTTTTTAAAATGATCCCCCTCCATGTCTCTCCTGTCTCTTCTCTCTTGGCTCTCTCTCCTCTCTACTCTACTCTCGTCTTACTACTCTACTACTCTCCTTCTCTCTCTCTCTCACTTTCTCTCTCTCATTTCTCTCTGTGTCTTCACATATATTTCATTAATTAATTTACAGATCCTGGTGAACCATGGTTTGTGGCCACCTTCAGCCATGAGAGCACTTGACCCTCAAAGTTCGGACATACACGCCACACAGGTACATTACCAACAACGGCCTGTTCTCTTCTGTCTGGTCTGTCTTTGTATTTCCTGTTTATTCGTCCCCAGTGTTTATCTGTCTGTCTTGTATCTCTGGCTGTCAGTGTCTGTCTGTTCTTCTGTCTGTCTTAGTATCTCTTACTGTCAGTGGTCTGTCTGTCTGTCTTGTATCTCTGTCCAGTGTCGTTCTGTCTGTCTTGTTATGTCTGGCTGTCCAGTGTCTCTGTCTGTCTGTCTTGTATCTGGACTGTCAGTGTATCTGTCTGTCTGTATTCTCTTTGTCAGTGTTCTGTTCTGTCTTCTGTCTTGTATTCTCTGACTGTCAGTGTCTGTCTGTCTTGTATCTTGTCAGTGTCTGTTGGTCTGATGTACTTGTATGTTGGCTGTTCAGTGTGTCTGTCGGTCTTGTGTCTACTACTGTCTTGTTACTACCAGTGTTACTATCTGGTCATATATGAAAGCCAAATTTAATATAAACCCAAAAAAAACTGATTTCTCATGAATTAATATTGTGTAGTGGTGCATATGCGTGTGTGTGTGTGTATTGTGTGTGTGGGTGTGTGTAGTTGTGTGTGTGTATTTGTATGTATGTGTCGTGTGTTGTATTGTTAGTTGTGTGTGTATGTGTGCGTGGCGTTGTGGTGTGTTTGTTGTGGTGTTTTGTTTTTTTAGGCAGGGAATGGTCTGAGACTGGTTGTGGAGAATTTGGCCAGGGGTCAACGTCATCAACAGACACGCCCCAGGACCCTGAACATACTGAAAACAAGCAGAGAAAAGGTTGGTTGGGGGTGGGGGGGGGGTTGGGGGGGTTTCTTCAACTTATCAACAGAACACGCCCTTGACCCTGACATACTGAAACTAAGCAGAGTGAAAAAGGGTGGGGGGGGGGGGGGGGTGAGGGGGGGGGGGGTTCAACTTCATCAACAGACACGCCCCCCCCCCGGACCCGACATACTGGAACAAGCAGAGGGACGATAAAAGGGGTGTGTGTGTGGGGGGGGTCAATTCATCCAACAGAACACGCCCCCTGGACAATGACATACGAACAAGCAGGAGAAAAAAGGGGTGGGTGGGTGGGGGGGGGGTCTGTGAACTTCATCAACAGACACCGCCCCCCCGAGACCCTGACATACTGAAACAAGCAGAGACAAAAAAGGTTTGGGAGGTGGGGGGGGCGGGGGGGGGGGTTGTGAACTTCAGCAAACAGGACACGCCCCAGACCCTGACATACAGAACAAGATGAGAAAAGGGTGGTGTGGTGAGTGGCGCGCGGGGGGGGGGCCCGGGGGGGGGGTCGGGTGGTTTTCAAACTTCATCAACAGATTGCCACCCCGGACCCTGACATACCTGAACAAGCAGAGAGAAAAGGTGGGGGGGGGGGGGAGGGGGGGGGTCAACTTCATCCAACAGACATCCCCCCGGACCCTGACATACGAAACAAGCAGAGAAAGGGGGGGGGGGGGGGGTCATACTTCATAACACGGACACCCGCCCGGACGCCCTGACATACTGAACAAGAAGAAAAGGGTGTGTTGGTATTTTGGTAGATTCTAGTTATTGGAGAATGAGTCTCTGTGAGGTTCGCGCTGTGCTCTCCCCTGAGAAGAGTGTGCCACCACAAGCACCGTGACACCCTTTTTTTTTTGGGGGGGGGCGGGTGGGGGGGGGGGGGGAAAGGGGCAGGAGAGGGGTCCAAGTGTGCAGAGGGGGGGTGGAGAGGTGGCGAGAGAGGGCTCGGGGGGGGGGGGAGGGGGGGGGGGGGGGGGGGGGTGGTGGGTCGCGGGGGGGGGAGGTGTGGGCTGTCTTCGATACCAGGCCCACACACGCTCCGAGCTGCATTTTGAATGCCTTGGGGATTTCTACCTGTGGTAAAGGCACTCGTTGTCAGACAACTTTAATCAAGTCTACCACCCTAAGGTACCTACGTTCAGTTTGATTATTTCCCTTCGAAACTGAGAGGAAGGGGGAATTCGAACAGAGGTCACTCACGCCTTGAAATTGGCAGGGCGAATGAATGCTGGGCTGTGTGTGTGTGGTTTAATTTTGTTGTTTCTTCTTGCTGGTTTGGTGTTAGTTCTTACCCGCGTATTCCGACTTTCAGTCCAATGTTATGCTGTCTCTGCTTGTTCTTGCGCAAGGAATGTATTATGACCGCTCGACAGATTCAAGTTGCTGTCTGATGTTGATTGTGGTCCATGAACCCGGCTCGAAGATTCAAGTGCCTGTCTGATGTCTGAGTCTTCTGATTGGAACACAAAGTAAATTCACAGAGAGCACATTAGAGACACATTTGCTAGGAAATGGGGGGGTCAAGTGTTTGAAGTATCCCTGAATTCGTTTAGATATGCAGGTTCGTTGGCAGTGAACAAGTTTAGGTCCCTTGGACTGTTGATTTTTTTAATTCATGTTGTGTTGGTCCATGCCAGTGAACAAGGTTAGTATCCTGGGACTGTGATTTTAATTCATGTGTGTTGTCATGCCAGCGAAACAAGTTAGTTCCTGGACTGTTTTGATTTTAATTCATGGGTTGTGTTGGCCATGCCTTCCTGTTGAATAACAAGTTAGTTCCCTTGGACTGTTGATTTAATTCATGTGGTGTTGGCATGCCATGAACAAGTTTAGTTTATCCTTGGACTGTATGATTTTCTAATCATGTGTGTTGGCCAATGACAGTGGAACAAGTATTTCCCTGGATATGTTGATTTTAATTTCATGTTCGTGTTTTGAGTTCATGCCTGTGAAACACCCCCACAGAGGCAAGGAGGGCTACTCTGGAAAGCAGGGCTGCAGTTGTTTGTAGTGAGGAGGATTGCCTTGTCCAGCGAACACCCCCCACCCTCAGCAGAAGGGAATTTGTAGAAAATCATGGAGTTCTACAGCTCTCATGTTAATGTTGGGCCCCTGATTAAAGGCTGGATGTAGCCATTGAGTTCCAGGGCTTACAAAAAACACAAGAATAAATATATTGACAAAACAAAAACACACAAGAATAAACATATTTCCCAAAAAAAAAACAAAGGCACAGTAAATGACTGACAGATGGCATCCCACATTGTATCGTGTGATTGATGAAGATTTAAAACAGTAAATGACTGACCACATTGCATCCCACATGTATCGTGTGTGATGAATATTAAACAGTAATAAATTGACGGACACCATTGCATCCACACACATGTATAATGTGATGAATTATTAAACAGTTAAATGACTGAACATTGCATCCCACATGTATCGTGTGAGATTATTAAAAACAGTAAATGACTGACACATGCATCCCACATGTCTAATGTGATGAATATTAAACAGTAAATAACTTTTGACACATTGCATCCCACATGTACATGTGATGAATAGTTAACAGTAAATAAACTGACAGATTACATCCACATGTATCGTGTGTGATGAATATTAAACAGTAAAATACTGACCACATCATTGCATCCCACATGTCTCGTGTGATGAATATTTTTAAACAGTACAAATAAACTGACCCCATTGCATCCCACATGTATCGTGGGAGGAATATTAAACAGTAAATGACTGACCACATTGCATCCCAACATGTATCATGTGAGGAATATTAAACAGTAAATAAACTGCCAGATTGCATCCCACATGTATCATGATGATGAATATTAAACAAATAAATTAACTGACAGATGCATCCCACATGTATCGTTTTGGTGATGAATTTAAAACAGTAAATGACTGACACATTGCATCCCACATGTATCGTGTGAGGAATATTAACACAGTAAATGATTGACACATTGGATCCCAAATGTATAGTGTGTGATGAATTATTTTAAACAGTAAATGACTGACACCATACATCCCATGTATTCGTGTGTGATGAATATTAAACAGTAAATGACTGGAACCACATTGCCATCCAACATTGTATTCGTGTGATGAATATTTAAACAGTAAATGACTGACACCTTGCATCCTACATGTATCAGGTTAGGAATATTAAACAGTAAATGACTGGGACACATTACACCCACATGTATCGTGTGAGGAATATTAAACAGTAAATGACTGACACATTGCATACCACATTGTTATCGTGTGATATGAAATAATTAAACAGTAAATAAACTGACCCACATTGCATCCCACATGTATCGTGTGAGGGAATATTTAAACAGTAAATAAAATGACTGACAGATTGCATTCCCACATGTATCATGAATTTGATATTAAACAGTAAAATAACTGACAGGATGCATCCCACATGTATGATGTGTTTGGAATATGTAAACAGTAAATGACTGACACATTGCATTCCCACATGTATCGTGTGGATGAATATATTAAACAGTAAATGGACTGACACATTGCATACCCACATGTATCATGTGATGAGAATATTAAACAGTAAAATTGACTGACAGATTGCATCCCAATGTTATCAGTGATGAGTTATTTTAAACAGTAAATGATGACACATTTGCATTCCCAACATGTATCGTGTTGATGAATTATATATTAAACAGTAAATGACTGACACATTGCATTTTTTTTTCCCACATGTTATCGGTGAGGAATAATTTAACAGGTAACACTGACGACCCATTGCATCCCACATTAGCGTGTTTGATGAATATTAAACCAGGTAAAATAACTGACAGATTGCATCCCACATGTATCATGAGAAATTTTAAACAGTAAATAACTGAACAGGATTGCATTACCCCACATGTTTCATGTGATGGAGATTAAAAAGTAACATGACTCTGACAATTGCATGCACATGTGATCGTGTGAGGAATATTAAAACACCGTAAATGACTGACACATATTGCATCCCACATGTCTCGTGATGAATATTGAAACAGTATAAAAATGACTGACAGCTTACATCCCAAATGTAGCACAGCGCGCCATGAATATTGAACAGTACATGAGCCACATTGCATCCCAAATGTATCCGGTGTTGAGGAATATTTTTTATTTTTTTTTATTTGTTTTTTACATTCACATATTCAGGGACACAAACCAAAACCAAAAGCCAGCCACACTGCCATTAGAATAGCACAGTATTGGGTGGGATGGAATGACATTTTACACAGCAAGGGCTTGATCAATGATAAACCGCAATACCATAGCAATGGTAGCACTTAATCAACAACCACAGTACTGGTAATTTACACTTCATCTTCTTTATAATGTCACTCACCATCATTACACCCATTCATGGTCATCATTAGCAAAGAAGTATATAACTTCTCCTGGCAATAATTAGCACATATCTAAGTCAATCTGCCAAAGTACGTACATGACAATCCTGGGTAATTTACTTAAAATATGGGAAGTGAAAAAGATTTCGGGATTAAGAAATTTATTACCAATTTAGCACATGTACTAAGCTAGGATTTCCCCATACAAGCAAGAAGAAAAACTAAAGGATTTAAAATAGACACAGTGTGGGCCCCCCCCCAAAACACAGACACTGACCACCACAAATACACATTGTCACACACACAGACACTGACACACACACATTTGTACACCACACCCAACACTCACGCAAAAACAAAAATGCGCACAATCAGTGACATGGGAAATACAAGCATTCATATTTCTTGTATCAAATAAAAAAATAAAAAAGTAAATTACCTTTTAGTTTTTTGTTTTTTCTATTGTTGTGCTGTATGCGTTGAATGATGAAAGAGGAAAGAAAAAAAGTAAAATAAGCTTAATACACTTGATGCTTGACCATTTAGAGAACTTTACATAGTTAGGGTACCAGTGCACACATGGCCATTTTACAAGAACACAAGGAAAAAAAGGATCTTTAGGCCGATTTAGGTGAATGAAATTATGAAAATACTGTCATGATAATTCAGAGTAAACCACATCTTCTCACACTTTCTTGCCGTATAATTATAACAGGACATATATTTTTCTGCAATTGTACCTGTTTGTATACGGAAATTTAAAAGGCCTGTAGGTTAGGGTTGAAACATCTTGAAGTTTGCATTTTTTGTAAATGTTAATAAAATTTAGCTTAAAAGAATTATAAAGGTTCCATTACTTTATTCCAGTTTTTACGTTTTTGGTATTAAAACACCAAATAAGACGGACGCTTTACGATTCCATGTTATTGACCAAGCTGGCATTTATATCTTTTATCATATTTCCAAAATCCCACTCCAAAATTCGTTCCTTAGAAACCACAACACATCATATAACATGTGAGGGATTGTTTGGTCATCCTAGGCCACAAAAATTACAACAAATTGGGGGAGTCAATTATTTTGCCCAAAAACAGGATATCTATTTGTGGGAGCTACATCAGTGTGAGTACTACGTTTGGGAACCACCTCAGTTCGAAACATTGCTGTGGTCTTTGACCGAAAGCAGTGATAAAAGATTGATTTCCAAACTGAGGCTTGTCAAAAATAATTTGGTCCATTTAGTGACAGCAGCAGGGATTAGACTTTGTTATCCATTTTTAAAGCATTTGTACCTATTTATTAACTTCTTAATAAGGAAACCAACTTACTTTTGGATCCATAATTTATACTTTTTGGTAAGAGTAAATGTTAATTTCTACCAATGATCGAACAGCATTTCCAATTGCCCTCATTACACAACAAAATAAATTAGTTTGTTCAATGCCAGGCGAAAATGTAGTCTCCAAATAATTCTTGATATGACTGAAAACACCATTAGCATTTACTAAATGACTGACAGATTACATCCCCAAATGTATCGTGACTTAGGAGGAATATATAACACGTAAAGATGACTGACCACTATTGGATACCCAGCATGGATCGTTGAGGATTATTATTTAAAACAGGAAATGACTGACACAGGGGATTCCCACATTTATCGTGTTGAGGAATTTAAACAAGTAAATGAGACAGAGTGGATTCCCACTTACACTCACCCGTTGGACTTTGAAATATGTTTAGACTGGCGAGGGCAGGCGGTTGTGTGTGTGTGTGTGCGTTGTGTTGGTAATGTGTGCGTTTGTTAAAAATTGACCCAAATCTTGACAGCCAGGCAATACAAAAGAACAGCTCGAAAAAATATAAACTGAAAAATGGAAAGATTAACCTTGTGAAGGGCCTCCTGGCCCCACATGGCAAGGCATTTGCTGTTTGTCCTGACTGTGTGCAGGGGTGGAAGGGGAGGTGTGAGGTGAAAACTTAGGACGGCAAATCTCGTGACCGACTCTGGGACGGCTACTGGCCTCTGGATTTGACGAGTACTCATACAGCCAGGTGAGAACAGGCTTGGAATTAGGACACAGAAATGTGTGTTTAAAATCAGGGTAATGAGTCATCATCATCAACAGGTGAGAGCATGTGGTTAGAAGACACAGAAGGGTGTGCTTTCGACAATCAGGGGGTATATGATCAACATCACCAACAGGTGGAGAACACCGGGTTGTCAGAATTAGGACAAAGAATGTGTGTTTGAATGAAATCAGGGGTTAATGATCATCATCATCAACAGGGTGAGAGCACGGGTTGGAAATAGGGGACACAGAAGTTGTGTGAAAGGCAGGGGGGTAATGCATTCATCATCATCAACTAGGTGAGAACATGGGTTGGAAGTCCGTCTTTCGGACAACGATAGTGTGTAAAATTCATGGGTAAAGTCTTGGGGTGGTAGCCCTAACTGACAGCCGCTATCAGGACCGTCAGCTTGATTTTGTTTTTCCACTCGCGCACCCGCCAGGACCACCGTCCCTCCAATCCCAGCAACCATGGGACACACGAGACTGCCACGGGTAGACAAAGCCGGCACGGATTTTATTGCAGTGTTGTTGTTGTTGTGTTCAGTGTGTGTGGTGCGTCGCCAAGTGCCAGGGACTTTTAGAGTTATTTACAGTTGTTGTTGTTGTTTGTTCAGGGTGGGTGTGGTTTGTGTGCGTCGCAAGGCAGATTGTTATTTACAGTTACTTGGTTTGTTGTTTGTTCACTGGTTTTGGTTATTGGGTGGCGTGCGTCGCAGTGCAGACTGTATTTTACAGTTGTGTTGTTGTGTTTGTTCAGGTTGTTGTGTATGGTGCGTCGCAGTTCAGGAATGCTTATTTACAGTTGTTTTTGTTGTTTGTTGTTAAGGGTGTCGGTGAGTCGCAGAGTGACAGACTTGTGTTACAGCTTGTATTGTTGTTGTTGTTCAGGGTGTATGGTGCGTCGACAGTGCAGGATGTTATTTTACAGTCTTGTTGTGTTGTTTGTTCAGGGTGTTGTGGTTTTTGCGTCGCAGTGCCAGACTAGTTATTACAGTGGTGTTGTTGTTGTTTGTTCAGGGTTTGTCGGTTGCGTCGCAGTGCAGACTGTTGTTTCCAGTTGTTATTGTTGTTGTTGTCACACGGGGTGTGTCTGGTTGCGTCGCAGTGCAGAATGTTTTTTATCAGTTGTTGTTCGTCGCAGTGCACGACCACTCGCACGTTACAGTCGGTTATTGCTTGTCTGTTTCGTTCAGGGTCTGTGTGGAGGCGTCCACAGGTGCAGACTGTGTGTTTTACAGTTCGTGTGTGGTGTTGTTAAGGGTTGTGGTGCGTCAACAGTGCAGAAGTTGTTCAGGTCTTGTTGTTGCTTTGTTCAGGGGTGGTGTGGTGCGTCGCAGTGAAGACTGTTGTTTAAAGTTGTTGTGTTGTTGTTTTGTCTCAGGGTGGTCTGGTTGCGTCGCAGTTGCAGACGGTTATTTACAGTTGTGAATGTTGTTGTTGTTTGCAGGGGTTGTTGTGGTGACCGCGCAGTGAAGATGGTTGTTCACAGTTGTTGTTGTTCTGCGTCAAGCAGTTTTGCAGGACGGTTGTTACAGTTGTTGTGTTGTTGGTTTTGTTAGGGTGTTGTGGTTCGTCCGCAAGTGCAGTTGCGCGCAGTGCAGACTGTTGTTTCCAGTTGTATGTTGTTGTTGTTTGTTCAGGAGTTGTGGTGCGTCGCAGTGCATCCATACTGTTGCTACAGGTTGTTGTTTGTTCGCGTCCGCAGTGAAATACGTTGTTTAAAGTTGTGTTGTTGTTGTTTGTTCACGGGGGTGTGGTGCGTCGACAGTGCAGGAAGTTATTTACAGTGTGTGGGGTTTGTTTCGGGTTGTGTGGATGAGGTAGAAGTGAAGGAAATGTATATTGAAAGTTGTGTTTGTTGGTATATGTAAGGGTGTGAGGGGCGTGAGTAGAAGTGAGATGTTGTTTAAGTTGTTTGTTATGTTGTTGTTGTTAGGGTTGTGTGTGGTGAGCTAGA
>JAGGCT020004066.1:75580-80580 GCA_017654935.2 Phymorhynchus buccinoides
CACTTAGAGACGGAAATTGGGGGCACGTAGAGACGAAATTGGGGACACACAGAGACGAAATTGGGGACACACAGAGACGAAAATTGGGGACACACAGAGACGAAATTGGGGACACATAGAGACGAAATTGGGGAAACGTAGAGACGAAATTGGGGACACACAGAAAGACGAAATTGGGGACACTTAGAGACGAAATGGGGGACACATAGAGACTGGGGACACGTAGAGACGAAATTGGGGACACATAGAGACGAAATTGGGGACACACAGAGACGAAATTGGGGACACACAGAGACGAAATTGGGGACACACAGAGACGAAATTGGGGACACATAGAGACGAAATTGGGGACACATAGAGACGAAATTGGGGACACATAGAGACGAAATTGGGGACACGTAGAGACGAAATGGGGGACACATAGAGACTGGGACACGTAGAGACGAAATTGGGGACACATAGAGACGAAATTGGGGACACATAGAGACGAAATTGGGACACATAGAGACGAAATTGGGACACGTAGAGACGAAATTGGGGACACTTAGAGACGAAATTGGGGGACACGTAGAGACGAAATTGGGGACACGTAGAGACGAAATTGGGGACACTTAGAGACGAAATTGGGGACACACAGAGACGAAATTGGGGACACTTAGAGACGAAATGGGGGACACATAGAGACTGGGAACACGTAGAGACGAAATTGGGGACACATAGAGACGAAATTGGGGACACATAGAGACGAAATTGGGGACACACAGAGACGGGGACACATAGAGACGAAATTGGGGACACATAGAGACGAAATTGGGGACACAAAGAGACGAAATTGGGGATACACAGAGACGAAATTTGGGGACACACACAGAGACGAAATTGGGGACACTTAGAGACGAAATTGGGGACACTTAGAGACGGGGGCAGAATGCTACATAACACACAGTTTTAAGCTCGCCCCTTCAAAGTGCGTCAGCTGGGAGAGATGGGTTCCAACTTCCATTATAATATAGGTGTCGGTTCTTTTCATCCCGTGCCTCGTTTCGTCATTTCCCATTTGCCACTTTTCTTTGATGTGGCTGGCTTTTAAATACAGTTTTAGGCCGTGTACACACGTAAGCGGAGATTCTATGCGGAAACCCTGTGCGCAATCCATAAATAAGTGGAAACAAAGAAGGGAAAAGATTTGTTCACGTGTCCAAGTTTCCCCTATATGCGTAAGCTTTTGTTATCCTTCTTTGTTCCACTTGTTTAGGGTTTTCCGTTTTACGGAAATTACGTGTCTAAAGTGAACCCGGCCTTATGCGCTTCTAAACCACACGCGCGCGCACACACACACACACACACACACACACACAAGCGCGCGCGCGCGCACACACACACATACACACACACACGCGCGCGCGCGCACGCACACACACACACACGTACATAACAACATACAGTATTTATGCACTAAAAGGGGCGGACCCACTGAGTACGATGCAATCCGACTGTGACATTTTGTTCAGCATGATTCTCACGAAATTCTACTGTCTCTTTGAATCTCATGAAATCCTACTAAATAAACTGCAGTCAAAAAGTTATCAAGCTGTAATATTTTGTTCAGCATCATTCTCACGAAATTCTACTGTCTCTTTGAATCTCATGAAATCCTACTAAATAAACTGCAGCCAAAAAGTTATCAAGCTGTAATATTTTGTTCAGCATGATTCTCACGAAATTCTACTGTCTCTTTGAATCTCATGAAATCCTACTAAATAAACTGCAGCCAAAAAGTTATCAAACTGTAATATTTTGTTCAGCATGATTCTCACGAAATTCTACTCTCTTTGAATCTCATGAAATCCTACTAAATAAACTGCAGCCAAAAAGTTATAACATTTTGTTCAGCATGATTCTCACGAAATTCTACTGTCTCTTTGAATCTCATGAAATCCTACTAAATAAACTGCAGCCAAAAAGTTATCAAGCTGTAATATTTTGTTCAGCATGATTCTCACGAAATTCTACTGTCTCTTTGAATCTCATGAAATCCTACTAAATAAACTGCAGCCAAAAAGTTATCAAACTGTAATATTTTGTTCAGCATGATTCTCACGAAATTCTACTCTCTTTGAATCTCATGAAATCCTACTAAATAAACTGCAGCCAAAAAGTTATAACATTTTGTTCAGCATGATTCTCACGAAATTCTACTGTCTCTTTGAATCTCATGAAATCCTACTAAATAAACTGCAGCCAAAAAGTTATCAAGCTGTAATATTTTGTTCAGCATCATTCTCACGAAATTCTACTGTCTCTTTGAATCTCATGAAATCCTACTAAATAAACTGCAGCCAAAAAGTTATCAAGCTGTAATATTTTGTTCAGCATGATTCTCACGAAATTCTACTGCCTCTTTGAATCTCATGAAATCCTACTAAACAAACTGTAGCCAAAAAGTTATCAAGCTGTAATATTTTGTTCAGCATCATTCTCACGAAATTCTACTGTCTCTTTGAATCTCATGAAATCCTACTAAATAAACTGCAGCCAAAAAGTTATCAAGCTGTAATATTTTGTTCAGCATGATTCTCACGAAATGCTACTGTCTCTTTGAATCTCATGAAATCCTACTAAATAAACTGCAGCCAAAAAGTTATCAAACTGTAATATTTTGTTCAGCATGATTCTCACGAAATTCTACTGCCTCTTTGAATCTCATGAAATCCTACTAAATAAACTGCAGCCAAAAAGTTACCAAGCTGTAATATTTTGTTCAGCATGATTCTCACGAAATTCTACTGTCTCTTTGAATCTCATAAAATCCTACTAAACTGCAGCCAAAAAGTTATCAAGCTGTAATATTTTGTTCAGCATGATTCTCACGAAATTCTACTGCCTCTTTGAATCTCATGAAATCCTACTAAATAAACTGCAGCCAAAAAGTTATCAAGCTGTAATATTTTGTTCAGCATGATTCTCACGAAATTCTACTGCCTCTTTGAATCTCATGAAATCCTACTAAATAAACTGCAGCCAAAAAGTTATCAAGCTGTAACATTTTGTTCAGCATGATTCTCACGAAATTCTACTGCCTTTGAATCTCATGAAATCCTACTAAATAAACTGCAGCCAAAAAGTTATAACATTTTGTTCAGCATGATTCTCACGAAATTCTACTGTCTCTTTGAATCTCATGAAATCCTACTAAACAAACTGTAGCCATAAAGTTATCAAGCTGTAATATTTTGTTCAGCATCATTCTCACGAAATTCTACTGCCTCTTTGAATCTCATGAAATCCTACTAAACTGCAGCCAAAAAGTTATTAACCCTTTCACCGCCAGCCATATTTCAGCCAAACATTTCCATTTAATTTACCTGGGTAGAGAATGAAATCCATCTGCAGTATTGGGGCATTCTTCTGTGACATATCTAAAATAAGTTATATCCTTAGTCCCCCAAAACTAAGACAATGGGGTCTTTGAATAATAGACTCCAATGTGATGCCTTTTAGTGACATAGGTACTGAATCACTGTGCTGCTAATATGCGACTTTGGTGATGAACGGGTTAAAAGCGTTAAGCGTTTGTGCAGTACGAAGGGCTAAAGGTAACGAAATAAAAACAGTAGGGCCAGCAAAAGAAAAAGAACGCTTGCCATAAGTCTCCAGGCGAACTCACGGGATGGCAAAAATGACAGGCGTCTGAGGAACGGAGAGATCTCGATGGCTTGTATGGCACAACTAAGTCTGAAAGATAGGAGGGAGCAAGATCGTGGAGGCATCGAAAACAGAGGGTGGCAATTTTGTATTCGATACGGGCTCGGACGGGAAGCCAGTGCAGCTCCCTCAAGAGAGGCTTTGCATGGTCGAATTTGCGTTTTCTGAGGACTATGCGTGCAGCATGATTCTGAGCTCTCTGCAGTTTGTCGAGAAGCGTGTTTGGGAGACCCCCAAAACAAAGAATTGCAATAGTCCAGTCTGGACAAAACAAATGCTGACATAAGCTTTTTGGCCGCATCGATGGTAAGAAAAGGACGGATATGACCGATTCCGCGGAGCACAGTAGCTTTATATGGTCCTCCATTGAGAGTACAATCAGGAGGTTCTGCTAGTAGAAACCACGATCACCGTTTCTACCACGAATGTGTTGGTAGAGACTGCGATCGGAGTTTCTACTACTGTAGCAGAAAACCATGTGGTTTCTACCAGCCTGCCAGTAGAAACGGAAATGTGATAGAAACCGCGATGCGCGGTCGAAAGTTTGATTATTAACCCTTTCACCGCCAGCCATTTTTCAGCAAAAGTTTTCCATTGAACTTACCTGGGTAGAGCAAAAACCCAACCCTGCAATACATGGGAATCCTCTGTGACATGTAAAGAGTAAGGCCTATTTTTACCTCCCAAAATCAAGAAAATAGCCTTTTTTGATAACAGCCTCTGGTTTGAGGCCTTTTCGTAACATGGGTGTCAAATCATTGTGGTGCAAAAATGCGACTTTGGCGGTGAAAGGGTTAAAGATGTTACAAGATGGTGTGTAAAGAGTGTGGGATTTCATGTGGGTTGTGAAGATGTGAGTTGCCTTATTGTTGTTGCTTGTTTATTCCAAAACATGAGTGAAGTTCATCTGTCTGTCTTTCTGTCTGTCTGTCTCTCTGTCCGTCTCTCTCTCTCTGTCTGCCTCTGTCTTTTGTATGTTCGCTTATGATGGAGCTCCTTGTGCTGATGATTTGCTGTCATTGTTGTTTTTCCTTTTGTAATCCATTCCCCTCTGACATGGGCAGAAGGCCTGGATCAGTAAACTTTGTGAATCGTGAATTGTGTGTGAATCTGTCTGTCTATCTTTCAGTCAGTCAGTCACTCAGTCAGTCTGTCTGTTTGTCTTTGTCTCTCTCTCTCTGTAAGTATGTTTGTGCGCGCGTGCGTGCACATGCTCGTGTGCACATGTGTGTGTGTGTGTGTGTGTGTGTGTTGTGTGTGTGTGTGTGTGTGTGTGTGTGTGTGTGTGTGTGTGT
>JAGGCT020004066.1:93080-98601 GCA_017654935.2 Phymorhynchus buccinoides
GCGTGTGCGTGTGCTGTGTGTGTGTGTGTGCATGCGTGTGTGTGTGTGTGTGTGTGTGTGTGTGAGTACGTGCGTGTGTGTATATTCTGGCCTGGGCCTGTTTATGCCCACGCATATTTGGGGCCAGGGGTATATTTCGGCCTGTTTACACCGGGTCACCCCACGCTGCAGTCACGCACTCTGCCACCTTTCTTTCCCTGCCATGGCGCATATGCACACACACACACACACGCGCGCGCGCGCGCGCACGCACGCACACACACACACACACACACACACACACACACACACACACACACACACACACACACACAGAGGAGCGCACACACACACACACACACACACACACACACACAACACATTCAAACCTCACAGAACACACAACACCACAAACAAAATCGTGTTATGTTCTGAACTGTTTAATATCATCACCATCATAATAAATGAAAAACAAAAATGGTCTCAGATGCGTTTCCCCAAAAATAGAAACCTTGCACAATGCGATTGAAGATTGCAAAAACATTATTATTATTATTATTTATTAATTAATTTTTTTTTTTTTGGGGGGGGGGGGAAGTATCTAATAGACGGTTTTCTGAAAAAAAATTAGGGGCGAGCACTTCGTGAAAATTAGAATTGTTTACCTCCATTACTCGGTCAAATACCTATAGCAACAATGCAACAATGGCGTCGAAGCTTGAAACCGCATGGATGCGAGTCAGCGACTTGCAAAAATGAGGAGCGGCCAGTATCCACAAACTGAGAGAACTTGCAAAAACGTGACGTAAAAATATAAATGACATTAATTTTAAAATAACGCACGGTGTTCTAAGTGATGTAAGTCTAATCAAACACACGAGCCGAGAGCTGGGGATCTACCTGAAGGTAGAGTAACTGCCCCAAAATATTTGGTTTTATTTGGAATTAAGCAAAATATAAAATATAAAAAAGTGATCGGCAAAACGAAGCAAAAATGTAAACAAATAGGGGAAGACGGGGTAAAACGCGCATGGGCGGGTAAGAAGCCCACCCCAATTATCTCATGAAATAAAGAACATTTCAGTCAAATTTGCCCATGAGACGAATGCTAGACTTTAACGCTCGTCTCATGGGCAAAATGAGACTGAAATTTGCTTCATTTCATGAGATAATTGGGGTGGGCTTCTTACCCGCCCATGCGCTTTTTACCCCGTCTTACCCTGTATTCAAAGAGATGAATAGGCCTCTGTTCATACATTCGGGGGAAAAAGGTGGGGTGGGGGTGCGGGTGAGGACACCTTTGATTCATCAAAACTCGGTCAACTGGTTATTAAGAGAAGAGAAAAAGGTGTACACGAATTATAATTCCTAGTAGGAATTGTTCGGAAATAATTAAGGGGAGTCATTTCATGGTGTGTGGGAGTGATCTTGCCTAATTCAACCAGTCAAGCTAAAAAAAAGGAAGCAAAATGGATATAGCAACAACAACAGCACAAACACAACAACACAACAACAACAACAACAACAACAACAGCAACAACAACAACAACAACAACAACAACAACAACGACAAAATGAAACAAAAAACACACACAAAAAGACAAAACATCTTGATCCTTTCCTCCTACTCTTCACACACACATAAAATATTATTTTTGTTTCAATTTATTGGTATGTTGATGGCAGTATGATTTTATTTCAGGTTGCAGTATTGTATTCAAACTTGATTGAGAATGTGAATGTTAATGTCCCATATGTGCCCTGGACATAAAGGACGTAACACTCTATATTTCATTCGAATGTGAATGTGGTCTCTATGTTTCTTCTTAGAATGTTCCTATTGTAACTATTTTACTCTTGTATAATTAATTGTGTGTGTGTGTGTGTGTGTGTGTTGTGTGCGCATGCATGTGTGTGTGTGTGTGTGTGTGTGTGTGGCGTGTGCGTGTGCGTGTGTGTGTGTGTGTGTGTGTGTGTGTGTGTGTGTGTAAGGAAGTAAGAGAACGTTGCGTGCAAGCATCGTGCTTATTTTGCTTTCTAATGATTAATTATTTGTTTGCCTTTAATGTTCTTGTTATCAATGTAAAGCGCACTGAGCTCATGTGAGAAAGAGCGCTATATAAATTCCCATTATTATTATTATTATTATTATTCATGTTAATCATGACAATACTTCTGTATTCACTGTTGTATATGCCAGCTGCCATATGTACATTACAACGGGCAATATTGTGGCGATGAGGTTTAACCGAGGCGTGGTTACTGCTACACCTATCTGTATTGTTTTAAAAAAATCGGGACTTTACTGGTGTTGCACTGCCTCCGGGCATTGCCTCCAGTATCGTTCCCACCATCTTTGTATCTACAAATGTCCCATATGTGTCTGTTCCAGACCGAGAGGACGTAAAACACCATTTTTCATTCATTCAGAAAGAAGCTAAATGGATATAACAACAACAGCAACAACGACGACGACAACAATGAGAACAAGAACGACAAGAACCACAAAAAGAAACAACCCCACCAAAACAAACACCCACAACAACAACCACCACAAAATGAAACAACCCCCCCAAAACAAACACCCACAAAATGAAACAACCCCCCAAAAAAACCCACCCACAACAGCAACAAAACAAATTTGATCCCTTCCTCCTGCCCTTCACAAAACAAAACCCAAACAATTTTTGTTTCAATTTATTCATGTTAAAGGGGCACCCTGACGGAATGTTTTTTGTAAGAAACACGTCGAGATCACCAGGAAAAACACCCTTTACACAGATCGCAACACTCACTTTGCTCTGGTCTCCTAGAAATCAAACCGTCAAATCGGCGATTCCTCCTTGGCGGAGGTGCTAGAAGTCAAATTATTTCACCCAAAGAGAAGGCGTGTGCCGTCTCTTTTCTAATGGCCGCCAAATCGTTTGCACGAAAGTTTCGCAATAAAAGCCTTTTTTTTTTTCTTTTTTAAATAAATTTTATGCAGTTTATCTAATGGAGTTTCGCTCACAACAAAGGAAATAGGGCAATATTAACATTTCTTCCCCTCAACCCAAAACGGTACAAGTGCAGTTGTAGTGCATGTGCACTATAACTTCACTTGCGACAAGTGCAGTTGTAGTGCACGCGCACTATAACTTCACTCGCGCTCCAAGTGTCAAGTGTACTATCCAGGACAGAAAATATTGGTGAATTTTTTGACGGAAAAAGTGATATTTTCATTCTTCAAATCCCCTATAGAGACAGCACTTTTTCCGTCTAAGATGGTTCAGAGAGTGTTGTGAGGGGAAGAAATGTTAATACTGCACTACAAAAAGAAGAAGAAAATGCTTCAACCACAATGAGTGACCTCCACCCACCCCATCCAAAATGGCTACTCTCTCCGGCATCTCCGCCAAGGAGGAATCGCCGTTTTGACGGTTTAATTTCTAGGAAACCAGAGCAAAGTGAGTGTTCCGATCCTTGAAAAGGCTGTCTTTCTGGTGATCTCGACGTGTTTCTGGCAAAAACGCTTCCGTCAGGGTGCACCTTCAGGCATGACAATTCTTGTGTGTTCACTGTTGTGTTTGCCAGCTGCCATCATTATGTACATTACAACGGATTGTTGATACCATTATCCATCTTTGTATAAATTGTTGTATTGTGTTGCTGGTGATGAAAAACCTATTTTAACACCCCACCCCCCAAAAAAAAAAACACCTGTAAGACCGTGTACACACATGAGCGGATATTCCATGCGGAAACCCCGTGCGCAATCCATAAATAAGTGAAGCAAAGAAGGGGGGAAAGATTTGGGCACGTGAAACCGAACTTTATTGTGGCTACTAGGGTGACCAAGGTTTCCCAATAAGGTCACGAAGACAGGACTCCGAATTCAAAAAGGCGTCGCCGCTA
Organism: Phymorhynchus buccinoides; assembly: GCA_017654935.2. Classification (NCBI taxonomy): domain Eukaryota; kingdom Metazoa; phylum Mollusca; class Gastropoda; order Neogastropoda; family Raphitomidae; genus Phymorhynchus; species Phymorhynchus buccinoides. The sequence continues at coordinate 96,954 of JAGGCT020004066.1, forward strand.
GATCTTCCCTCTCTTCCCTCGTGGTCTGACATTCTCTCAGAAATTAGGCGAACAATGGGGCCTGGATACAAACAAACAAACAACAAGAGAATTAAAGAAAAACGAAAAACAAGAGGCAAAGCCTTCAAGGCTCACTCGAACAGGAAACATGTGGGACAACAACAAACAAAGATTGAGAGGGGTGTCTAAAGTACAAGATTGCCAATAAAATTTTAAAGTACAAATGAAACTATCGTTAATGGATACAATTAAACTTTTTTTTTTTTAAAGTGCCCGTGCCGAGAATCGGACCCGGAACCATTGGCATGACAACACACACACACACACACCACACACACACGCACGCACGCACGCACGCACGCACGCACGCACGCACACGCACACGCACACGCACATGGCACACACACACACACACACACACACAACACAACACAACAACTATCATACTATAGACTCACTTCGTGTTAACTTCGTTAACACGAGTGAGCCAAAAAAAGAATGAGAATGAAAAAAAGAATCAATTTAGCATGACAGTACTTGTGTGTTGTTTTTTGCCAGCTGCCATAACAATTATTCATGTACTTTTTACAATGGTAAAAGTAGGCACGTTATAAGCTTCAAGCTCGTCATTGATGGCCATTGTTCATCTTTGTATGCATTGTGTGGTGATCTTCTTTCTTCTTCTTCTTCTTCTTCTTCTTCGATCACTCAGACATTTTCCTGTCAATTACGAGCGCAGACGCGTCATGCTGCCGTTATGCGCCTAAACTATAAGAAATAGTTAGGGCCCAGCGAGTCCGACTTCGGCTGGAGGAAATGTTTTTGAAAGTGTGTTTCGTGAAAAAAGGCCAGGAGAATGGACACTGGTAAGGGCACAGAAAGATAGTAGATGACAGTAAGCACAAGGGAAAAGGCAGAGTCAAAGAGAGTGACATATTAGAGGAAGTTACAAGCACAGAACTTCCAGAAGGTGAGGAACTATTTATACAAAAGACCCCAAATCATTTATTGTCCTTTCAAAACCAGTGCATACATTTAGAAAAAGGAGACAACAAGCACAGTAAAAAGATGATGATAACACAAAACAATATAATATATTACATTTATATTATATAGTAGTGGTAATGAACATTGGTCGGGAAAATTTGGGTTTATCAATTATCATTAATAAGCATGTGTAGGGTGCGGTGTGTGGGCCGTGTACCACACATAAGCGCGCATATATCCAGTTCGTGCGGAAACCCCTGTGCATTCATTAGGACGGTTTGTTGTCATAATATAACTTGTAAAGTATTCGATAAATGAAGTCGTGACAAAAAAAAGACACACAATTTTTATTGGCACACGCGATCCGAATTTCAGCACTAATATTATGCGTAAGCTTTTACCCTTCTTCTCTTCCCAATTAGGGTAAGACTGGTTAAAAAGCCAATGGGCGGGTAAGAAGCCCATATGCCAATTATCTCATGAAATTAAGCTAATTTCAGTCTCATTGACTGGAGAATTTTCTTTATTTCATGAGATACAAATTTCGGTATGTGGGCTTCTCTTTACCCCGCCGCATATGTCGGCGTTTTAGCTTCCCTAATCATTCCCCGTAAGTTAGCGTAATATTCTTCCCGTACGGAACTTAACGGCTGTCTCAAAT
>JAGGCT020004066.1:99101-133225 GCA_017654935.2 Phymorhynchus buccinoides
AATCTGAGATTTGGGCAGCCTCTCGACTCTTGTCTCTCAGCCTGGTTCAGCTCCAACCATTCTGCGCCCTCGGTACAGCAGTAGTTGAAAGCTTTTGTTTTAGTAGACTAAAGTAAACTACATATTCCCTTTCGCTTAGTGGAAGGTCGAGCACAAACATAATTTGATCTAAGAGTAAGAATAGTGAGGCCAAGACGGTAGATTTAACAAAATTGAACAAAGGGGAAGAACTCTCTTTAATTAACTCCCCTCCACCAAAGTTGATTACGATACCAATCACCTAGCAATGAGTGGATCAGAGCCAAAGGGAGGTAAACAAAAACAAAGCATCATTCTCAAAAAAGAATGTGCCAAGTTCGCCTTTAATTTGATAAGTATAATTTGATCTATAACTTGGCTTCAGATCGAGATCGACAGGAAGTTCATTTGCGCAACATCCCGCGCATTTGGGGAAAAAACAACTAGTTGTATTTTTGGTCTCAAGTGAAAAAAATAAAAATAAAAATAAATAAATAAAATAAACAAGAACAAAAAATAATAAAAGAAAAAACTATAACGTTCATTCTTCAAATGTTTTTGGTTACGCCTCCAACAGACTATATCTGTGAGAACAACCAAGACTTATTTCATCACACTCCAGACTTTGTAAAAACGCAACTGTCAAGAGTGCGTGCTCAGAAAAATGGCTGGCGTTTGCTGCCTAGTGTGCGCGCACTGTTTGGAGCTGAGTGAGCCTGATTGAGAATGAGAGGTGTTGACTTCTCAAGAAGATGTATCTGTTCTTGTGCCTCTATTTGCTTTGCTTCATAGTGAGACACCCTAGATAACAAGGTAAAGTGGTTTTGAGCAATTATAATAATATTGCAATTCTGTCCATGAATTTTCAGCCCCACCCCCCCTCTCCTCTCCCTTCTCTTCTTCTCCTCCTTAGGCAGCCAAACTTCAAAACGACCTGACGGTTCTGCTTCACTTTAGGGGTTAGTACGAAAAAGATAAAAATAGCAAGAGATAGGAGTACAAAGCGAAATAATAACATTACGGGGAAATAGAAAGAAAGAAATGATTACAAGACAGTCAGGAAATAACTGAGTATACACAGATACACAGTTTACCATGTAGAAATAATTAAGTTAAATATGTGAGGATTTGATTTGGGAAGGGGGGATGGAGAGGGGTTGGGGTGGGTGGGTGTGATAGAAGCAAAGACGAGTTAAAGGTCATGCCCGACCGTTAAATGTCCCCAGACTGGCCAGGGACACCCGGGCCCCACATGATGCATGTAGAGTGTCATGCACGACCGTTTAGTCCCCCCAGATCAACCGGGGAAACACGGGCCCCACATGGATGCATGCACAGGGACGTATTTTGTATTTAGGTGACAATACCATGCATGCAAATAGGGGTGGGGTGGGAGGGGGGGGGGCGGGCATTCTGGGTTGGTTGTGTTTTGGTGGGTGGGTGTTGTGTGTGGGGATGCAGGGGTTGGAGGTGGGGAGGGGAAGGCAGAGGAATGGTTGTTTAGTAGAGGTGCTTTTGGAGGCCACCAAGGACTGGGTGGAGGCAACTTCCTCGGGGAGGCCGTTCCACTGCGGGATAGTGCGAGGAAAGAAAGTGGACTGTCTGTATTGAGTTCTATGGCTAGGGATATGTCGTATGAAGCTGAGTGAGATTGACGGAGACTTTTCTTCTGCAGGGTATTTGTTGAAGATACTTGGAATTGATTTGGAGGAGATCTGTGTGGCATTTAAAGAAAGTAGTCAGACGGGCTTCAGTTCGACGGGTGTGTAGAAGGGGCCATTTCAAGTTTTTCAGGAAGTCTGCCGATCTTGTTGCCTGACGGTAGTCTCGGGCCACCCATCTTGCAGCTCGGCTCTGGACTTTTTCGATGGCGTCAATGCTGCTCTTGTTGTGGGGGTCCCAGACTGGACTGGCGTATTCCAGGAGGGGACGCACCATAGCTTTGAAGGCCTGTTCCTTGACTTTTTTGTTGTTGACTTTCAAGGCCCTCCTCAGGAATCCCAGACTTTTGTTTGCCCTGCTGACCACGTCATTCACTTGGGTGTCCCACCTAAGATCAGCAGAAATCGTGACACCCAAGTACTTTGCATGGTGCACGCACTGGAGCTGGTGTCCGTGAAGGAAATAGGCCTTCTCTAGTGTCTTTCTACGCCTGGTCGCATGTAGGACAGAGCATTTCTGGGGGTGGAAAGCCATTTTCCAACGGTCTTCCCATGAGGCAAGTCTGTCAAGATCGTCCTGAAGTAGGTCTTGATCAGTGGAAGCTTGAATGTCCTGATGGCAGATGGTATCATCAGCAAACAGGCGTGCTGTAGATTGAAGACCCTCGGGCAAGTCATTGATATATAGGAGGAAAAGGGACGGACCCAACACGGACCCCTGGGGGACTCCTGACTGGACAGGAGTAGGATCCGATTTCACTCCTCCCAACCACGACTGACTGGATCCGATCAGCAAGGAAGTTTTTGATCCACTGGGTTGTCTTCTCTGCGAGTCCGTATTGACGGAGTTTGTAGACGAGGAGGGCGTGGCTGACCTTGTCAAACGCTTTAGAGAAGTCCATTATTAGCACGTCCTCTTGATGGCCTCTTTCCAGTGTCTCCGATGCCTCGTCCACAAAACCAATGAGCTGGGACTCGCAGGAGTGGCGTTTCCTGAAACCATGCTGTTCCGGCCACAGGATTTGGTTGTTCTCAGCATAGCTCATGATGTTCTTCACAATGATGTGTTCCAGCAGCTTGCAGGGAACACTCGTCAGGGAGATGGGCCTGTAGTTATCGGCATTGTATCTCTCTCCTTTCTTAAAGACAGGGGTGACGAGCGCCTCTCTCCAATCCGCCGGAATCACACCTGTGTTCAGGGATGCCTGATACAGCAGTGACAGAGCCGGTGTGATCTCCGATGCCACCTCTTTCAAGACACGGGGGCTGATGCCGTCTGGACCACTGGCCTTGGTGGGGTCTAGCCCTTGCAGAAGTTTCAGTACACCTGCCTCTGAGATCTCAATTTCCTCACATGGTGGGATACTGCTATTGAGAGGGGGCATTGGGCAACGGTCAGCTATTTCCTCATCAGTGAGGGTTTCTGGGGCGCTGAAGGCTTGCTGGAACTGTTTGTTCAGTTCTTCTGCTTTTGCTCTGTTGTCCGTCACAAGCTTCCCGTTGATCTTGAGCGGGGCGACACCAGTGTGTTCTGTTTTCCTCTGCCGGATGAAGGACCAGAATTTCTTATTCGGATGGGGGTGGTCTGCATTGGCTTCAGTGTCTGTGATAAGGCTTTCTGTGTATTGCCAGTAGAGATGACGGATTTTCTTTTGAACGGTTCGTTTCAGTGACTTGAACTCGTCATGGAGGATGGGATTTGCAGTCTTTTTCCATTTTTTGTGGATCCGATCACGTCTCCTGATAAGGGCCTTTGTTTTGTAATCGATCCAGGGTAGACTTCTTTTGGTCCCAAGCTTGCGGTGGGGTACGAATTTTTGTACATTTGCGAGCAAGCCTTCCTTCAAGGTGGTCCAGATCACTTCTGGGTTTGAGGTTGAGTTGTAGTCGTTTATTATTGAGGTGGACAGTGTGCTTACTGAAGTTCGCTGGGAGTCCCAGTCTGCCCGGTTGTAGCATGGCATGGTTCGTGGGATTTGCTGTTCTTGGACTGGGGTTATCTGGAGCTCCAAATACACAATTTCATGATCAGATAGGCCAGGCATTGTTTCGACGCGAGGAACAAGAGTGGGGTGATTTGTGCAGATCAAGTCAAGTGTGTTGTCCTGTCGGGTTGATTGTTCTACCATTTGCTCCATCCCAAGATCTGCTAAAATGTCCATGAACTGGTAGTGTAGGCCGGGGTAGGGGGAACCTTTTTTCAGTGTTTTCGAGTCCCAGTCCCATCCGGGGAAGTTGAAGTCTCCACCAAGGACAACTATATTCCCGGTCTTCGTGGCATGGGTGGCAGATTCGTGCATGAGTTGGAGGCTGGTTTTGTCAGAGACGTCTGGTCTGTAATACGCTCCAACAAGAAGGTGGCGGTTTCGCTTCAGTCTTATTTTCACCCATAATAGTTCACAGCTGTCATCGGTAGCAATGGGCTCTTCGGTGCAGGCCAGATCCTCCCTCACTGCAATCAACACGCCTCCTCCCCTTGTAGGCCTGTCCCTACGATGGACTGTATAGTCAGGGGGGAAAATTTCACTGCTTTTGACAGAGGGGTCAAGCCAAGTCTCTGTACCGATGATGATGTCTGGTTTGGCGGACTGAAGGAGGTTGTTGATCTCAGCCTCTTTCCCTCTTGATGACTGGAAGTTTACATTGATCACCCGAAGTGGCCTTTTGATGTGTTTGTTTTGTGGCTCTGGCGAGAAGGAGTTGAGGAGTGGAGGGGGTTGAAAGGTTCAATGGTGTCTGATGGTGAGAGGAGGGGATCCCTATCTGTGGCAGAAAAGGATGTCACAGGATCTACACCATGGAGATCGAATGGAGTCAAGCTGTAGTTGTTGTTGTCGCACATGATACAATTCCACTCCACTTCATCCTGTCCGAGACGCTCGTAGGAAGCACTATTCAGGCTTTGACATGCCAGGTGGAACCACTGGCCGCAGGTGTTGCACACTATTCCTAGCTGGCTCCAGTTGACAGGCAGGTCACATGTTCCACACGGAGCAGAGCTAACCTCTGAGTGATTGAGGGAAGGTGGATTGATGGGAGCTTGGCTGGTTGAATTAGCAGACATGACTGCTACTGAGAGCAGACACGCTAAAAATATAATGCCGCTGAAATTCAGTGATGTTTGTATGTAGCTCAGAATGGAGTGAGCAAGTAGGCCTACTGGTCTCCTTGATAACATTTGTTGTTTCGTGGGTGTTCAGTTTAAAAATATCAAAATGTGGGACAAAAAGCACACACAAAAACAACGCAGTGGTACTACTGATAGTGGGAGTTGAGATGGTACAGTTAATGTAAAAACAAATGGTACAGTTAATGTAAGGCAACAAACTTTGTTGTGTTACTGATACTTACGAATGTTTACCTGAAAGCCAGATGAAAAATTCAACTTCCGGTTTTGAAATTAGCAGAGTGGAAACAAAGTTGAATTGGGGGGAAAATATCAAAATATATCGGCTGAAAAGTAAGAAATAATAACAAGGGATCCTTATGATCTGAAATACCTACAAAAACTTAGGAAACACAGGCTAGAAATCTTGCAGAATCAGAAAAAGAAGCACAGCACAAAAGAAGAGTGTGAGCTCTGACCGGAAGTACTACCCCCCCTCTCCTCTCTCCCATCCCCCCCTTTGGTCCCCCCTCTTCCCCCACCCCCTCCTCACCCTCTTCCAACAACCCCAATGGATCAACAGTTTCCTAGTTCTTGTATATGTGCTCTCTCTGTTGTATTATTTCTTCTCATGCCTTGAGCCTTCCGGCAAAAGTGGTCTTGAATCTCATGCCTGGAGCCTTTTCTTCTGCGGGGTGTGTCTATTCACCGGAAAATGCCGAAAGGTGAATGCTGGATGGTGATGACACCATATGGTGAAGCTGAATTATGAAACCACAGATAATTGGATTGAGAAAGAAGAAGAAGAACCAAAATATAAATATTGTAATTTAACATAATAACAATGACCTCTGACCTTGTTTTGCTGTATACAGCAGCTTTTAAAAATTACCACACGGCCCAGAGCTATGTGCCCGGTGACGATCTCAGCCTGTGTGAACGGTGTGTGATGCCACCAAAAAAAATTGACATCTACTCATTGAGTTCTTTGATTTATGTTGAGCGCCGATGTGTTAGCAAGGACGAAATCGTGTCAAACCGACTCGATAGTTTCCCCTCAAAATGTCGAACCCGTGTTTTGGCTTCGTGCCAAGTGGTCACTGTCTTTGCTTTGTTTTCATTGGTAGTTATTATTGTTGCTGACCCATCCGGGCATTTTACTTGTGGAGTGAACACATGTTCCGTTAGTCTTGACCTGTTTTTGTTTACAAGTGGACGCAAGTGAATCTCAAATGTAAAGTCTTACGACAGATTTGACCAAACTTAATAATCAATGTCTAAAACAGTTGCTATCTTATAAAATTGAAAGATCGCTGTTTCATTTGAAGCGATTTCATTGGTCAATTCGATAACCTCATTTTCCAGGAAACTCAGCTCGGTAGTTTGCGAGGTAGGCCTAAATTTAAAATTTGTTGTCAAGTTGATTATGACGACACATTTTACATTCGCAACTACCCAACTTTGTACTTTATTATCTTAAGATTATTGAATATTTCCTGCTCTATATCAAATGTTATATCTTTCATTTGACTTCGTTTTGTTGCCGAATTTTGTCATTGTTTAGGCTGTCTTTCGAACGAACAAGACCGACTGCATGAATGTCCGTTTTCGGCGGCCCGATTTTACGGACATTTCTCAAGTTCGGACCGAATAATGTATAAAGATACGGTGCTGTGATTGTTTATATTATATATTTAATCATTCATACACACGCTCAAACAAGTGTTGCAACACAGACTTTTTAAATTTACTCATGATCATAATCCACCACCATCATCATGCGCACCTTTTGGCATTGAGTCATATATATTGTCTTCTTCATTTATTTATTTATGCTCTCCCCAAAGCTTTTCCATTGGCGCATTATACCAGAATTGAGTGCCTGCCAATGTACCTGATGCAGATCAGAGATGCAGACGGCATGGAACGATCTCCCTGAACAGGCTATAATGGAGGCATGAACCTTGGGCACTTTTGTGTCCTGGGTCTCCAAATCACACGATTTACACTAACTACACCCCTCTCTCCATTTTTTCCCCTCCCTAATGGCGTTGCATCACATTAGGGACCGATCAGTGGGACCTGGCTGGCTGGTCCATTCTCTTGCTTGGGGACCGATCAGCGGGACCTGGCTGGCTGGGCCAAGCTTCCTCATTCCTGTCTTCTTCAAGTTCTTGTTTTCTGCTATCCACTTTTTTCTTTATTTTTGAATTCGCACATTTCCACAGATCCTTCTAAAGTTCTGTTCTACAGTGACAGAATAGTCAGCAGTGACTGTGGTTGCTATTCGGAAGGAATAAAATGAAAATAGCCCTAAGTTGATTCTAACCCTATTCCGTACCTGATGCAAGGCGAAATTTGGAGCAAATCAACGCCCGGATTAATGTAACCGATCTAGGATTTAACCATATTGTAAATGATACAACTAGTGCACAGTTTTAGTAACAGGGCTTCTGAAAGCGCAGACGTTGCGTATATTTACGCACTAGAGCTCTCAAAATCACACCCTAGAATGTCAAACCATGCGTGAGATTTACCCTTTAAGATCTCAAGTTGGGGGTGTGGTGATGGATTTAAACGATGATTTATGCGTTAGCGTAAGATAGCCGTTAATCTTCAGTAAGATAACGAGATTTCCTCATTTCAATCGTCTGCTAGGCCAAACTGGGCTACTGCCACAATGAGGAGTCGCTAACCTAGATCTAAAATTCTTAAAAGATCGTGCAGAAACTGCCAGAACGCAGTAAACATCAAAAACTCATTGTTCATTGGCAGACCCTTTTCTCAAAATCCAATAAAATTGTTTCAAACACCTGATATTCATTTCATCAACATGCCACCAGTTTGGCAAGTGAACGTTAAAGAAAACTTGAAAAAAAAGAAGAAAAAACAGGTTGGTTGTCAAAAATAAAAACAAGCACAGAAAAGGTGATCAGTAGGTGTGTGAATGAAGAGAGTGTTGTGTGCACATAAATGTGCGTGTACGTGCATGCATGTGTCTGTAAATGCCGTTTACTTACGTAGGAAATAGGATCTTCACCCTTTATAATTTAAAACTGGGGTTGAAAATACCCCTTAAAAATGTAAACAGGGGGTGAGCATACCCCTTGCCTTAGGAGAAATTAAAATCAGAAGCCCTGAGTAATAATTCTGTAGTCATGGTGAAACTTTCAAAGTGTTCAAAGTAAACCCTAATGCGTTGTTTTGTTTTTTCTCCTTTCAGACTGACCAGATTTTTGTTTCCACTGGGCGTCATTTGTGCATCAACTGAAATAATTTGAAAATGGCACGCGTTGCACCTCACAGCGACACGCCTCGTCAAGTTAAAGTGACTTTAGTAAAACCACCACCACCGCTTAAAGTGAAGAAGGGTGGAGACGAATGGAAATTGTTTAAGCAGATGTGGAGCAATTACTGCAATGATACAAGACTGGATGATGAAGAAGAGACCCATAAAAGAGCTCTGTTTCTCCACACACTGGGCAAGGATGGATTGGCCTTGTGCAGCAGAATGCAGCTTCCATCAGATGACTTTGTCAACAACATCATCACTGCATTTGACAATCATTTCTTTGGAAGGACCAGCGAAACTTACCAAAGATATGTGTTCAACAAACGGGATCAAAAGGCTGATGAGAGCATAGAAGACTACATTGCTGTTTTGCGCTCTCTTGCTTCAACTTGTAATTTCTGTGATTGCTTGAAAGACACTCTATTGAGAGACAGAATTCTCCTAGGCATCAAAGACAGCAATATCAGAAACCGGCTGTTGCAAGAAGCTGATCTGACTTTGGAGACCTGCATCACTATGTGTTGTGCTGCTGCAGCTACCACATCTCAGCCAGTAAAAACTGTGACATGGACTGAGGACACCACTGCAGTTCAAGCTGGTTCTGTATCATCTGGGGATCAGAGGCCAAGCAAGAAGCGAAAAGTCTCTCTTTCTCATGCTGCTGAAGCTACTTCTTCATCTCTGCCAGTGAAAACTGTGACACGGATTGATAACACTGCTGCGGTTCAAGTTGGTTCCGTATCTTCTGTGGATCAAAGGCCAAAGAAGAAGCGGGATGTCTCTCGTTCTTGTGTGCTCCTGAAGCTACTTCTTCGTCGCAGCCAGTGACATGGACTGAGGACACTACTGCAGTTCAAGCTGGTTCTGTATCATCTGGGGATCAGAGGCCAGACAAGGAGCAAGATTTGTCTTGGAGCTTGAGGTGAGCCACAGACTGTGAGAATGATGTTTCTTTTCTCTTTGTTAAAACAGTACAAAGGAAACCCTTTTCATTTGCCGGGGGGTTATGGTAGGGTAGGAAGTGTTTTGTCAATAATAATTTATCTGTGATTGTTCTGCCTGAATAAAACAATAAACATGACAAATTCAACACTACACTTAAAGTTGAATTTTAAGTATTTGGGATTTAATTTTCTGTGTGTTGAACTCAACTTGAAGTTGAATATTTCCCATAGGCTATACAGCAAAGCACTGTACAAGAAAAAAAAATTGCACTTTAAGACAAAGACAGGAGAATAAAGTTATTCAAGCAGGGCTCCCAATCGTCCCGCAAAAACAAGGGGTCCCAGGGACTCCTTCACTTACAGTATAGAGATAATAGAGGGTCCTAGAGTTGGGATAGAGGGTCCCAGTGGCATTATGAATGCTAAAAAGAATTTTTTGTAGTGCACATTCTTTTAGGGGGACCTTTAGACTTTTAGTTCTTCATACTATCATAGACCCCCAAATGGGGGTCCCTGGGAGCCCTGTTTAAGTATATTTTGAAAGAAAACAATGGAGATGAACTTGAGCGGGTTTGAAGTTCTCTCGCCTCAGATACTTCCTTTTTCACCTTTACTTCGACGGCGGACAGACCAAACAAAAACAATGTTACATTATTAGAGCATTCCCTGCTTCTCTTAAGTTAAAGCCATAGCAGCCAATCCAAAGAATCAGGTCTTGCTAGTCCGACATTTGCTGCCTCGCGTTACAGGGAAAATGTTAGGGATAAAGAATAGAGAATACAAGCAGGAAGGCAAAATGAAGCAACGCGGCTCAAATCGCTCCTTATATACCTGTCATGTGCCTTTAAGTTTAGGAACTGAAAACAAGCTGCCGGTAGTTTTACCAGGATGTGTGTTGTGTGATTTCAGAAGCTCTGAACAACGGGCTTCAACTAATGAAGCAGAGATTGACTTCAACACAGAGATGGGTGATTCTGATGACGACTGGGCACCTATGTGGACTACAGAGCACCAGAGTTCAGGTCAGTTGGCCCTCTTCAACAGACATCATGCCTTCTCAGCCTAGGCCTAATTAATGTCTATGATAATTGGAAGTTTGTGTGTGCGTCACTGCATGTCATGGTATAGATCTGCCAACTGTGGCTAAAGTTTACCAAACTTTGAAAAAGAGACAAGGTCTAATATACTAGATTGCTGGCCATGCAACAGCATTTTCGGCTCCGGTGACCAATGACCTTGGCCTAGATATCCTAACTACTTAGCCGCATATAAAATTTCAACTTCCTAATAGTCCTAGGTCCCTTCGTTCAAAATGCTATTGAATTTTACCGAGAAATTTTAGAATTAGGATTTTCCTTGCGAAAATTCTGAATTTTTCCAACCTCCAAATTCAGACATTTTCGAAGTAAGTGGCTGCATGCTGTACTTGTAAATAAACATCATAGGACTTTGGAGAGGGAATGAGAGAGAGAGAGCACTTGAACTTGAATACTTGTACATTTGCCTGTATTCATTATTTGTGTGCCCCAGTAGTAGTAGTAATCTCTCTTTCTCTCTCCATTCATGTGTCACTGTCAGGTCTCTTTCTCTTCTCCTCTCTTTCTGAGTTTTCTCTTTCTCTCTCTCTCTCTCTCGTCTCTCTCTCTGTCTCTCTCTCTCTTCTCTCTCTCTCTCTCTCTATCTCCGCTCTCTCTCTCTCTCTCTCTCTCTCTCTCATCGTCTCTCTCTCCCCCTCTACTCTCTCTCTCTCTCACACACACAACACACACACACACTACACACACACACACACACACAACACACACACACACACCACACTAACACACACACAATGACTTCTTTGACGTTTGTACCAATCTCGGGAAGATTTGGAATTATCCCGGTAAAATTAGGAATTTTCCTGGATTCTAAAAATTTCACGTGATATTTACATCTTATAGCTCCCCCGAAGACGGAGTGTAGCTGCCTATGTGGCGGGGTAATAAAAAAACGGTCACACACGTTAATGTTCTCATCCTCCCTAGCTGAATTCATTTGTACCATGGTAGTGTTCAAGTGCTTCAGCAGTCTGATGATCCCTGGAGTCTTTTAGCCAGACAGGGTACGTAAACAAACAAAACAGTGTTATTAGTTCAGCCAGCCAGCCAGGAAGTGAGGAAACAAACAGTAAACACCACTGAAAAACATTGCTTTACTTCATGGCTGGTAAAGAGTAAAAAAGGGTTCTTCTTGCTTTAAACATACTCCATCAGCGTAGTGATGATTCGGATGTACAAATGGTTAAAGTCATCTCAAATAAATTTCTCTTTACTCAGAGCTTCAGATTGTTTTCAAACTTCATGTTCATATGACCCCTGCTTAGACCCCTTGTCAGAGCAAACAAAAAAAAAAATATTGGTTTCCTGTTTCCTGACCGACCAACTAGTTTTTGTCCGCCGACCCTAAACTTTTTTTTGACGAATGGGACATGGGCACCCCACCCCCCAAAAAAAAAAAAACAACCCCAAACAAACCACCGAAAGTGAAGCGAGGCAAGCAGAAACAAAAAACATCATGAGTGCAAACGTATGCAATGTTTTGTTTTATTAAAACGTATACAATGTTTTGTTTTATTAAAATATATAAAATATATTCATATACATGGACCGAACACAAGTTTGAAAAAAAAAAAGGAAAAACCTAGTTAGTAGTACCTTGATTGGTCAATTTCCAAAATAATGGTCCAGTAATGTGTCACTGTAGTAGTACACTTAAATTTTGTTGCAAACTTCATGGGTCAAATGAACCGTGAGTGCCTAAAATGAGGAGTCAAATCAGCGTCCATACGGGTCAATGGCCTGGACCCGCCAACAATCTGAAGCTCTGTTTACTATTTTAGTCTGTGGTTTCAGGTTTCAAATGTGTTTAATCCTCTGGGCACGACGTAAAAGTTAAAAATGTAAGCTAAAAGTACAGGCGTAAAATTGAAGACTGCAGAAACGTCAACCGGTACTTCTTATTTTCACTTTTCATCTCTCATACAAACGTTTGACTGGGAAACCTATACACGTTTAGAAAGAAGAAAGCTTGAATTTTGCAATGAAAGTAAAGAAAACAACTTGCCTTGAATATGGTGACAGCAGTTATCCAGTAAAGCACTTTCACTGTGGCTGCAGCTTACCCCACCCCCACCCCATCCGATGATGATCTGCTCGTGTCAGACATCACAAAACCATGCAGTCGAACCCTTTTCCTTCAATTCGAATTGCAACATGAATACAAGCCTAATTGAACCTTTCCTAGTCTGCATCAGAGTAGCTATAGGCAACATACTCATCCTCATCCTCACAATCACTACTTTCATCACTCAGTTTCACACAAACAAATGCAAACCGATTCATAAAATGGCTAGACTCGGACAGCAGGAAGTTGAAGTACGAGTGCTACGAGCTTTCTGATTGGTTAGCCGTATTCGCTTATCGGATTGGCCAAAGTTCAGCGCGAAATATGAACTGAGCCACGATCGTGGCCCATCGTGCTCGTCCGGGGGAGCCCCAGAGGGTTAAAACATTTAATTAAAACATTTTTTTTGGGCTGCCAGTTAGATTTTTATTAAACCTGTGAAAATGTGAGGAGGACAACAGTTCTCAGAGTTATAGCAAAAGGATTCATGAGCTGAGACAGTGAGAGTCGGCAGCCAACCAGGTCTGCAAAAATCGTCTTTTTTTTTCTTCCTTTTTTAGTCCCCGAGCCGAAGGTTCGGGGAGCTATTATCGCGCATGGCCATTGTCTGATCCGTCCAGGAGTCGAACGTCGCGGCTATTCGTCCGCTTTTTCTCAAAAACTATTCAGTCTCCATCAATCATCAGATTTGGTATACTAGCCACTGCCAAGATGCAAGCTATCCACTGATGTATTTAGTTATTTACATTAAGGTCAAGCGCGCGCGCCAGTTACGGGATTTCACAACCCCAACCACAACACATAACACACGCCTACATATCTCGCCCGAAGTTTTGTATGCTACTTATCAATGCATTTTTTTTTCCACCACAACATTTACTCACGATGAAATGGTCTATAACCACAGTGCGTCACTGAATTTTTCTACGTGCGCACATGCATCGCTAGCCTCCCCCCCCGCGCCTCACAATCACCCGGGACCGAACCCTAAGGCTATACTATCAAAACATGTATTCACGCGTTTATCACGTGCTGTTTTCATGCCGTTTTATGTAGACACTACGCTGCCCTGTTTTCATGCGCACTTTTTCACTGTATGTGTCACAGCCGCACACATTCACGATTTCGGAGAGCAAGCACTCGGCGATGAAAGCGCAGCTTTGTTTTTAATTTGCACGACCGCTCGGACAACTTGCCACCTTGTACTTAAATCTATAACAATAAAATTGGATTGGTGTGTATTGTGCCATGCTCTGTGTGCGCACTGCCATGTTTGTGTTTGAGATGTGTGTCTTCGCTCCACGAACTGCCAGATGATGATTTTCTGCCATGATCCAAAATAAACAGTTGATTTCAGAGAGCATTTTGTTGCACAGATGTTCCTATCGTGCACCACAGGAACAGCAGCGAATCTGGTTCATAAGGACGATAATGTGACACACACAAAAAAAGTACAGTTATCACTTCCTCCTACATGAGTCACTGTACTGTCGTGTACCCACTCACTGATTTCGGACAGTAAGACTACAAGGCAGCAGACACTCATTATACGGCCTCAGCACCCCCAAAATACTTCACACACAACATTCAGGTTTTCTTATTGTATTTTCTTACTATTTTATTTGTTACATTATAAGACACAGGCGACTGAGTCTGGGAAGAAAGTATCGCCTTATACTATAGTCCGAAAAATATGGTAGCCAATTACTGGTGCAAAATATCAGTAACCAATTTGTTACTGGTATTTTGGTAACAAATGCAGGGATCAATCTTGCCACAGGATGTCATTGGTCATTTGACCAGTTCGAAGAAAGCATAACATACAATACGTAATTTTCGTATATAAACCACAAGTCCATACACACGTGTAAAGCCGAAAGAAAACAAAAGAAATACATCTTGAGTGCAACAAAAACTGTTTTTTTAGGACACTCAGTTGCAATCAACCACATATTTTCACAAACAGCATGGTAAAAAATGGAAATGGGAAAAGTTAGTACTGTAGCTATGCAATCATGCAATGTAAACAAATATTGGAGCAATTGTTTTTCAATTATTATAGTCTTTTGTTTCACCAAAGTCAATCTGATCACTAAGGAATCAGTTGCAGCACACACGATTCTTTTAAAGTTGCCAACAGACACAAGGCAGACTTATTAAGTCATATGATCTCTTGTCCGCAAAAACAATAGGTTATTTTAAAATCTTATGTGTCAATGACTGATGACCAATGCTAAGAATGATCCCTGCAAATGATTTTTTTTTTCCCCCGTCCCATTTTTTCTGGGCGATGCTATGGCTTTGGTCTCACGCTGTTTATTCAGAGCCCCCATTCACAGCCACATCACAATTTGTCATGTCACTGAATCCGAAACCAGCTGTCCAAAGGGAGCAAATCTATGTTAAGTCATCAGGAGGCAGCACCACACCACGAGGAGACATTGCACTGCTGCTGAGTCACTTCGGTTGAGTTCAGTGGAGCTTGTACGCAGGACACCACCTACTAAGACCCCTTACTGACAACACTAATGTCTTAGTCTCTGAGACAGCATAAGTGAGGTCCTCCTTCGATTGCACCACCACGTCCATCAACAGCTCCCCAAAACAGACTGATCCCGATGACTTTGACTTGAAAGCGCCAAAGGCATAGACAGGATTTATAATTAAAATGAGGTCACCGTGAGAGCAGGGCATGCAAGGCCACAGAATTTGAGACAATTGTTTTTTGTTGTTTGATGACTGATTGAGATGAAGATGATTATACCAGTGTTAATCAGGCTCGAGAACTACAGACACCTGCGGTTTTGGTCATAAAATGAGAGCAACACACTCAGAATGGCATCCGTCAAGTGGATGAAGCTCAGTTGTGTGTTTTCAGTCTTCCCATTGAGCCCATAATCACTCACTCTAGGTTACACCTGTGTATCTGTCCAGAACAGAAAAAAAACATCACCTCTGATGGGATTTGAACCCTCCCAGCCACTAGTACACAACAGTACAACTACGCCATAATGGCTGGTATCTCAGATAAACTTACCTTTTGGGAAAGAGTCAACTTGAAAGCACACACATAATTAATACTCTCATTTCACACACACACACACACACACACACCACCCACAACACACACACACACACACACGCACATACTAACAGTCACACACACCTCACATGCGCAAGCACACAGACACACACAGAGACAGGTACACACAGAGACACACACTCGCTCTCTCACACTCATCCGCACACATCTGAACAGAAAGGATGCA
Source organism: Phymorhynchus buccinoides (assembly GCA_017654935.2). Classification (NCBI taxonomy): domain Eukaryota; kingdom Metazoa; phylum Mollusca; class Gastropoda; order Neogastropoda; family Raphitomidae; genus Phymorhynchus; species Phymorhynchus buccinoides. The sequence goes on from JAGGCT020004066.1 coordinate 114,554, forward strand.
GGTGAAAATTGATGTATAACTAGAAAGGTAAGTTTTGAGATAAATTTAACCCTTCGCCGCCAGCCATTTTCAGCTAACCAACACTAAAACAAACTCGGTCTGTATATTGGGATTCCTCTGGACATATTTAAGGCAACAGAGCTATCTTGCCTCCCAAAATTACGACGATAGGGTCTTATGGATACACAGACCCTGATCTTGATGCCTTAGGACACTGGGTGTTAAACTCCATTGTGTGAGCACAAAAACTGCGATGTTGGCCACGCGTTGAAAGGGCCTTACAAGGAGGTTATGGTTCGAGTGTCGGAATAGCGAGATGAAGCAGATCTGTGGCGCCAACCGAGCAAGTTCTAAAGATGATGCTCTGCCCTGGCAAACTGAAAAGGAACTGTGATAAGGCAGTTTTAAGACGACATGGAGAGAATAGCGCCAGATGAGTTCAGTAGCACAAGACCGCAACTGGCAGCCACTTGTAGCGGTCACGAACTATGTATACAAAGGACGACCTGATTGTTCAAAGATTCCGCCTTAGAATCATAGAGGAGAATCTCAGTAGTCAATCCAAGGCAACTGAACTGGGAGCCACACATGTATGAGGGCACAAAATGAGCGATCAGATCTGGAGGAGTACGCGAATAACGTTGCCTGCCCCCCCCCCCCCCCCAAACACGCATGTCATACGAACTTCTTTATATAACATCTGCAGAAATCAATAGTTGATGTCACAGCCAGCAAGGAGTCGGGCCGAGTGACAGCAGTCATGTCACAAAACCACAACAAAAGCAGTATCTTCAGGACCCGATCTTTGAGAGGGAAAAAGCACGCCTGAAAGGAGGCTAACAACTTTGAAGCATTCCTGTATGGCAAGACGTGCTGGAGAGAGACTGTAGGATGCTTGGAACTCAAAAGAAATACACCAAAATTCTCTGAACTAAAGACTTTGGTCAACTCATCACAGGTAGTGAGTGCTGTCACTGAGAGACGAGGGGGGCACGAGAGCGAGCGAGGAATAAAACTGGATAACAGGACAGTTTCACATCGTTGATGGTTAAAGATTTTTACTTTAATCAAACCAAGAGGCGTTTCGTCTCGGTTGTATTTCATTTGAAAAAGAATGAACATTGATATCTGCAAGAATATGAACTTGTGAGTTTCTAGTCATGTATAAAAGCCATAGCCATAGATAAAATATAAAGAGAGAGAAAGAAAAAAAGTTCACAAACATGCTGGTGCAAATTAAAAATTAAAAGATAATGTTTACTTTATCTGTTTAGAGTTTTCAATACTTTGTGATGTGTTGCTGAATGCTGAAAAATAAAACATTTCTTGAAAGTCAGTCTACTGTCATGTCCTATTTTGTTCTTTCATCTTTGCCTCGCCGCTCACTTCCGATTAATTACCTGACTGATACATCATGCATTTATTTGATGATGTCACCAATGATGTCATCAGATCAAGGAGAGTAGCTCTGGAATGCAGTTTTCCACTGTAAAACAGTCCAGAGGATAATATCTCCAGACCTCCTCCGAAATTGGAATGTGTTGGCTGTACACCAGTGGAGAGCCCAGGGAAATGAAAACTGAGAATAACGGGAACAGGACACATACACGTCGACTGTACCCATTATGCGCCATATGCCCGGGAACAAGAAGAAGAAGAAGAATATACTCCCACACCATTTTACTTTCCAGATTTGAGATGTAATCTTAGTTCTTTGGGTTATTTTCTCATTTTACTTTTCTGAGGTCTAATCTCAAGATTTTCCTTGTCAGTCAAAAGGGTTGAAAAAGAAAAAAATACGGCACACGATATGAATGTCTGAACAGGACTGCCCTTCTTCACGATCGCTCAGACAGCTTCCTATCGTATGAGCGCAGATGCGTCATGCTGCGTTATGCGCCTAAGTAAAAAATAGTTAGGCCCACAGCAAGTCCAACTTCGGCTGTAGGAAATGTTTTTCAAAATGTTTTGTGAAAAAAAGGCAGGAGAATGGACTGGTAAGGCAGCAAGATAGTAGATAACAGTAAGCAAAGGAAAAAAGGCAGAATCAAAGAGAGTGACAGATTAGAGGAGTTACAAGCTAGTTGAGGGTAATTAGACTCGAGGAAGTTACACGCACAACACTTTCACACAGAAGGTGGGGGGCACAATTAAGCGCACACACAAAAAACAGTATCACCATGGCGGGGGGCTGAAGGTCTGGTAGTTTAGAATTGTATCTCCTCGTTGAGACTTAATCCACATACCCTTGCTTCTACACACCACTTTTCTTTTCCAGACTCACGGCGATATGTTAACTCTTCGTACTTTCTTTCCCTGTTTGTTTAACCCATGTTCCAGTTATCTCACCTTCTTTTTCGATCGCTCAGACGGTTTCCTGTCAGTTTTGAGCGCAGATGCGCCATGCTGCAGTTATGAGCCTAACTGAGACATAGTTAGGCCCAGCAAGTCCGGCTTCGGATGGAGGAAATCTTATTGAAAGTGTTTCATAAAAAAAGGCAGCAGAATGGACCAGTAAGACAGAAAGATAGAAGATGACAGTAAGCCAAAGGGAAAAGACAGAATCAAAGAGAGTGACAAATTAGAGGAAGCTTAACACGCACAGATTCTCCAGAAGGTGGAAACCTCATTTCGTACCGAAAGGCACCCCCCCACCCCCCCCCCCCCCCCCCCCCATGTGGGGGCATGTTCCAAGTACCCGGGCCACCTTTTCCCAGCTTTTAGGGATAGTTTGTTACTGTTCATGAAGAGCACAGTTGGATAACGACCAAAAAAAAGGTTATAATGGCTGAAACAACATTGCAGGAAAGGCAGGAATCCTGATTTTGGCTTGGTTATTTTTCAGGAAATCCCGAATTTGCAATACTTTATTGAAGAATGATTACACTGGAATGAGAAAAAAAAGGTTTATTGTTTACAGTATGAAAACTGTCTCAAAATTATTATGCTCTGATTTTATTACTAAAAGTGTGCATGCGTGCACACGCACATGCACACACACACGCACACACACACACACCTTAGCTTTGATGGTTTCTCCTCCTGAGCCCAAAAACTAACACTCTTTACTTAATTTTGCCACCTCTCAACATCGACAGAATGCTCAGAAGCTGTGACTGCCTATTAAGCTGGCTAAGCAACCAAGCTTGCAGCCCAGTAGAAAAAATACTTGTCCTAGGCAGTTAGGCAGGTGGTTTATGGAAACTGATTTGATGACCTGTTGGCCTTACTTCCGGTCAGCTTTTTTGCCTTGGTCATCGTTGCTGAGCCTTTGGCAGTGGAACTGTGGTTGAAGGCCAAACAAAGTAGCTGCCTGTGAAGACCTTGCTAGAAGATGAAAGAACTGCTGGACTTGTTTTCCTGTGAATCAAATGGTCTATGTGTTCGTCAGTTTCACCGAGAGCTGTTTGTGTCAGTGTTCACTGACATCTTTTCTTTTTCTTTGATCCCTGCCATGGCTAGACTCTAGTCGGGTAATATTTTGACAGAGCACTGCATGATTCGATAACATTCTTGGAATGATGTGGGAATTTGTGCCCTTTTTTCCCCAGAAGCATGCAAAATATTCAGAAAGCTACACATTAGTTGCTGTTTTTGTGTAAACTAAAAGTCATAATAACTGAATGGGGCATGGTGAAAGGATTTTTAGACTGTCTTGGAATATTTATTTTCACAGAAGCTGGAATCAGCATGGTCCATGGAGGAAGACTCACGAGGCTATCCCTCAGTTGTCTACAGCACAGCACAGCCTGTGTCTGACAACACTTATGGGTCACTGTTGTCTCTGAACACAAGTCACATGTGTCAGCATTGTTCTGCTGCCTTTGTGCTGGTCAGCAGTTTGGAACTCCATTTGGCGTCAGTTCATGGAGAGAAACTGCACACAGTATTACCTGGGTCCTCCACACCTGACAGCTGTGATGTTTCTAATAATACAGTCGTGCATAAACAAAAAGAAATTCATAAGGAGGTGCGTAAAATGGGCAAAGCGAAAGGTTCCACTTCAAAAAAGGCAACAAAACCTGACAGTGAAGGAAAAGGTCCACCGATAAAGAGAGACATACTGGTATGTGTGGTGTCTGCTACGAGCTTTTGACCGCATTTCTTTATTGAAGATACACATGAGAAACGCCACCCCCCTCAGGAAGGGGAAAGAGCAGTGTCACGCATGTCTGACAACACGTTCTGGGTCACTGCCGTCTCCTGAACATAACTTATGTGTGGCAAGCGTTGCTGCTGCTCCTTTTGTGCTGTCAGCAGTTTTGGAACTGCACCTGGCGTCAGTTCATGGCACAGAAACTGCACCATTTTTGTACCTGTGTACTCATGCACCTACTAAAGAACAAATTTGTGTGTGATTCTGCATAAGGTTTTTGACTGCCATCCTTTTTCCAACAAAGATCTCACACAAATATCCATTCTCCCCTTTTTCTTTATAATTATACTTCCATGTATCGGCCTGTGTCCTGTTCCAAAAAGGATGGCAGTCCAAAAAACCTTATTGCAGACATCACAACATCCTTGTCTTAGTAGGTGCAGAGTACCAGGTACAACTGGTGGTTTCTGTCCCATGAACTGACGCCAGGTGCAGTTCCAAACTGCTGATCAGCACAAAGGAGCAAGCCACGCTGACCACATAAGTTTATGTTCAGAGACGGCAGTGACCCAGAAGTGTTGTCAGACATCGCTGATCACTGCTCTTTTCCCCTTCTGAGGGGGGGGTGGCGTTCTTCATGTTACTTCAATAAAGAATTCCGGTCAAAAAGCTCGTAGCAGGACACCACACTACACTAGTACTGTCTCTCCTTTTATCGGTGGACCTTTTCCTTTTTTGACACAATCTCATTCACATACACTTCTTCGTTAATACCATGTGCATTTCTTGTCCATGAAAGTTCTTTTCTCAATTTCATCAGCAGTATCATGGTCATCAATTTTCTTTTTTTGTGTGTTCGCTCTTTCTAGGGCTTTCTGATTCCCAGTCTGACTCACTACCATCACTAAGCCATCTGGCTTCCAATCTGAGTCACTCAATCACCAGCATCACCACTGTCAGTTTTGTTGCCCTTTTTTTGAAGTGGAACCTTTTCGCTTGGGGGGCCCATTTTACCGCACCTCCTTATGAATTTCGTTTTGTATATGCCTACTGTATTATTAGAAACATCACAGCTGTCAGGTGGGGAGGACCCAGGTCATACTGTGTGCAGTTTCTCTCCATGACTGACGCCAAATGGAGTTTCCAAAGCGCTGACCAGCACAAAGGCAGCAGAACAATGCTGACACATGTGACTTGTGTTCAGAGACAACAGTGACCCATAAGTGTTGTCAGACATGGGCTGTGCTGTGCTGTGGACAGCTGAGGGCTGATCTGGTGAGTCCTCCTCCATGAAGCATGCTGGTTCCAGCTTCTGTGAAAATAAATATTCCAAGACAGTCTAAAAATCCTTTCACCATGCCCCATTCAGTTATCTATACGAACTTAGTTATTTATCACATAAAAACAGCAACTTAATGTGTAGCTGTCTGAATATTTTGCATGCTATCGGTGCTGAAAAAAGGGCACAAATTCCCACATCATTTTCCAAGAATGTTTATCGATATCCATGCAGTTAGCTCTAGTCCATAACATATTAACCCGACTAGAGGTCTCTCTAGTCCATGGCAGGGATCATAAGGAAAATTAGAATAATAAGGAGTCCACGTGAACACTGACACCAACAGCTCTCGGTTGTAACTGACGAACACATATATGACCATTTGATTCACAAGCGATTTATAACAAGTCCAGCAGTTCTTTCATTCTTAAATAGCAAGGTCTTCCCAGGCAGATGCTACTTGTTTCAGGCTCCACTACAGCCACAGTTCCACTGCCAAAGGCTCAGCAACGATGACCAAGGCAAAAAAGCTGACCGGAAGTAAGGCCAACAGGTCATCAAATCAGTTTCCATAAACCACCTGCCTAACTGCCTAGGACAAGTATTTTTTCTACTGGGCTGCAAGCTTGGTTGCTTAGCCAGCTTAATAGGCAGTCACAGCTTCTGAGCATTCTGTCGATGTTGAGAGGTGGCAAAATTAAGTAAAGAGTGTTAGTTTTTGGGCTCAGGAGGAGAAACCATCAAAGCTAAGGTGTGTGTGGATGTGTGCGTGTGTGTGTGCAACGTGGTTGTGCACGCATGCACACTAACTTAGTAAGAAAATCAGAGCATAATAACTTTGATGTACAGTTTTCATACTGTAAACAATAGACCTTTTTTTTATCATTCCAGTGTTTAACTATTCTTCATTAAACTATTGGTCATTATATTCTTGGGATTTTTCCAGATAAATAACCAATATCCCATAATCAGGATTCCTGCTTTACCTGCCATGTTAGTTTCAGACACTATAACCTTTTTTTTGTCTGTATATCAAACTTTCTCTCAATGCAACAGTAAAAAAAAAGAACTCATCCTTTTAAAAGCTGGGACATATAGGGTTTGGCACCAGGCTTGCAACTTGGAACATGCTCCATTCATGGTTTTGGTGGGTGGGACGGGTGGGGTGGTGGGGCGGTAGTGGAGGTGTGCTTATCGTATAAAAATAATTAGTTCCCCACCTTTCTGGGACAGATCTGTGATTGTAACTATCCTTCTAATCTATCAATAAGTAACACTCTATTTTGTCACTGCCTGTTACGCCTTGCTTACTGTCATCCTTGACTATTCATTCTATATCTTCTAATGTGTGCCATTTCTCTCTGGACCTTTTTCACTAGAAATTTCTACATATAGATTTCTTCAGCAGATCCGTAAGGCCGGGACCTATTGCCTGCGCTCTAACTGTTTCTTTAGGTTAAGGGCTGCATATAACGGGCAGAGCATGGACGCATACGATCTACGATCATCGTTACCAGGGAACCTGTCTTGAGCGAACAAAGAAGCAGGATGAAGACTTGGAAGCATGGTGCTGTGAATGAAAACCCAAACATGGTAGAAATGATAAGAAGAAATAGGTATTACTAATCTGCCGAGTTCTGAGAAACGATATAAAAGTGTGTGTCTGAGAAGCAAACGGATATTGGATTTAACGTCATTAACGAGGATAGATTCACATTGACTAAATCTACCCCACCTCGATATAGCCCCACTAGCCAGTGTGGGCATACTGTTTTTTAGTGTGTCTGCATAGATATTCCCCCCCCTCCACCTTTTAGGAAGTTATAAGCTTGAAACTTCCTACAGGATAATACCCAAGCTTGCTAGACCTTCACTCCTTAATCTGTCACTCCTACTTTATTGAAACTTGCCTTTCTCCTTTGCTTAACTGTCATCTACTTTCCTTCTTGCCGTAACTACGTTCTCCTGCCTTTTTCAAGACACCTTTGAAAAAGAATTTCCTCCAGCCGCATGTCGGGACTTTGCTCCGGGCCTAACTATTTCTTAGTTAGGCGCTATAAAACCGACTTAGCTCAGCATGACGCATCTGCGCTGCATTCATAATTGACAGGAAACTGTCTGAGCGATCGAAGAAGGTCACCTCAAACATTCATACATGTGCCATTGTTTCTTTTTCACCCTTTGACTGACAAGGAAAATCTGAGATTAGACCAAAAAAGTAAAATGAAAAAACCCAAAAAACTAAGATTAACATCTCAAATCTGGAAATAAAATGGTGTGGATATATTCTTCTTCTTTCTTCTTCTGTGTTCCCCGGGCCATATGGCCATAATGGGTAAGGTACGTATGTGTCCGGTTTCCATTAGTTTTCACTGGTACTCCCCACTCGCGTTACAGCCAACACATTCCAATTTCGGAGGAGGTCTGGAGATATTATCCTCTGGACTGTTTTACAGTGGAAAACTGCATTCCAGAGCTACTCTCCTTGATCTGATGACATCATTGGTGACATCATCAAATAAATGCATGATGTATCAGTCAGGTAATTAATCGGAAGTGAGCGGCGAGGCAAAGATGAAAGAACAAAATAGGACATGACAGTAGACTGACTTTCAAGAAATGTTTTATTTTTCAGCATTCAGCAACACATCACAAAGTATTGAAAACTCTAAACAGATAAAGTAAACATTATCTTTTAATTTTTAATTTGCACCAGCATGTTTGTGAACTTTTTTTCTTTCTCTCTCTTTATATTTTATCTATGGCTATGGCTTTTATACATGACTAGAAACTCACAAGTTCATATTCTTGCAGATATCAATGTTCATTCTTTTTCAAATGAAATACAACCGAGACGAAACGCCTCTTGGTTTGATTAAAGTAAAAATCTTTAACCATCAACGACAAATCCTTTATCCATTAGCATGCTCGCTCTCTACCCCCCTCTCTCTCAAACATCACTCACTACCTGAAGGTTGACCAAAGTCTTTATTTCAAAATTTTGATATTTCTTTATTTCAAGCATCATACACCAGCAAGTCTTGCCATCAGGAACTTCAAAGAATTAGCTCCTTTCACTGCTTTCCCTCTCAAGACGTCCTGAAGACTGCTTTTGTTTGGTTTTGACATGACTGCTGTCACTCGCTCCGACTCCTTGCTGGCTGTACATCAACTATAATTTCCAAATTTTAAAGAGTTCAAGACAACGTTGCTCAACTTATTTCCTACTCCTCCAGATCTGATCCTCATTTTGTTCCATACATTGGCTCCCAGTTCAGTCCTGGATTGACTACAAAATTCTCCTCATTTCTAAGACATTGAACAATCAGGCTCCATTGTATACATAGTTCGTGACCGCACAAGTGGCTGCCAGTTGCACTTGTCTACTGACACTCATCTGGCTCTATCTCCCCCACCACCCGCCCCACTCTGCCTTCCATTCGTCTTCTTTAAAACTGCCTGCCAGTCAACATTCCTTTTCATTTCAGGCCAGATCTCTTTAGAATTCTTTGCCACAATCTCTTTCACATTACGACACAACCATAACCTCAATTTTAACCCTTTCACCGCTAAAACATCGCATTTTTGCACCACAATGATTTAACACCCATGTCACTATAAAAGGCATCAAATCTAGGGTCTGTTATCCAAAGATCCTCATATGTTCTTAATTTTGGGATAGGCAAGGATAGGTCCTTAACTTTTAAATATGTCTACAGAGAGGAATTCCCAATATTTTAGACAGATGTTTTTTTGTAGCTGAAAAATGGCTGGCGGCGGAAAGGGTTAAAATTTATCTCAAAACTTACCTTTCTAGTTATACATCAATTTTCACCTGCATCCTTTCTGTTCAGATGTGTGCGGATGAGTGTGAGAGAGCGAGTGTGTGTCTCTGTGTGTTATGTACCTGTCTCTGTGTGGATGTCTGTGTGCTTCTTGCGCATGTGAGGTGTGTGTTTAGATGTTAGTATGTGCCCCCGGGGGTGTGTGTGTGTGTGTGTGTGTGGTTGTGTGTGTGTGTGTGAATGTGGAATGAGATATTAATTATGTGTGTGCTTTCAAGTTGACTCTTTTCCCAAAAGGTAAGTTTATCTGAGATACCAGCCATTATGGCGTAGTTGTACTGTTGTGTACTAGTGGCTGGGAGGGTTCAAATCCCATCAGAAGTGATTTTTTTTTTTCTGTTCTGGACAGACAAAGGTGTACCTAGAGTGAGTGATTATGGGCTCATTATTGGGAAGACATTGAAAACACACAACTGAGCTTCATCATCCACTTGACGGATGTCCATTCTGAGTGTGTTGCTCTCATTTTATGACCAAAAACCAGACCGCGGAAACCAACCCCCAAAAAAAAGTCGGTAGTTCTCGCAGGTGCCTAAGTTGATTCCGGAGCCTGATTAATCCACTGGTATAAAATCACATCACTTCATACTCGAATCTCAGTCATCATCAAACCAGACAAAAAAAAACGAATGTGTCTCAAATTCTGTGTGCCTTGCATGCCCTGCTTCTCGAACACGGTGGACCTCATTTTTAATTATAAATCCTGTCTCTATGCCTTTGGCCGTCTTTTCAAGTCAAAAAGTCCATCGGGATCAGTCTGTTTTGGGGAGCTGTAAGTGGACAAACGTGGGCGTTTGGTGCAATCGCTAGTGAGGACCCTCACTTATGCTGTACCTCATGAGACTATAAGACTTATTAGTGTTGTCACAGTAAGGGGTCTAGTAGGTCGTGTCCTGGCTACAAGCTCCACTGAACCTCAAACTAAGTGACTACAGACAGATAAGTTGCAATGTATCCTCTCCTCTCTTTGTGTGAGTGGCTGTGCTGAGACAGAGCATGCCTCCTGAATGACTTAAAAACATAGATTTGCGTCCTCTTCCCTTTGGACAGCTGGTTTTTTCGGATTCAGTGACATGACTTGTCCAAAAATTGTGATGTGGCTGTGAATGGGGGCTCTGAATAAACAGCGTGAGACCAAAGCCATAGCATCGCCCAGAAAAAATGGGACGGGGGAAAAAAAAAATCATTTGCAGGGATCATTCTTAGCATTGGTCATCAGTCATTGACACATAAGATTTTAAAATAACCTATTGTTTTTGCGGACAAGAGATCATATGACTTAATAAGTCTGCCTTGTGTCTGTTGGCAACTTTAAAGAATCGTGTGTGCTGCAACTGATTCCTTAGTGATCAGATTGACTTAGGTGAAACAACAGACTAAAAATAATTGAAAAACATTTGCTCCAATATTTGTTTACATTGCAATGATTGCATAGCTACAGGTACTAACTTTTTCCGCATTTCCATTTTTTTTAACACATGCTGTTTGTGAAAAAATATGATAGGTTGATTGCAAAACTGTGTCCTAAAACAAACAGTTTTTTTTGTTGCACGGCAGATGGATTTATTTCCTTTCTATTTTCTTTCTTTACATTATGACTTGTTTTATATACGAAAAATTACGTATTTATTTATGCCTTTCTTCGAACTGGTCAACTATAGAACAATGCACATCCATTCGTGCGCCAAGATTGATTACCCTAGCCCATTTTGTTAACCAAAATACCTAGTAGACAAAATAATGCGTTACCTGATATTGTTTGCACCAGTAATTGGAGCCTAACCAATATTTTTCCAGCGACTATAGTTTAAAGAAAAGAAATGCCGATACTTTCTATCCCAGACGGAGGTCGCCTCGTGTCTTCACATAATTGTAACAAATAAAATAGTAAGAAAATCACAATAAGAAAACCTTGAATGGTTGCCTGTACTAATTTGCGGGTTGGTGTAGACCGCCTATAATGATGTACACCTTAGTCTTACTGTCCGTAAAAAATGATGGCGTACACACAAACATACAGAGAGGAAGGATCCCTAACTTGTTACTTACATTATCGATCCTTATGAAACCAGATCCTCTGTCCTGTCACATGGCGAAACATCTGCAACAAACAAAATCAACTATGCCTGTTATTTTGCGATCATGGCCAAAATCATACCTCATTCAACATAGACACACACAAACACAAACATGCATATGCAGCACACAAGCATGCACAATACACACCAATCCAATTTTATTGTTATAGATTTAAACAAGTGCAATGCCGAGCGGCTGCAAAGTCCCCTCGCAGCATCGCCGTGCTACTCCGAAATCGGAATGTGGCGGTTGTACACATACATAAAAAGGCGTTAAAACAGCACGTAACTACATAAAAAACCGCATGAAAACAGCACGAAACCGAACAGTTTTTTATATATAGCCTTAGGGTTCGGATCCGTGATTTGAGCGCGAGCGATCATGCGCATGCGAGCGCACAGAAAAATTCATGACATGTGTTATAGACCATTCATCAAGAAATTTGTGAAAAAAACTGCATTAAAATAAATGCAAACTCGGCGAGATATGCGATTATGTGTTTTGGGGTTTGAACCCCGTAACTGGTGCGACGTTGACCTTAATGTAAAACTAATACATCAGTGGAATAGCTTGCATCTGGCAAACTAGTATACCAAATCTGTTGATGATAGACTGAATAGTTTTTGAGAAAAACCGACGAATAAGCCGGACAGATGACGGTCCGACAGAAATAATAGCTTCCCCGAACCTTCGTCTCGGGGACTAAAAAGGAAGAACAAAAAAGACGATTTGCAGACCTGGTTGGCTTGCCGACTTCTCACTGTCTCAGCTCATGAATCTTTTGCTATAAACTCTGAGAACGTGTCCTCCTCACATTTTCACAGGTTTACTAAAATCTACCTGGCAAGCCCAAAAAAAATGTTTTAATTAAATGTTTTAACCCTCTGGGGCTCCCCCGGAACGAGCACGATGGCCACGATCGTGCTCAGTTCATATTTCGCGCTGAACTTTGGCCAATCGAATAAGCCTAATCAGCCTAACCAATCAGAAAGCTCGTAGCACTCGTACGACTTCCTGCTGTCCGAGTCTAGCCATTTTATCCGACCGGTTTTGCATTTGTTTGTGTGAAACTGAGTGATGAAGTAGTGATTGGTGAGGATGATATGAGTATGTTGCCTTATACTACTCTGATGCAGAACTAGGAAGGTAATTAGGCTTGTATTCATGTGGCAAAGTGAAGGAAAAGGTTTCTACTGCATGGTTTTGTGATGTCTGACACGAGCATATCATCACGGATGGGTGGGGGTGGGGGTAGCTTGCAGCCACATTTGAAAGTGCTTTACTGGATACTGCTGTCACCATATTCAAGGCAAGTTGTTTCTTACTTTCCGTGCAAATTCAAGCTTCTTCTTTCTAAACGTGTAAATGGTTTCCCAGTCAAAACGTTTGTATTAGAGATGCAAAGTGGAAAATAAGAAGTACCGATTGACGTTTCTGCAGTCTTGCAATTTTTAACGGCCTGTCTTTAGCTTACATTTTTAACTTTTACGTCGTGCCAAGGATTAACACATTGAAACCTGAAACCTACGACTAAAATGAGTAAACAGAGCTTCAATTGTTGGCTGGTCCAGGCCATTGACCCGTATGGACGCTGATTTGACTCCTCATTTTACAGGCACTCACGGTTCATTTGACCCATGAGGTTTGCAACAACATTTAAGTTATCTACTACATTGACACATTACTGGACCATTATTTTGGAAATTGGACCACTCACGGTACTACTACTATTTCTTTTTTTTCAAACTTGTTTTCGGTCCATGTATATGAATATATTTGATATATTTAATAAAACAAAACATTGTATACGTTTTTAATAAAACACAACATTGCATACGTTGCACTATATGTTTTATGTTTCTGCTTGCTCGCTTAACCTTTCGGGGTTTGTTTGGGGTTGTTTTTTTTTTGGGGGGTCCCATTCGTCAAAAAATTTAGGGTCGGCGGACAAAACTAGGGTCGTCAGGAAACAGGGAACCAATGTTTTTTTGTTTGTTTGCTAAGCAGGGTCAATATGACAATGAAGTTTTGAAAACATCCTAGCTCTGAGTAAGAGAACTTATTTGAGTATGACTTTAACATTTGTACATCCGAATCATCACTACCTGAATGGAGGATGTTTAAACAAGAAGACCCCTTTTTTACTCTTTACCAGCCATGAAGTAAAGCAATGTTTTCAGTGGTGTTTGTTTGTTCCTCACTCCTGGGCTGGCTGCTGCTAGTGATGTTTGTTTTTGTTTACTGTACCCTGGCTAAAGACTCCAGGGATGCATCAACTGCTGAATCACTTGAACACTACTCATGGTACAAATGAATCACTAGGGAGGATGAGAACATTTACGTGTGTGGACCGTTTTTTATTACCCCCCACATAGGCAGCTACACTCCGTCGTCGGGGAGCTATAGATGTAATATCACGTGGAAATTTAGAATCCAAGAAATTCCTAATTTTACCGGGATAATTCCAAATCTTCCCGAGATTGGTAGCAAAGTCAAAGAAGTCTTGTGTGTTGTGTGTGTGTGTGTGTGTGTGTGTGTGTGTGTGTTGTGTGTGTGTGTGTGTGTGAGAGAGAGAGAGAGAGAGAGAGAGAGAGAGAGAGAGAGAGAGAGAGGAGAAAGAGAGAGATTAGAGAGAGAGCGGAGAGATAGAGACAGAGAGAGAGAGAGATAGAGAGAGAGAAAGAGAAACTCAGAAAGGAGAGAGAGAAAGAGCCTGACAGTGGACACAATGAATGAGAGAGAAAGAGAGATTACTACGGTGGGGCACACAAATAGGAATACAGGCAAATGTAACAAGTATTCAAGTTCAAGTGCTCTCTCTCTCTCATTCCGTCCTCACAAAGTCCTATGATTTTTTATTTACAAGTAACGCATGCAGCCACATAACTTCGAAATGGTCCTGAATTTGGAGGTTGGAAAAATTCAGAATTTTCGCAAGGAAATCCTAATTCTAAGAATTTCCTCGTAAAATTCAATAGCATTTTTGAAGCAAGGGACCTAGGACTATTAGGAAGTTTAATTTTATATGCGGCTAAGTAGTTAGGATTATCTAGGCCAAGGTCATTGGTCACCGGAGCCGAAAAATTCTGTTGCATGGCCAGCAATCTAGTATTTAAGAACTTGTCTCTTTTTTCACAAGTTTGGTAAACTTTAGCCACAGTTGGCAGATCTATACCATGACATGCAGTGACGCACACACAAACTTCCAATTATCATAGAACATTAATTAGGCCTAGGCTGAGAAGGCATGATGTCTGTTGAAGAGGCCAACTGACGTCTGAACTCTGGGCTCTGTAGTCCACAATAGTGCCAGATCCCCGTCATCAGAATCACCATCTCTGTGTTGAGTCAATCTCTGCGTCATTAGTTGAAGCCCGTTGTTCAGAGCTTCTGAAATCACACAACACACATCCTGGTAAACTACCGGCAGCTTGTTTTCAGTTCCTCAACCTTAAGGCACATGACAGGTATATAAGGAGCGATTTGGCGCGTTGCTTCGATTTGCCTTTCCTGCTTGTATTCCTCTATTCTTTATCCTAACATTTTCCCGTAACGCGAGGCAGCAAATTGTCGACTAGCAAGACCTGATTCTTTGAATGGGCCTGCTATGGCTTTAACTTAAGAGAAGCAGGGAAATGCTCTAATAATGTAAACATTGTTTTTGGTTTTGGTCTGTCCGCCGTCGAGTAAAGGTGGAAAAAGGAAGTATCGAGGCGAGAGAACTTCAAACCCGCTCAAGTTTCATCTCATTGTTTTTCTTTCAAAATATACTTAAACGAGGGCTCCCAGGGAACCCCCATTTGGGGGTCTAATGATAGTATGAAGAACGAAAAGTCTAAAGGTCCCCGCTCAAAGAATGTGCACTACAAAAATTCTTTTTAGCATTCTAATGCCCACTGTGACCCTCTTCCCAACTCTAGACCCTCTATGCTATACTGTAAGTGAAGCGTCCCTGGGACCCGCTTGTTTGGTCGGGACGCTTGGGAGCCCCTGCTTGAATACTTTATTCTCCTGTCTTTGTCTTAAAGTTGCAATTTTTTTTTTTCTTGTACAGTGCTTGCTGTATAGCCTATGGGAAATATTCAACTTCAAGTTTAGTTCAACACAAGAAAATTAAATCCCAAATACTTAAAATTCAACTTTAAGTGTAGTGTTGAATTTGTCATGTTTATTGTTTTATTCAGGCAGCAACAATCACAGATAAATTATTATGACAAACACTTTCCTACCCACCTAACCCCCCGGCGAAATGAAAAGGTTTTTCCTTTGTACTGTTTAAACAAAGAGAAAAGAAACATCATTCTCACAGTCCTGTGCTCACCTCAAGCCTCCAAGACAAATCTTGCTCCTTGTCTGGCCTCTGATCCCCAGATGATACAGAACCAGCTTGAACTGCAGTAGTGTCCTCCAGTCCATGTCACTTCCTGCGACGAAGAAGTAGCCTTCAGGAGCCGAGAACGAGAGCATCCCGCTTCTTCTTTGCCTTTGATCCACAGAAGTACGGACCAACTTGAACCGCAGCATGTTTTATCAATCCGTGGTCACATTTTCACTGGCAGAGATGAAAAGTGCTTCAGCAAGCATGAGAAAGGAGACTTTTGCTCTTGCTTGGCCTCTATTCCCAGATGATATAGAAACCAGCTTACTGCAGTAGTGTCCTCAGTCCCATGTCACAGTTTTTTACTGGCTTGAGATGTGGTGCTGCAGCAGCACAACACATAGTGATGCAGGTCTCCGAAAGTCCGATCATCTTCATTGCAACAGCCGGTTTTCTATATTGCTGTCTTTGATGCCTAGAGAATTCTGGTCTCCAATAGAGTGTCTTTCAAGCAATCACAGAAATTACAAGTTGAAGCAAGAGAGCGCAAAAAACAGCAAATGTAGTCTTCTATGCTCTCGCTATCAGCCTTTGATCCCTTTTGTTGAACCACATATCTTTGGTAGGGTTCGCTGGTCCTTCCAAAGAAGGGGATGGTCAAATGCAGTGATGATGTTGTTGACCAAGTCATCTGATGGAAGCTGCATTCCTGCTGCCCACAAGGCGCAATCCATCCTTGCCCAGTGGTGGTAGAAAACAAGAGCTCTTTTATGGGTCTCTTCTTCATCATCCAGTCCCTTGTATCATTGCAGTAATTGCATCCACATCTGCTTAAACAATTCCATTCTCTCCACCCTTCTTCACTTTAAGCGGTGGGTGGTGGTTTTTACTAAGTCCACTTTAACTTGACGAGGCGTGTCGCTGTGAGGTGCAACTCGTGCCATTTTTCAATTTATTAGTATGCACAAATGACGCCCAGTGGAAAACCAAAAATCTGTCATTCCTTGAAAGGATAAAAAACCAACAACGCATTAGGGTTACTTTGCACACTTTGAAAGTTTCCCATGCTACAATTATTACTCAGGGCTTCTGATTTTTAATTTCTCCTATTCCAGGGGTATGCTCCACCCCCTGTTTACATTTTTAAAGGGGTATTTTCAAACCCCAGTTTTTAAATTAAAGGGTGAAGATCCTATTCCCCCTACGTAAGTAAACGCATTTAACAAGACACATGCTATGCACTACACGCACATTTTATGTGTCACACAACACTTCTCTCTCTTCATTCACACACCTACTGAAATCACCTTTTCCTGTGCTTGTTTTTATTTTTGACAACCACACTGTTTTTTTTCTTCTTCTTTTTTTTCAAGTTTTCTTTAACGTTCAGGTTGCAAACTGGGGCATGTTATGAAATGAATATCAGGTGTTTGAAACTATTTGATTGGATTTTGAGAAAGGGTCCTGCCAATGAACAAATGATTTTTTTAAGTTTACTGCATTCTGAAGTTTCTGCATCGACTTTTAAGAATTTTAGAACAGGTTAGCGACTCCGTCATTGTGGCAGAAGCCCAGTTTGACCTAGCGACATTGAATGAGGAAATCTCGTTATCTTACGGAAGATTAAAACGGCTATCTTACTCTAAACGCATAAATCATCGTTTAATCCATCACCACACCCCCCAACTTGAGATCTTAAAAGGGTAAATCTCACGCATGGTTTTTGACATTCTAGGGTGTGATTTTGAGAGCTCTAGTGCTAATTTTAGCAACGTCTGCGCTTTGTTTCAAAGCCCTGTGTTACTAAAAACTGTGCACTAAGTTGTACATTTACAATATGGTTTAAATCCTAGTCGGTACATTAATCCCGGGCGTTGATTTGCTCCACATTTCGCCTTGCTCAGGTACGGAATAGGGTTAGAAGCAACTTAGAGGGCGCTTTCATATTTATTATTTCCTTCCGAATAGCAACCCCAGTCACTGCTGACGAATTCTGTCCCTTAAGAACAGAACGTTAGAAGGATCTGTGGAAATGTGCGAAATGTCAAAAAATAAGAAAAAAGTGATAGCAGAAAACAAGAACTTGAAGAAGACAGGAATGAGAAGCTTGGCCCAGCCACCGGTCCCCCGCTGCTGCGGAGGAAGGCTCCCCCCAAGCAAGAGAATGGCACCAGCGCCACCAGGTCCCACTGATCGGTCCCTATGTAATGCAACGCCATTAGGGAGGGAAAAAAATGGAGAAGGGGTGTAGTTAGTGTAAATCGGGTGATTTTGGAGACCCGGACACAAAAGTGCCCAAGGTTCCATGCCATCCATTAATAGCCTGTTCAGGGAGATCGTTCCATGCCGTCTGCATCTCTGATCTGCTCAGGTACTTGGCAGGCACTCATTCTGGGTTTTTAAAAAAAAAAATAAAATGGGGCGCCAATGGAAAAGCTTTGGGGAAGCATAAATAAATAAATGAAGGAGTACAATATATATAATCCCATGCCAAAGGTGCGCATGATGATGGTGGTATTAATGACTCATGAGTAATTGTAAAAAGTCTGTGTTGCAACACTTGTTTGAGCGTGTGTATGATGAATTAAATTTAATATAAACAACTCACAGCACCATATCTTTATACATAATTCGGCCAACTTGGAAATGTCCGTAAAATCGGCCGCCGAAAAACGACAATCGTGCAGTCGGTCCTCGTTAGTTCGAAGACAGCCTAAACAATGACAATTCGGCAACCAAACGAAGTCAAATGAAAGTATACATTTGATATAGAGCAAGGAAATATTTCAATAATCTTAAGATATAAAGTACAAGTTGGGTAGTTGCGAATGTAAAAATGTGTCTTCATAATCAACGTGACAACAAATTTTAAATTTTGGACCTACCTCGCAAACTACCAAGCTGAGTTTCCTGGAAAAATGAGGTTATCGAATTGACCAATGAAATCGCTCAAATGAACATCGATCTTTCAATTTTATAAGATACAACTGTTTTTAGACATTGATTTTTAAGTTTGGCAAATCTGTCGGTAAGACTTTTACATTTGAGGTTCCTC
>JAGGCT020004066.1:133725-143725 GCA_017654935.2 Phymorhynchus buccinoides
GGCCATTGCTTATTCAATAAATGCAAAATCGCCTTTACTAACATAGAATTTGACTGGATCGCACTGTTTTCCCCCATTCAAGACCACTCTACATCTCATTGGCCAGTACGTGTGAGCTCAACATACTCTACAAACACTGATGCAATTAGTGGGTATTTCCTCAGGGCAGTAATCCCGGGCCATTTTTTTTTTTACGCATCTTCGTAATATTTACCATTATATTCCAAGTACATGTAAAATGGGTTTGCTGAAGATACTAAGTGTTAATCAGACATCAGAAATAAATAATCCGATAATGATTTAAAAACATTTACAGAATGGGTCGGATGAATGGAATTTATATTTTTTAATGTGTGCTAAAGTGACAGTACTGCATATAGGAAGAAAAAACCTGAGCTTGACAAAGAGTGCAAAATATAACATTCTGTGTGTAGAAGAGAAATTATGGAAGTTCTTTTGATAATTTGCTATGACAGTATTTTTCGGACTATAAGACGTATTTTTTTTTCTCCAATTGTTGACCTATGCGCCTAATAAGTGAAGCAAGCAAGATTGCCCATACCGGTACAGTCTACTGTGAGTCACAACATTGGAAGTGGTAACGAGTCGCCGATACGACAAAAACTCACGATAAATTGCTTCAAAATCCCTATTATCATCCGAGATAAAAAAAATATAAACCGTCACCAGATGCCATAGAATTCATATACATTGGATGTAAAAAAAAAGCACACAAGAGCATCGTTTGTACAGCTAGCTTAACAATGCCATAATTTTCACAACCAGTTTTCCATGAAGAGTATGGCCTTTTCCTCAACAACTGGAATTCGCAAAACTTGTTTTGATTATTTGAAAGTGAGAGCCGAGCTCTCCTCGTTTACGAGAAAAGACAAGGCGCAACAAAAATGTGGTCATGTGATCGTTTACCACACGCGTGTAGGCGACGGGCCTTCAGACAAACTTCGACTTCTCTGTTTGTTGAGTGTGGTAATCGCTTATAACGAGGGGCGCCTTTTACCCTCAGATTTTGTGTCAGATTTTCTGCGGTTTTACCTATTTCGCCTTATAACAACAGCAGTGCCTAATGATCCAAAAAATACGGTAGTTGATGACTCCCCATTCAAAGGCCTAATAAACAAATATAAACAAAAGCTAGCCAAATGTTACGGTATAAAATGAAAATACTTTTTGTTCAGGTCAATTTTAATGACATTAGGCCTCGTGTCCGGGTCTTCGAATTCACTGTATAGTCATTTTTTGTTTCACACTTTTAAACACAGCTGAGGCTGTTTTGATTTTATTTTTTGCGAATCTGCCTTTCAAGTCCCTTGCTCATATTGCAGTTTTTTTGAGATTGGTGTAAGTTTTACAAGGAGGTTTTTGAATTGTGTTAGGTTCAGTGATTGTTTAATATGTGCAGGAAGAGTATTCTAAAACTTTGTTACTCTGTTAGAAAATTAAAAAATTATATTATTAGTTTGGCTATACTGGGTTAGTATTTTGTTATCACTGTTATGGGTTCTTGAGTCAGTTGAGTCATTTGTTAGCTGGACCAAAGATTTATTAATATTGTTATCAATGTAAAACATTCTGTATGTGTTTATCAGATCCTCACGAATTCTTTTTTATTTCAGAGATGGTAATTTCAACTTCCTTACTCTGTGTTTGCAATGTAGGTGACTAACGCCTTTAATTAATTTTGTTGCTAAATGTCTTTGGACCCTTTCTAATGCTGACAATTGCCTTTTTTAAAAACAATACTTATTTAAACAAGGAAACATTTTTTTTTGTGTACAAGGCTATGGTGCGTCCACATCTGGAATACAGCAATATAGTACCCTTACCAGTGGCTATTGAAAGAGTGCACAGTGCAACAAAAACTGTTAAATGTTGAAGAACTGTTAACTATCAAGAGAGGTTAAAATTATTAAAATTACATACAATTTACATAAATTTACATATAATTTAGATTATATAAGTTTTGATTGTCTATTTTTAGTGTCTACATACAGTAACAATAGAAATCAAGAAGGTGTAAGGTACAGATTCAACGTTATAACACTGTGCTGGAGGTTTAAAGACATTTTAATAAATACGTATTTATGATGCCTGCCAGTAATTAGATGCCACTTACCTTTGGACAGGTGCCATATGTCAAAGTGATGGATGATGGGCTGATCATGGTCTCGGGAGTGGTTGTCTGCCATGAACTTCTTGACACTGGTATGTCGGTCAGTGATGAGGTGGCTGACACACACTTCTTCAGACACCTTCTGGAGACCTGTCTTCAGGCCTTCTAGCTCCATGGCATGCGAATTTTGAACTTGGTTACTCTGCAAATGGATTCCAGCATGAAGATGTTTGGTATTTGGTATTTCCCAGTCACAGAGACTTATCTCAGTAAAATTCAGGCTCCTCTCCCACAGAGAGCGCATCACCGCATGCACAGTGCATACCCATTAACCCAATGTGCTCTGCCCATTTTGCCCTGCGGGCTGCACTCCCAGCCTGCAGGTTATGAGAGAGAGGTGCTAGTTTTATTACAAAACAGACAAAAATACGACAATGAAGTGCTTGCAAACAATTTAAAATCGTGCAACGAATTTAGCGATCATTCTGACGCAAAAGAATTCAAAAGCTTGACAATAAACGTATTTTAGTCATCAATAGTTTCTAGATTGATAAGGAAATTAAAGGGAGGTCTCTGCGCGAAAATTTGTCGGCTGCAACTAGAGCGTTGGAATGAGTTAAATAAAATAAAAAATTTAAAAGCTTTGTTTGGTAACATAATTTACATAGAGAAGACTTACACCGTTTACATCTGCTTTTTCAATATGATTAAAAACAATAATAATGTCTCTGATCAGATTATGTCCCCCCTAAAAACAAAGTTTAGACTATGTGATAGGTACCCGTGCAAAGAAGGATATGTAATAGTTTGCCTGCGTAGGACTAGGAGTGGTTGAGTGCGATAGATTGGTTTTTTTGTTGTTGTTTTTGTGTGTGTTTTTTACATGTTTATTTGTTGAAATTATCTTAATTTCATGTTATCATGACAGGAGAGAGAGAGAGAGAGAGGCTAATCTTATCAGTAATATTTTTATAATTTTTATTTTTATTGTGCAGCTAATTATGTTATTTAATTGTTAATGATATGTATTCACAAAATGTTCACTTGGAAAAGTACGTGAAGTGTTGCCATAACTGTAAGTCAACGTCAATGCTTTTGGTCAATGTTTCCATGACATTTGGAATAAAAATATAACATTTTGGAAAAACTATAGTGGGTCATGTGTGTAAGGCAGAAACTAACAATGAGTGATAGTAATTTAAAACCCCCTCCCCATAACAAACTTACCTGTACCATCCTTTAGGGATTCCAGGCGTCTTTCATACAAATACCAGGTAGCTCCTCCATTTTCCAGAAGTTCTGTGTTTGACTCTGCTTTTTTTCCCTTTGCTTACTGTCATCTAACTATCTTTCTGCCTTATTAGGTCCATCCATTCTCCTGCCTTTTTTCTAGAATTGTTTTGAAAGATTTTCCTTAGCTGAAGGATACATTGGGTATAATTACTTCATGATTTTTCTCTACTTTATACTAATATAGTTAGGTGCATACTGGCAGTTTGATGCATATGAGATGATGCGAAAGGAGGATGCATGAGCAATTAACAAAGAAAGATAAGATTTACCTGTACAAGCTGTACGTGGAGAATTTCAGATGTCTCCGCATCCATCAGCGTGTAGCTGCAATACTTTGCGCAATGCCCAGGAGAGTCGCAGCGCCCGTCTCCAGCCAGCTTCACACGCCTGCCTTGTCTTGCCACAAAGAGCTTATCCTGGCACTGGCGCCACAGATAGCGTACTGCAGGCACCAGGTAAGCCCCCTGAATTCTGTCGTAAGTTTGCCTGCCGAAACAGGCAATGTTGGCAAATTTGAAGACGTCCAGCAGGCGTGTGGGTGAACAGGCAGCGAAGAAGGAAGCTGCTGCCAGCACAAGGTTTACCAGGGGTAGCTGCTGGGAGTAGGGCTGAGAAGCCCAGGAGAAGATAAACCCGCACTGGCAATGGCTGTTGTACTCAACACTTGTGCCACACTCTCCCTTCTTCAGCACTTGGCATGGCTCTGCACACTTCCTGCACACGCTGAGGAGTGTCTCCAGCTGACTTTCACAGACAATGTACTTCCGTTCTTCAAACTCCTCAAGATTATCTGTGTGTTGCCTGCAACACACGCACACACACACACATACACACACTCTCATTACATATACAGTGGGACCTCCCTTTTACAAGAACCCCTCCCCCATTATAAAACTCCCTTCACAATAATAATAATAATACATGAAACTGGTTATTTATAGAGCGCTTAACTCCCTTTGCAGGGTGCTCAAAGCGCTGAACAAAGGCCTAAACACTAACATACAGATAAACATACACATTAGCCAAGAATAATCAACATGAAGACAAGTATTAATCAATATAAACATTAAAAATAATCATTTTAATAATTAAGTCTCAATTAAGACAAATGATTGCGACTGTTGATATGAAATAAATCATTATACTAACTTGTGGCGGTGCCATAACCGATGAGGTTTAACTGAGGCGTGGTCACCGCTACAGCTATCTGTATTAATACAAAAATTGGGACTTTACTGGTTTAGCACTGCCTCCGGGCATTGCCTCCAGTATTGTTCCCACCATATTTGTATTTACAAATGTCCCATATGTGTCTGATTCAGACCAAGAGGACGTAAAACTCCATTTTCGTCGTCGATATGAAATAAATATTTTGTGGCGATACCATAGCCGATGAGGTTTAACCGAGGCATGGTTACTGCTACACATATCTGTATTGTTAAAAATTCGGGACTTTACTGGTGTTGCATTGCCTCCGGGCATTGCCTCCAGTATTGTTCCCACCATCTTTGTATTTACAAATGTCCCATATGTGTCTATGACCGAGAGGACGTAAAACACCATTTTTCATTCATTCTCTCGATATGAAATAAATGCATTAATCTCTCTTCAGAGTAGTTTCAGAAAAGTGTTGAAAAGACTGGACAGAGGAAGAGTGTCGAACACTATATGGCAGCAAACTATTCCAGACTGGGGCAGTAGAGTATGAGAGAAAAAGAAGATTCAATGAAAGATTTAGTTTTAATACGAGGAGTGGAGAGCAGGCATGAGTCGGAGGAAGATCTGAGTTGACGGGTTGGAGTGTAGGTTTGTACAATGTCAGTGAGATACTGAGGGGCAGTTCCTTTAATACAGTTGAAAGTGAGGCATGCCACTTTTTACTGAATTTGAGCGGAACTTGGAAGCCAGTGAAGTAGCGGGGTGATATGCCATGTCTTTTTTGCTTTGAAAATCAATCTTGCAGCTGCATTCTTTCTTAACTTTATGGATTGAGTACTGCGGGCAAACCAATAACAGAAGGATACAATAGTCTAGCCTAGACAGAACAGATCAGAGTTTGTGTTGCTGAGTGGTAAGGTGGTTGTGATTTGAACTTATCTTACGAGTCTGAAGATAGGCTATTTTGCAGACATTGTTCACATGTGTTTTCATTGTAAGGTTGGAATCGATAGTGACGCCCAGGTTTTTGACAGAAGGAACAAAATCAATATCTGAGTAACCTATCCTTATCAAAGATGATAGGGACCTGTCAACAGAGAGTCTATTACAAGTCATTATGATGCTTGATTTTCTGTCATTTAACTGGAGTTTGTCTTCATTCATCAATTACATGTTTTGACATTACTGACATACCCTTGAAGACCTTGAACAGTGGGTTCAAAATCAGAAAGAGTTGTATCCATGTATAGCTGATTATCATCAGCGAAAGTATAATGATTTACAGACTGATTCTTAAAAATATTGAAAAAGGGGTTACATAATTATACAATACAAAATACACAGGTCCTAGGACAGAGCCATGGGGGATGCCATAAAAGAAAACAATATAAATGAAGTTAAATTCTAAGTAATAACTAAAAATGTAGGTAATAGATGAAATAACAAAATTAAATAATTGTATCAACGAAAGACATATAACAAGTTCATAACTTCAGATTTAACAATAATACCAGCAATATTAATGATGAAAGGACTGCAAAATATTTGACTGTCATTTTGAATGTTGATAACATCAACAGATTTTTTTTCTATGAATTTGAATTAAAATAGGACATTATATCACAGATTATGCACTGCGATGAGCATACCACAAGTACACAACACATTATAACAATATTGAGTGTTCCATGCACATTTGCCCTTCTTTGTAAGTATTAAAATTATCTCCATTAAACAACTCCCTCCCAATTAATTAAAAGACCTCATTTGGGATGATGTTTTCAGGTCTTATACAAAAGGTTCCACTGTAGTATACAATATGGTCCATTATTGCATTGTGTGGTGCACTTTTGCTATTTTCCTTTGCACTATCTATCATTGGAAAGAAGTAAGTTTGTCCCAGTTTGTGGCTTTTTTAATTTATTCATTCCATTTCAAGGATATTTTGCAAACAGAATCACTTCAAATACTTTGTGGTGGTGCAAAAACTGAAATTAAAACACACCCAAGCATACATTATTGATGTGCTGATTTTCACCTTGAAGTTTGAATTTAAAAACTGAAATTTCCTTCATTGGGCTATATATTTCATGTCAGAGCTGCATCTCATGAACCAGTCAACAAAATCTACTGCTCATAACTAGGCATTCTGTTACTGTGCTTAAACCCCCCAGAGATAATACTTTTTTTTAATAAAAACAATTTCATAATTGGAATAAAGACTTGAGTGAATGAATAAACAATTTAACAATTTATTGAATAATACTCCAGTAAAGCAAAACAAACAAACATAATTCCAATTCATCATTGGATATAAGCACAAAATCAATTTAATTTGAAATTGCTAACTGTAACCCTGAATTAAGGTGTTCACAAAAACTAATAAATATATATGCGTATGACACACTACTGTTAGTGTTACCTCGGCTGCCTGCAGTTGTTGTAACAGTCAGGACCTTCTTCTTCCTGAGTTACCTCTTCATCTTCAGTGTGTGGCTCATCTGCCACAGGCCTGCAACACACACACACACACATACCACGCTGCGCGCACACACGCACACACACACACACACACACACACACACACAAAGCATGTTTTTTGCTTATACAATGTTCCCATCTGGAAATAAAATTTTGACTTGACTTGACTTGACACACACACATATACAAAGGAATGCATAATTTAAGAACAAATGAAACTAAGAATGACACACAAAAATCTTTATTTTAATATACAAGGACCTTTATTTTTTGTTATGTTTAAGACAGTTTGAAAATGGGAGGAGGTAAATCATTCTATTAATTATTATACATTTCCTACGCTTATAAAATGAAGAACAGCACAATTTATATGCTGGTTTGCACTGTTAATGACTAAGCTGAATAACAATAACTCACCCAATTGGATCAGTCTGGCACTCTTTTGAAGTGTGCTGGCAGTCCTGAGCCTTGATCTCTGCATCTGTTTGGGTGGATCGGCAGACAATACGAGTGGACCTAAGCTCAATGGGGGAAGTTTGGGTCTGAGCAAAGCAGTGCTTGACTGGTTTTGTCTGCATCTTTCTGGATGTCACTTTGGGTGTAGCTTTCTGCACATACAAACATCATTATCCTAACTGCTGTTCATATCTTTGTTTTCAATTTGTTAAACTACAGCAAGAATCCAACAATAGGATATGTTAAACATTTCTTGGCATTCTTAAAATTAAATTGATAAAAGTGTATAATTGCATACAAACATATGCATGTACATTATACATATTTTCTTTCAAAAGAAAATGTACCAAAAATTGCTAAGAAAATAGCATGATCCAGATTGAAATGTAGAAGAAAAAAGAACAACTACGCATACAATCAAAATCGTTGAAATAAAAATGTAAGTGACTGAAATATTATTTCGAGATAGCCAATATTATGAGTTAAAAAGACATTTCAAAATGTATAGAGATTATTTGGACACGCCAATTATTGTGAGTTATCCAGTGTTTTTGAGTTATCCATTTTTTAGTTAGGCCCAAACAAAAAAGTTGTAGTTAAGGTAACAGGGCCCCAAAATTATGGTAGGTAGGTAGGTAGGCCTTAACTTTTTTCTTAATTTTTTTTTTTACATGAGCGTGTAAGATGCTTTGAAAGTGCTAATCACACTCATATTTTCCGAAAAATGAGCGCATGGCTCCATTTAAGACGCCATTTTGCAACATGTGGACGTTCAGCGCATTACAGTTATGTCCCCTGATGGGCATTCCCCGATTGAACTTGCGTGTGTGTGTGTTTTCTCTCTCTCTCTCTCTCTCTCTCTCTCTCTCTCTCTCTCTCTCTCTCTTTAAAATATTGTCCGTCGGAATACTGTAACCACCACTAATTTTGTTTTTCTTATCAGTTCATCCTGCTGTATATAAATTTTCATTTTCAACTACCCCCCCCCCCCCCTCCCCGAACCTAAACTTGTCAGTCTGCATGCACATTGTAATTTCCAATAACAACAGTGGGAAGGTTACTAAATTACTCACATGGTGCACATCAGCTTGTACACAGATGTTTTCTTTTTCATCAACTGTACACACAACTACTGCTTGAGGCACTGGAGGCAAGTCAGCACACTCAGGGTCAGAGTCAGCTGCCTCTTGTTGGGGTATAGCAGCTGCCACACTCTCAGCCAGTGCATCATCAACAACCTAGAAAAAATAATGTAAGGAAAATAAATAATTTAGTAATTAATAAGGTACTTTGTAAAAAAATAATTACTGGAGGATGCACACTTCTTTCTCAGCAATATATATGTTGTGCTTGAAAAAGCTCAGATAATATCACTCACTTAAAAGACACCTATTGAAAAAGAAAGACATCTATGGATGAGTGGATTTAACAATGATGAGAATATAAATGTTACAATTACAACTTTTTTCATTCAATTGTACTAAGTCTAATTTATTTTTTATTTCATATACAACATTGTAGTGACATGTTTGCCTTCTTCTCTTGTATAAAAAATATTACTTATGAAATAAAGCACAAAGGATGGAAAAGTGATAGGAAAACTGTTGGCTCTTGCACATCACTAGCAAATCCAACCAGTTTTCATTTGTAATAGGATATATTTGTTATTACTACAGTGAATAACACAATATGATATTTTCATTTTTAATAAAACTATCACTATGTTCTAAGTATGACCGGGGTCATGAAGCATCAACTGGAGAAAATGTTAATTCAAGCTTTACTTTACACCAAAGTGTCATTCTCATAGCATGTCATAATTAAAATTTAATACATTAAAGCAAGTAAATTTGAGTAGTTATAGTAATGTTCTGTGATTAATGACTAAGATCCAGTCACACATAAATACAAATCTACTTAAAACACACACACACACACACACACACACACACATATTAATATATGCATGCATATATGCATGCGCACACGGGCAAACACACACACACACACACAAAGCAATTAAAGCTTTGTTTGGGTTTGTTTTATTTGGGTTGTTTTTTGGTGTGTGTTTTAATGTTTATTTCCTTCTATAATTGTTGTGTCATAGATGGCTTGATGTAAAAAAAGCAAACCATTATTGCTTATTCAATGTTCCATCTGACTTTTAACACACACACACACACATACAGACTGAGAGCTATGGTTGTCTGCCAGTGCTCAGCTGTGTAAGTCAAGGATATGTATGCCTATATGAGTATATGTGTGTATGCATATTATAATGTGTGTGTGTGTGTGTGTGTGTGTGTGTGTGTGTGTGTTTGTGTGTGTGTGTGAGAATGAGAGAGAGAGTGAGTGTGTGTGTGTGTGTGTGTGTGGTGTGCGAAAATAGAAAGGATATAAATAAGCAATGGGGACAGGCACAGCTTATTTTTTATTGGCATAAACAATGAGAACTGAGGAAATAGATCGATGACAGAGCTT
>JAGGCT020004066.1:148725-154381 GCA_017654935.2 Phymorhynchus buccinoides
TGTTGGAGAAAGCGGGATAAGGCAGAAAAAAAAAAAACCTAGGGGAGCTAACTGGCTACATAGATAAGATGAGACTAAAAACCCTCCCCCCACTCACCAAAAAAAAAAAGAGAAAAAAACCCCCCCCATCCCCCCTCCCCCCCCTTTTTTAGACCTCCGTTGTTCATGGTAAGATTGAGAATACCCCCTCCCCCCCCCCCCCCCCTCCCCCCCCCCTCCCCCCCAACCCACCCCCCCCCCCTTGCCTAGACCTCCGTTGTTGTTCATGTAAGATGAGAATTAGCCCCCTCCCCCCCCCCCCTCACCTCCCACCTCCCCCACACCCTTTAGACCTCCGTTTGTTCATGATAAGATGAGAATAGCCCCCTCCCCCCCCCCTCCCCTCCCACCTCCCCCCACCCTTTAGACCTCCGTTGTTCATGATAAGATGAGAATAGCCACCTCCCCCCACTCCCCTCCCCCCCACTCCCCTCCCCCCCTCACCTCCCCTCCCACCTCCCCCCATGATCCCTTTAGACCTCCGTTGTTCATGATAAGATGAGAATAGCCCCCTCCCCCCCCCCACTCCCCTCCCCTCCACTCCCCCCACCCTTTAGACCTCCGTTGTTCAATGATAAGATGAGAATAGCCCCCTCCCCCCCCCCCTCCATCCCTCCCCTCCACTCCACTACCCCCTTCCCCAACCCCCTGAACAAATGAGTTTTTTCACCTAAAAGACAAGACCATATGTTTTTTATTTGATGACTTTAGTCACGTAACAGGCGACTGAATTTGCGTCTCTTCCCCTAAGCCTTGTAATATGATTTAAAAAAAATACTTTCTTTGTTCATTTTGTTTCAATTTATCGAAATCGATGTTCTGCTAATAAGAATTTGCAAAAAGGGGGGAAGGGGGGCGGATAAGTGAGATGAAAAGTGACAGAGAATGGGGTTTGAGGGTGAAGATGGGGAAGGGGGGGGGTATATAAACAAAAAACCAGGAGAAGGGGAGTTAGAAAGGAAGAACATTAATGTCCCATATGTGCCTTCCCGGGTCGAGAGGACGTAAAACACCAAAATTTACGTTAAAAAATGAAGAAATAGAATAGAAAAAAGGACATAAAAACTGAAATCGTTCGACGAAAGAACTCCCCTTTGGTAGAAGTAGTTCTCCCACCTTCTGGAAGTTCTGTGCTTGTAACTTCCTGTAATCTGTCACTCTCTTGACTCTGCCTTTTCCCTTTGGCTTACTGTCATCTACTATCGTTCTGCCTTACCGGTCCATTCTCACTGCCTTTTTTCACGAAACACTTTCAAAAAACATTTCCTCCAGCCGAAGTCGGACTTGCTGGGCCTAACTATTTCTTAGTTAGGCGCATAAACGTAACGGCAGCATGACGCATCTGCACTCATAGTTGACAAGAAACTGTCTGGGTGATCAAAGAAGAAGAAGTTCCTAATGATAGCTCATGGAAGCCAATGGTTACTGCTTCTTTCAATTAGTGTTATTTCCAACAACAAATAATCATAAATAAAACCAATAATAAAGAATGACGGAGCAAATCAGAGTGGTGAAATTATTGAGGACGGGTGAAGGAAGGTGGTTGTTACCGACCCTGTAATGTCCTCTCCTGATTCTCAACAACAAAAAGTTGGAAGAAAAAGGACAGTGAACATCAGACTGACGACATCATCGATGGCGGTAGCCAGGGGGGCCACCCACACGTCCGACTGCAGTCACACGACTGTCCAACTGACATCTGTCAAGCATGATCCTAATGAAAATATCACTGTTTAAGACCCTTTCACCGCTAGCCATTTTTCAACCAAAAAATACCAATAAACTTAACTGAGAAGAGAAAAAAAAAAAGTATGCTATTGCAAACTCTGTATAACATTAGGCCTATCCTTACCTCTCAAAATAAGAAAGTATGGTCTTCAGATAACAGGCCCCGATTTGATGCCTTTCAGTGATATGGGTGTTAACCATTGTATACCGATCTTCAAGTAGCGCTAAAAGAGGCCTGGAACCGTGTGATATAAAACAATGTCTTGACATATCATTTGCGTATATTAACCCATAGGCTTAGTGTAAACGCGCGTGAGAAAGGGTGTAAGAATACACCGTTGCTATTAGAAACTTGACGTCACAGTTATTTATCTTGACATAATATCATTACCGTCTTGTCAACGCGACCTGTTCCTACCAAACCCAGAATTTGACAAGCAGTGCAGTGCTACCCCTAGGATTCATTCAGCGCTGACGACAACATTTAATGCTGGTACACAACGAAGATTCATGGTTCGACTCAATCAACAATGCCAGCTGTCACAGATCTACTCAGGCCATTCTGTGCGTGCCACTTGACACGTCTAGCTCAGCAGCTGTGAATCAAGGCCTAGGCTTCTCAACTCCATGACCGTCGATATTAGCAGACGATTCGAGCTATGCAATTTTGGCACAGGGAGAGTCCATGTTGATAATGTAGACGCAGTACTGTCGCAAAACAGCTCGAATTCATCTTCAGTCCGGAAATAAAAATGAGCCGACTGAACCTGTGCGAAGAGCTACCGCACCTCCGTTTAAAAAAAAGAAGAAAAAAAAGAAGCGTGTTTTCGGGGCCTGTGATCGTTTTTGTCAAAGCTGACTCCCCTCTTTTTTACGGTTTGCTGAATTGACTCGGTCTCGTTATGTGTACGTTTTGTTGTTTGTGTTTACAGGTTAAAATAACAGCAATTGTCTTTAGTGTTTCAGTTCGTTGCTTCTGTTTGTGTTTATCTTTAAACGTTACATTTTGTCACCACATCTTATGAAGTACATTTGTGTTAAAAATTTATATTTTGTTGAACTATATTCTTTGCGCAAGAATGCGTGTTACAGTGTGTGTGCTGCGACCACTGTTGTGAAAAATGGATGCGTTATGCTTGCATTTCGACTTCTGCAGATCTGAGAGCCTGTTACACCTTCTTTTCTCTTGCTTTTCTGTTGATACACATCGGTATATTATCTGTTATTGATGATTTGGGAGTTAGGATATTGCTTTTATACTATCTCGAGAGGCTTGCTGTTTATCACACAAAGTCTCTCCGACTTCGTGTGTGATAAACAGCAAGCCTCTCGAGATAGGATTAAAATTAAAAGCAATATCTAACTCCCAAATCATAATAACTGATAGTGGTGCTAAAATGCGACTTGGCAGTGAAAGGGTTAAAGGAATGCAATGAAATCTTAGTAGTTTCGTTCGCTTTATCAAATGTTTACCCCAATGCACGTCTGATGGAATATCTGATGTAGAAATACAGACATTCCATCGGATTCATGTACGGGGATCTACTGTAGTAATATTTCATTCGCTTCGTGTAATCAGTGGTATTTCATCAGATTCGGGCCTCTCAAATGTGGCGATTGGATGGTCGTTGGACTCCAGTTGGCCTCGTGGGTCGTCCCCTTTAAGGGAAGGTGGTGGTTTCTGCCCCAGTCCCTTCCTGTGGTAATAACGGAAATCAAAAGCGACGTGTTGTCCGGTGATTTGTCACCATAGTTTTGGGCCCTAGATATGGGACAGTTAACATGTCTGGACCGAAATGACAGGCTGGATTTGGAGACAGCTTCATCCTTTAACTGATCCAATTATGTGTTTCTAGACATTTGAAAGCAAGACACAGAGAAGTTGTTTTAGAGTCTTATGGGCAAACCTTGTTATTGAAGAAGGGGTGTGATAAACTACTAGACATAAGAAATCGAAGATAGAAATGGATAGAGGGGAGGGAGGGGGAGGGGTACAGGTAGAAAGAATGACGGAGAAGAAGAAAGAGGAGGTATTCAGAAAAAACAATGTGTGCCGAAGTTTCTGGGTCAGTGGTATGTTGGTTTCTGTTTCTTTCTGCTGAGAAAAATCAGGTCATGTCTCTTTCTCCATCCTCTGTATGTCTGTCTGTCTGTCTGTCTGTCTCTGTAGCATTCACAATGGGTTCTCGTTCATAAAAACAGACCCCCTCTTTTCTTTAGCATAATGCTGTGTGTGTGTGTGTGTGTGGTGGTGTGTGTGTGTGTGTGTGTGTGTGTGTGTGTGTGTGTGGTGTGTGTGTTTCTGTGTGTCTGTGTGTCTGTGTGTCTGTCTGTCTGTGTGTGGCGGTTGATCAGTGTCAGTATCTGTGGCTCATTCTGTCCAGAAGCGAAACAAATGAAAAACGTAACTTATTATTTCCTATATACAGACATGTTTTCTTGCGTTACAATCTCAATATCAAGGTCAGCATCTTTCGGTTATTCGTGCTAACTCAAATAAATGGATAACTGAAAAACAGCGGACAACTCGCAATCATTTTGTGGTTCCCAGTTTAATAATCTTCGTGCTAAGAGGTCTTTTTCACTCAAAATATTGTTGATCTCAAAACGTAAATGAGAAGATAGCCGAAAACTGTCTGAATTAGCTTCTCTGTGAGACCAAGTGTCACCGAAGCTGAATGGGTTTCAAAGGAGGTGTAACGACTGCGATGGAATGGAGTCACTTAAGGCCGTTGAGATGATGATGATGAAGAGTCGGTGATGATGGGACAGGAGTTCATGACGTAGCAGACGTCGTCGTGGATGATTCCTGGAACACGTTGCGTACCCTGGACTCGCGGATACGCTGTCGGCTGCGGGAACATTAATATTTTTGTCATTCCCATAAGACCCTACCATTAAAAAAGATTGGGAGAAACCGCATACAAAGCCTTCGTCCGGCCAGTGCTCGAATACTCCAGCACAGTATGGGATCCGCACACAAAGAAAGACATCCACACCCTTGAAAAGATCCAGAGAACAGATACCGCCAAACCTCCAGCGTAGATGAGATCCTCACATCATTAGAGTGGCCGACATTAGAAGAGAGCAGGACACACAGAAGGCTGGAGATGCTGTACAAACACCAACTAGGACTGGTTGAAATCAACTCAGCCTACTTGCCAACTCCAACAGGCACAAGAAGGGGAACCAGAAAATCCAACACGAAGGCGTACGACATCCCATCATGTCGTACTCAGTACAGACAGCTGTCGTTCTTCCCTCGAACAATACCAGAGTGGAACGCACTGCCCCAAGACACGGTGGAAGCTGAGACGCTGGACCTTTTCAGGTCTAGGCTCGGATCCTTGCTCTGATCCTACAACCTTCATGCCCCATCCCCCTGCCCCCTGTCTTCCTCCCCCTCCCTTTCTGTTCTTCCATGAATGTCCACCACCACCCGATTTGATTTATTTTTCCATAGCTGTTATACCTCTTCTGATTTGGCGACTGTGGGCCTGGCCCAGCGTTAGGCTGGGTTGGGGCCGGACTAGGTCCCCAGCTTGCTGGAGGCTGAATGAAGAGCATTGTGCCTGTCCGGCAGCTCCACTAATGCTGGGCATATCAGACTAGGGAGTCTGCAAATCTTTGTATTCTACCCCACCCCCCCCCCCCCCACCCTTAAGTATGTATCATTTATTTAAATTTCAGCTTCATTTATTTTCTTCTAACTTTTTTGGTGACATATGGCGCTGCGCGTGACCTTCGTTTTCTTCTCTTTTTTCAATATCGGCAAAATCTTCAACATGATGAAGGTGGCCGATTGACGCGTAGAGATTCGTTAATGACCGCGTTAATTAAGCGGTCTTCGTCATGAGTTGGCCGGAATCCCCCCCCACCAGGTCCAGAA
>JAGGCT020004066.1:154881-183438 GCA_017654935.2 Phymorhynchus buccinoides
CTTTCCCTTTTTCTTTTTCCTTCCCCTCCTTTCTCCTTCCTCCCTTCCTTTCCCCCCCTCCCTCTTCCCCTTTTTCCCCCTTCTCTCTTTTTCTCTTTCTCTCCCCTTCCTCCCCTCCCCTCCCCCCCCTCCCCTTTCTCCTTCTCTCTTCTCCCACTCCCCATTTCTTCTTCCCCCTCCCCCCTCCTCCCTCCCCTCTCTTCTCCCTTCTTTCTTCTCTCCTCCTCTCCCCCCCCCCCTTTCCTTTTCTCCTCTTTCACCTTCCCCCTCTCCTCTGACTTCTCCCCCTCTCCCCCCCCTTCTCCCTCTCCTCTTCTCCCCTCCCGCCTTCTCTCTCTCTCCTTCTCCCCTTCCTCTCCTCCTTTCCTTTCGTCCCTTTCCCTTCTCTCCTTCTCTTTTCTCTCTTCCTTCTTCTTCCTTGTTTCTCTCTCTCTCTTTCTCTCTCTCTCTCTCTCTCCTCTCTCTCTAGCTCTCTCTCTCTCTCTCTCTCTCTCTCTCTCTCGATCTCTCTCTCTCTCTCTCTCTCTCTCTCTCTCTTTCTCTCTCTCTCTCTCTCTCTCTCTTCTCTCTCTCTCTCTCTCTCTCTCTCTCTCTCTCTCTCTTCTCTCTCTCTCCTCTCTCTCTCTCTCTCTATCTATAATCCGCTCCTCTCTCTCTCACTCTCTCTCTCTCTCTCTCTCTCTCTCTCTCTTCTCCTCTCTCTCTCGCTCTCTCTCTCTCTCTCTCTCTCTCTCTCTCTCTCTTCTCTGTAATGTCTAATATGATTTATGTGTGTGAAAGGAATTGTGAGAATGTTGATTATATGTCATGTTGTCCTTGTTCTTTGAATTTGCTACATTTGATTGTTACATTGATTAGTTCTCTTCCTCCCTATTCCCTTCTCTCTCTTCTGTTTGGTTCTTTGTTGTTGTTGTTTTCTTTCATTATGCTGATCATAATGTTTTTTGTTTTGTGTTCCTGTAAATATGTTAAGTTCATTGATTTTTGATTGATGTGGGTTTTTTTGTATGAGGGCAGGATGAAAAAAAAGCTTTGTTAGCTTATTCTTTAACCCTCAATAAAGATGATTTTGACTTGACTTGACTTGACTTGACCTTTCTTGGTGTTCCGAGGACAACAAAGCGTCGCTAATGAAGGACACGCTAAAGAGGCAGTAGTTCTGGACCTGGTGGGGGGGGATTCCTGGCCAATCATTGACGAAGACCTCTTAATTAAACGCTGGCTCATTAACGCATCTCTTACTCGTCAATCGGCCACCTTCATCAGGTTGAAGATTTTGCCGATACATGTATTGGAAAAGAAAAAAGAAAACGAAGGTCACGCGCAGCGCCAGGTCACCAAAGAAGTTAGGAGAAAATAAATGAACTGAATTTAAATAAATGATACATACTTAGGGGTGGGGTAGAATACAAAGAAAGATTGCAGACTTCCTAGTCTGATATGCCCAGCATTAGTGGAGCAGCCGGACAGGCACAATGCTCTTCAGACCCCAGCAAGCTGGGGACCTAGTCTGGCCCCAACCCAGCCTAACGCTGGGCCAGGCCCACAGTCTCCAGACCAGAAGAGATAACAGCTATGGAAAAACAAAACAAATCGGGTGGTGGTGGACATTTATGGAAGAACAGAAAGGGAGGGGGAGGAAGACAGGGGGGGGGGGGGGGGCATGAAGGTTGTAGGATCAGAGCAAGGATCCGAGCCTAGACCTGAAAAGGTCCAGCGTCTCAGCTTCCACCGTGTCTTGGGGCAGGGCGTTCCACTCTGGTATTGTTCGAGGGAAGAACGACAGCTGTTTGTACTGAGTACGACATGATGGGATGTCGTACGCCTTCGTGTTGGATTTTCTGGTTCCCCTTCTTGTGCCTGTTGGAGTTGGCAAGTAGGCTGAGTTGATTTCAACCAGGCCTAGTTGGTGTTTGTACAGCATCTCCAGCCTTCTGTGTGTCCTGCTCTCTTCTAATGTCGGCCACTCTAATGATGTGAGGATCTCATCTACGCTGGAGGTTTGGCGGTATCTGTTCTCTGGATCTTTTCAAGGGTGTGGATGTCTTTCTTTGTGTGCGGATCCCATACTGTGCTGGAGTATTCGAGCATTGGCCGGACGAAGGCTTTGTATGCGGTTTCTCCCAATCTTTTTTAATGGTAGGGTCTTATGGGAATGACAAAAATATTAATGTTCCCGCAGCCGACAGCGTATCCGCGAGTCCAGGGTACGCAACATGTTCCAGGAATCATCCACGACGACGTCTGCCATGCACGTCACGAACTCCTGTCCCATCATCACCGACTCTTCATCATCATCATCTCAACGGCCTTAAGTGACTCCATTCCATCGCAGTCGTTACACCTCCTTTGAAACCCATTCAGCTTCGGTGACACTTGGTCTCACAGAGAAGCTAATTCAGACAGTTTTCGGCTATCTTCTCATTTACGTTTTGAGATCAACAATATTTTGAGTGAAAAAGACCTCTTAGCACGAAGATTATTAAACTGGGAACCACAAAATGATTGCGAGTTGTCCGCTGTTTTTCAGTTATCCATTTATTTGAGTTAGCACGAATAACCGAAAGATGCTGACCTTGATATTGAGATTGTAACGCAAGAAAACATGTCTGTATATAGGAAATAATAAGTTACGTTTTTCATTTGTTTCGCTTCTGGACAGAATGAGCCACAGATACTGACACTGATCAACCGCCACACACAGACAGACAGACACACAGACACACAGAGACACACAGACACACACACACACACACACACACACACACACACACACACACACACACACACACACACACACACACACACACACAGCATTATGCTAAAGAAAAGAGGGGGTCTGTTTTATGAACGAGAACCCATTGTGAATGCTACAGAGACAGACAGACAGACAGACAGACATACAGAGGATGGAGAAAGAGACATGACCTGATTTTTCTCAGCAGAAAGAAACAGAAACCAACATACCACTGACCCAGAAACTTCGGCACACATTGTTTTTTCTGAATACCTCCTCTTTCTTCTTCTCCGTCATTCTTTCTTGTACCCCTCCCCCTCCCTCCCCTCTATCCATTTCTATCTTCGATTTCTTATGTCTAGTAGTTTATCACACCCCTTCTTCAATAACAAGGTTTGCCCATAAGACTCTAAAACAACTTCTCTGTGTCTTGCTTTCAAATGTCTAGAAACACATAATTGGATCAGTTAAAGGATGAAGCTGTCTCCAAATCCAGCCTGTCATTTCGGTCCAGACATGTTAACTGTCCCATATCTAGGGCCCAAAACTATGGTGACAAATCACCGGACAACACGTCGCTTTTGATTTCCGTTATTACCACAGGAAGGGACTGGGGCAGAAACCACCACCTTCCCTTAAAGGGGACGACCCACGAGGCCAACTGGAGTCCAACGACCATCCAATCGCCACATTTGAGAGGCCCGAATCTGATGAAATACCACTGATTACACGAAGCGAATGAAATATTACTACAGTAGATCCCCGTACATGAATCCGATGGAATGTCTGTATTTCTACATCAGATATTCCATCAGACGTGCATTGGGGTAAACATTTGATAAAGCGAACGAAACTACTAAGATTTCATTGCATTCCTTTAACCCTTTCACTGCCAAGTCGCATTTTAGCACCACTATCAGTTATTATGATTTGGGAGTTAGATATTGCTTTTATCCTATCTCGAGAGGCTTGCTGTTTATCACACGAAGTCGGAGAGACTTTGTGTGATAAACAGCAAGCCTCTCGAGATAGTATAAAAGCAATATCTAACTCCCAAATCATAATAACGGATATATACCGATGTGTATCAACAGAAAAGCAAGAAAAAGAAACGGGCTCAAATCTGCAGCGAAATGAAAACGCATCCATTTTCACAACAATGGTCGCAGCACACACACTGTAACACGCATTCTTGCGCAAAGAATATAGTTCAACAAAAATAGAAAATTTTAACACAAATGTACTTCATAAGATGTGGTGACAAAATGTAACGTTTAAAGATAAACACAAACAGAAGCAACGAACTGAAACACTAACGACAATTGCTGTTATTTTAACCTGTAAACACCAACAATAAAACGTACACACTTAACGAGAGCGAGTCAATTTCAACACACCGTAAAAAAGAGGGGAGTCAGCTTTGACCAGAACAATCACAGGCCCCGAAAACACGCTTCTTTTCTTCCTTTTTTTAACGGAGGTGCGGCAGCTCTTGCACAGGTTCAGTCGGCTCATTTTTATTTCCGGACTGAAGATGAATTCGAGCTGTTTTGCGACAGTACTGCGTCTACATTATCAACATGGACTCTCCCTGTGCCAAAATTGCATAGCTCGAATCGTCTGCTAATATCGACGGTCATGGAGTTGAGAAGCCTAGGCCTAGATCCACGGCTAGACGTGTCAAGTGGCACGCACAGAATGGCTTGTGTAGATCTGTGACAGCTGATACTTTTGATTCAGTTGAACCATGAATTTTCGTTGTGTGCCAGCATTAAATGTTGTCGGCAGCGCTGAATGAATCCTAGGGGTAGCACTGCACTGCTTGTCAAATTCTGGGTTTGGTAGGAACAGGTCGCGTTGACAAGACGGTAATGATATGTCAAGATAAATAACTGTGACGTCAAGTTTCTAATAGCAACGGTGTATTCTTACACCTTTTCTCACGCGCGTTTACACTAAGCCTATGGGTTAATATACGCAAATGATATGTCAAGACATTGTTTTATATCACACGGTTCCAGGCCTCTTTAGCGCTACTTGAAGATCGGTATACAATGGTTTAACACCCATATCACTGAAAAGGCATCAAATCGGGGCCTGTTATCTGAAGACCATACTTTCTTATTTTGAGAGGTAAGGATAGGCCTAAATGTTATACAGGGCATAGATAACTTTTTTTTCTCTGCCCAGTTAAGTTTAATGGTATTTTTTTAGCTGAAAAATGGCTAGCGGTGAAAGGGTCTTAAACAGTGATATTTTCATTAGGATCATGCTTGACAGATGTCAGTTGGACAGTCGTGTGACTGCAGTCGGACGTGTGGGTGGCCCCCCTGGCTACCGCCATCGATGATGTCGTCAGTCTGATGTTCACTGTCCTTTTTCTTCCAACTTTTTGTTGTTGAGAATCAGGAGAGGACATTACAGGGTCGGTAACAACCACCTTCCTTCACCCGTCCTCAATAATTTCACCACTCTGATTTGCTCCGTCATTCTTTATTATTGGTTTTATTTATGATTATTTGTTGTTGGAAATAACACTAATTGAAAGAAGCAGTAACCATTGGCTTCCATGAGCTATCATTAGGAACTTCTTCTTCTTTGATCGCCCAGACAGTTTCTTGTCAATATGAGCGCAGATGCGGCATGCTGCCGTTATGCGCCTAACTAAGAAATAGTTAGGCCCAGCAAGTCCGACTTCGGCTGGAGGAAATGTTTTTTGAAGGTGTTTCGTGAAAAAAAGGCAGGAGAATGGACCGGCAAGGCAGAACGATAGTAGATGACAGTAAGCAAAGGGAAAAAGGCAGAGTCAAAGAGAGTGACAGATTAGAGGAAGTTACAAGAACAGAACTTCCAGAAGGTGGGGGAACTATTTGTACCAAAGGGGAGTCTTTCGGAACGATTTCAGTTTTTATGTCCTTTTTTCTATTTATTTCTTCCTTTTTTAACGAAATTTGGTGTTTTACGTCCTCTCGACCCGGGAAGGCACATATGGGACATTAATGTTCTTCCTTTCTAACTCCCCTTCTCCTGTTTATACCCCCCCCCTTCCCCATCCTCACCCTCAACCCCCATTCTCTGTCACTTTTCATCTCACTTATCCGCCCCCTTTTGCCAAATTCTTATTAGCAGAACATCGATTTCCGATAAATTGAAACAAAATGAACAAAGAAAGTATTTTTTTTTTAAATCATATTACAAGGCTTAGGGGAAGAGACGCAAAATTCAGTCGCCTGTTACGTGACCTAAAGTCATCAAATAAAACATATTGCTTGTCTTTAGGTGAAAAAACTCATTTTGTTCAGGGGTTGGGGAAGGGGGTAGTGGAGTGGAGGGGAGGTGAGTGGGGGGGGGGGGAGGGGGCTATTCTCATCTTATCATGAACAACGGAGGTCTAAAGGGGGGGGGGGGGTGGGGGTGAGGGAGGGGAGGGCAGGGGGGGGGGGAGGGGGCTATTCTCATCTTATCATGAACAACGGAGGTCTAAAGGGTGGGGGGGAGGTGGGAGGGGAGGTGAGGGGTGGGGAGGGGAGTGGGGGGGAGGGGAGTGGGGGGGAGGTGGCTATTCTCATCTTATCATGAACAACGGAGGTCTAAAGGGTGGGGGGAGGTGGGAGGGGAGGGGGGGGGGAGGGGGCTATTCTCATCTTATCATGAACAACGGAGGTCTAAAGGGTGGGGGGAGGTGGGAGGTGAGGGGGGGGGGGGAGGGGGCTATTCTCATCTTATCATGAAACAACGGAGTCTACAGGGTGGGGGGAGGTGGGAGGGGAGGGGGGGGGGGAGGGGGCTATTCTCATCTTATCATGAACAACGGAGGTCTAAAGGGTGGGGGGAGGTGGGAGGGGATGGGGGGGGGGGAGTGGGGGGGAGGGTTTTTATTCTCATCTTATCTATGTAGCCAGTTAGCTCCCCTAGGTTTTTTTCTGCCTTATCCCGCTTTCTCCAACAAAGCAAAGCTTCAGTCAATGTCGATCACTGAAGATGATATGGATGCATTTCCCCTCTCTCCTAAACACTACAATGATCAGAAACCGGCAGGGGAAAAAAAGGAGGTCCCTATGTCCACATGTTCAAATCATAAGTGTTAGGAATCAGAAATGGGTAGGGAGGAGGCTAGGAAAACGCGCGTGAAAATGTGAAGGGGAAGAGGAAGGGGGGGGGGGGGGGGGCAAGACGAACTAGATATTACCTCCTAGGCTCCGGTCAGTCTGGCAGTGATGTCAGCCTGGCTGGAATAAATGCGACAGTTGGAACTGACCCATTGGTTTCAGTTCGCGGAGAGAGGAAGGGCTCGGATGTCTGGCACTAAGGTTGTATGTTGGAAGCCGAAAAATGTTGCCGTCAGTGAAATGTCCAAGTGCAGACAAACGTGTATGTGAACATGTAGAGAATAGACATGAAGACATACACCTGCGCACATGCTTACAAATCTGCGTGCGCGTGTGTAGTAGTAGTAGTAGTAGTAGAGAGAGAGAGAGACGAGAGAGAGAGAGAGAGAGAGAGAGAGGAGAGAGAGAGAGAGAGAGAGGGAGAGAGAGAGAGAGAGAGAGAGAGAGGGAGAGAGAGAGACCACTGAAACACTGAAATGGTTCAATGGGTAGACAGACCATTAGCCCGTATCATTATTTTGTGAGTAGTTACAAAAGTATAACAAAAGTAGTAGTAGTAGTAGTAGTAGTAGTAGTAGTAGTAGTAGTAGTAGTAGTAGTAGTAGTAGTAGTAGTAGTAGCAGCAGCAGTAGTAGTAGTAGTAGTAGTAGTAGTAGTAGTAGTAGTAGCAGCAGCAGAGCAGCAGCAGCAGCAGCAGAAGCAGTAGCAGTAGCAATAGTAGTAGTAGTAGTAGTAGTAGTAGTAGTAGTAGTAGTAGTAGTAGTAGTAGTAGTAGTAGCAGCAGCAGCAGAAGCAGCAGCAGCAGCAGTAGCAGTAGTAGTAGTAGTAGTAGTAGTAGTAGTAGCAGCAGCAGCAGAAGCAGCAGCAGCAGCAACAGTAGTAGCAGCAGCAGCAGCAGCAGCAGTAGTAGTAGTAGTAGTAGTAGTAGTAGTAGTAGTAGTAGTAGTAGTAGCCCAGCAGCAGCAGCAGCAGCAGCAGTAGTAGTAGTAGTAGTAGTAGTAGTAGTAGTAGTAGTAGTAGTAGTAGTAGTAGTAGTAGTAGTAGTAGTAGTAGTTCTTCTTCTTCGTCGTCGTCGTCGTCGTCGTCATTGCTAAGACAGACATTGGAATGGCACAGAGTGGCAGGGAGACACCAAATGAGGAGGGGGGGGGGGGGGTGGGGGTGGACCGGTCTGCAGGCCACAGGGACGTGATCGACTGACACCAGTCCGTCTAGGGCCATCTTCCGCATTACTTACAGTCACTGACTCTGTCCACGAGTCCTTAAAGACCCACCAGATCACGTGTCAAAATCACGGGCTTCACGTGTTTTCCCTCTTATAGATGGTAAGAGATCTTGTTTTGACCAGGTTTGACTCCCATACAAATGTCCCCAAATTGAAAACGAAACATCATTTTAAAGAGCAGACTCAATTTGAAGTTGGGGCATTTGCATGTGGGTCACAGTTACCCAGAAAAAAAACAAGGGACTTAATCGTGGTGCGTCAGTGTGTCTTTAAATAGTCCACAGAGAGAGAGAGAAAGAGAGAGAGAGAGAGAGAGAGAGAGAGAGAGAGAGAGGAGAGAGAGAGAGAGAGATTAGAGAGAGAGACGGACAGACAGAGAGACAGAGACAGAGATGGAGACAGAGACAGAGACAGAGAAAGAGAGAGAGAGAGAGACAGAATGAGAGAGAGAGAGAGAGAGAGAGAGGAGAGAGACGACGAGAGAGAGAGAGAGAGAGAGAGAGACAGAGAGAGAGACAGAGAGAGAGAGAGAGACAGAGAACAGAGACACAGAGACAGATTCAGACAGAGTAATTGGCAATGGCTTGGAGTCAAAACGG
This sequence comes from Phymorhynchus buccinoides, assembly GCA_017654935.2. Taxonomy (NCBI): domain Eukaryota; kingdom Metazoa; phylum Mollusca; class Gastropoda; order Neogastropoda; family Raphitomidae; genus Phymorhynchus; species Phymorhynchus buccinoides. The sequence continues at coordinate 163,552 of JAGGCT020004066.1, forward strand.
ACAATCTTTACATATTCCATTGAACAAATTAAAAAAAGTAATAACTAGCATGAAACAATGACTGCAGAAATATATACAGGGGGTTATGCTTTTTATATTTCTGCTGTCGGTTTTTTTAATACAAGTATTAGCTTTCGTACTAAGTTCAATAATATGTCAATAGATAGTCCGTTTTGACTCCAAGCCATCGTGAATGGATGATAATGGACAATGGTTGCAGTCGGGGTCAATAGTATGGTCAATAGTAGGGCCTACTCTAAATTCTAATCCTACCATGAAATCAATAGTGTTAGGGGAGAGAAACCCGGGCATCAATGGTCAATAGTAGGGCCTACTCTAAAGTCCAATCCTACCATGAAATCCATAGTGTTGGGAGAGAAACCCGGGCATCAATGGTCAATAGTATGGTCAGAGGACACTGACGTTGTCTTCCATTTGGTCAATACTCTAAAGTCCAATCCTACCATGAAATCAATAGTGTTGGGAGAGAAAACAGGCCATCAATGGCCAATAGCGATGGGGTGTACTCAAACAGTGAAGATGACAGAGGGTATTTCAATAAGTTCATGTGTGTGTGTTTGCACTTGTTCGCGCGTATGCGTTTGTGTAAGTGTGAATGCTTGTGCGCGCGCACGCGTGTGTGTGTGTGTGTGTGCGCGTGTGCGCGCGTGCATGTGTGTAAGGAAGATACAAAGAGAGAGAGAGAGAGAGAGAGAGAGAGAGAGAGAGAGAGAGAGAGAGAGAAGAGGAGAGAGAGAGAGAGAGGAGAGAGAGAGAGAGAGAGAGAGAGAGAGTCTGTGTGTGCGCGAGAATCATTACCTGAATTGTTTTTGCACAATAATTATGTTCACGTTGTTATCTACCCATTTCCCCCCACGTTGATGTTGTGAAGTGTTTCGCGCAAGACCGAGACAATATAAGTTATTGGGATTTGGGCATGGTACATGACTTTTGTGATGTCAAGACCTTGTTCTTTAGCATACGAGAGCTTCAGCTCGAGTATGCTAAAGAACACGGTGTCGAGACATCACAAAAGTCATGTACCATGCCCAAATCCCAATAACGTATATATACCGATCTCACCATTTATATAAAAACAGCAGAAAATCACAATGCATTGAAGAGGCGAGATGCGCCTCCATGTAGCAACCGCTGCACCAACATAGCAAAATCCATTAATCCACAAAGAATATAGTCCGCAGTTTACAAGGTTGAGAGCTATTTTAATGCAAATTGAACAAATCTTCGCAATAGCAATTGTCATGTCCCGAATGATATTTAGTGTTTAAAACTCTTATTGCACAGATTAAGACCATATGAACCGGATCAGTTTCGGGGTGGAAAATAAAGTAAACTTACTGCATTGAAAATAGGGGAGAACGGAGCTGGTCCGCCTACTTTTTAGCTTTTCTCGCCATAAAAGGTAAGCCAACCGAAGTAGAAGCTCATTTTTAGACCACTTGTTGAGTAAATGTATGGACATGTCGACAACATACGTTTATAGAAAATTCAGTTGATTGAGATTCATTCGTTACAAATAATAGCAAAAATAAGACTTTTTTGCTCTCAACTTTTCTCAAATGAATGGACACTTTCCAATCTTACACAGGACACGGCAGGTTGACAGCACGAGGCTTTCACAAGATCGAAATAATTCTACAGCAAAACACTTAGCAATAAAAATGAAATGAGGAACCTGTCGCGGGGTCGGACAAGCCCTGATATCCCCTACTTTTGTTGCCCAGAAAATTGTCATCACCCAATGACGCATTTTTTGTTTGATGACGTAAAAGTAGTGCTGACGTGTGAGTAAGCAAGACAAGATCTTTTGGCTTTCTTCATAACAAAAGCGCCACGAACGGTGCGGTGGAAATCTAGTCGACTTTTGTACATCAAAACTTCAGAAGCTAATGATTACCAACAAAAATAGATAACAGCTGTAAACATCGTGTTGGTGTTGACAAACGGTAAATACATTCTAATGATATTAAAGGACCATAGACATCGGTATAGGCATCTCCGTGGGATCTATGAGCATCTCGTAAACCACGGGCAGAATGATGCAAAATCGAATTGGATTTTAAACTCTGACATAATTCAAAGTCACAAACATTCATGAAACAGAACACAATCATATCGTTATATCTCAAATCTAGCAACATGCGCTGAGCTATTTTTTTTCCCTGTCGTCTGCTCCAAGTGAATCTCGTTTGTGCGGAGTTAGCTAAAATGACGTAATTCCGGGAAGGAGGGGGAGTGATGCGTTCTTGTAACGTGGCAACAGTCAGACGATCACCTGCAAAAACGAAAGGCTCTGTCCGTAGGACCTGTGTATTGTGTAAACAATGCCTAAACAGTGTGCTGCACCAGGCTGCAACATAACATCTGTTAGGCCTAAATCAGCTAACTTTTCTTTTCACAATTTCCCTACGGACCCGGAACGCAGGAGAGAATGGGCTGCAAGAGTGAACAGAATGGATCCAGTGTCAGTGACAAGGGGTTTATGGATGCCCGGAAAGTACGATGTACTGTGTTCCGAGCATTTTGTTGCTTCAGACTTTCGCTTTCGAGCACAGATGAGTGGAAAGGACGGGTTTCCAGTGTATAGATGTGAACTGGTGGACACTGCTGTTCCCTCTATATTTCCCCACATCGAGTGTGCTAGAAAGAGGCAGCAGACAGCAGATGGCGATGCCAGACTACCACTAGGCCTAGTCAACAAAAAGAGAAGACAGGTAAGTGTACATACATGTATACAAGTGTATGCACACCAAACTTTGTCAGCATAATGTCGTTGTAAAACTTTGAAAAGTAACATTAATGTCATTGTTGGGTATTAGTTGAAGCTCTGTCATCGATCTATTTCCTCAGTTCTCATTGTTTATGCCAATAAAAAATAAGCTGTGCCTGTCCCCATTGCTTATTTATATCCTTTCTATTTTCGCACACACACACACACACACACACACACACTCACTCTCTCTCTTTCTCATACAGACACACACACACACACACACACACACACACACACATATTATAATATGCATACACACATATACTCATATAGGCATACATATCCTTGACTTACACAGCTGAGCACTGGCAGACAACCATAGCTCTCAGTCTGTGTGTGTGTGTGTTAAAAGTCAGATGGAACATTGAATAAGCAATAATGGTTTGCTTTTTTACATCAAGCCATCTATGACACAACAATTATAGAAGGAAATAAACATTAAAACACACACCAAAAAACAACCCAAATAAAACAAACCCAAAAAGCTTTAATTGTGTGTGTGTGTGTGTTTGCCCGTGCGCATGCATATATGCATGCAGTTAATATGTGTGTGTGTGTGTGTGTGTGTGTGTTTCTAAGTAGATTTGTATTTATGTGTGACTGGATCTTAGTCATTAATCACAGAACATTACTATAACTACTCAAATTTACTTGCTTTAATGTATTAAATTTTAATTATGACATGCTATGAGAATGACACTTTGGTGTAAAGTAAAGCTTGAATTAACATTTTCTCCAGTTGATGCTTCATGACCCCGGTCATACTTAGAACATAGTGATAGTTTTATTAAAAATGAAAATATCATATTGTGTTATTCACTGTAGTAATAACAAATATATCCTATTACAAATGAAAACTGGTTGGATTTGCTAGTGATGTGCAAGAGCCAACAGTTTTCCTATCACTTTTCCATCCTTTGTGCTTTATTTCATAAGTAATATTTTTTATACAAGAGAAGAAGGCAAACATGTCACTACAATGTTGTATATGAAATAAAAAATAAATTAGACTTAGTACAATTGAATGAAAACAGTTGTAATTGTAACATTTATATTCTCATCATTGTTAAATCCACTCATCCATAGATGTCTTTCTTTTTCAATAGGTGTCTTTTAAGTGAGTGATATTATCTGAGCTTTTTCAAGCACAACATATATATTGCTGAGAAAGAAGTGTGCATCCTCCAGTAATTATTTTTTTACAAAGTACCTTATTAATTACTAAATTATTTATTTTCCTTACATTATTTTTTCTAGGTTGTTGATGATGCACTGGCTGAGAGTGTGGCAGCTGCTATACCCCAACAAGAGGCAGCTGACTCTGACCCTGAGTGTGCTGACTTGCCTCCAGTGCCTCAAGCAGTAGTTGTGTGTACAGTTGATGAAAAAGAAAACATCTGTGTACAAGCTGATGTGCACCATGTGAGTAATTTAGTAACCTTCCCACTGTTGTTATTGGAAATTACAATGTGCATGCAGACTGACAAGTTTAGGTTCGGGGAGGGGGGGGGGGGGGTAGTTGAAAATGAAAATTTATATACAGCAGGATGAACTGATAAGAAAAACAAAATTAGTGGTGGTTACAGTATTCCGACGGACAATATTTTAAAGAGAGAGAGAGAGAGAGAGAGAGAGAGAGAGAGAGAGAGAGAGAGAGAGAGAGAGAGAGAGAGAGAACACACACACACACGCAAGTTCAATCGGGGAATGCCCATCAGGGGACATAACTGTAATGCGCTGAACGTCCACATGTTGCAAAATGGCGTCTTAAATGGAGCCATGCGCTCATTTTTCGGAAAATATGAGTGTGATTAGCACTTTCAAAGCATCTTACACGCTCATGTAAAAAAAAAATTAAGAAAAAAGTTAAGGCCTACCTACCTACCTACCATAATTTTGGGGCCCTGTTACCTTAACTACAACTTTTTTGTTTGGGCCTAACTAAAAAATGGATAACTCAAAAACACTGGATAACTCACAATAATTGGCGTGTCCAAATAATCTCTATACATTTTGAAATGTCTTTTTAACTCATAATATTGGCTATCTCGAAATAATATTTCAGTCACTTACATTTTTATTTCAACGATTTTGATTGTATGCGTAGTTGTTCTTTTTTCTTCTACATTTCAATCTGGATCATGCTATTTTCTTAGCAATTTTTGGTACATTTTCTTTTGAAAGAAAATATGTATAATGTACATGCATATGTTTGTATGCAATTATACACTTTTATCAATTTAATTTTAAGAATGCCAAGAAATGTTTAACATATCCTATTGTTGGATTCTTGCTGTAGTTTAACAAATTGAAAACAAAGATATGAACAGCAGTTAGGATAATGATGTTTGTATGTGCAGAAAGCTACACCCAAAGTGACATCCAGAAAGATGCAGACAAAACCAGTCAAGCACTGCTTTGCTCAGACCCAAACTTCCCCCATTGAGCTTAGGTCCACTCGTATTGTCTGCCGATCCACCCAAACAGATGCAGAGATCAAGGCTCAGGACTGCCAGCACACTTCAAAAGAGTGCCAGACTGATCCAATTGGGTGAGTTATTGTTATTCAGCTTAGTCATTAACAGTGCAAACCAGCATATAAATTGTGCTGTTCTTCATTTTATAAGCGTAGGAAATGTATAATAATTAATAGAATGATTTACCTCCTCCCATTTTCAAACTGTCTTAAACATAACAAAAAATAAAGGTCCTTGTATATTAAAATAAAGATTTTTGTGTGTCATTCTTAGTTTCATTTGTTCTTAAATTATGCATTCCTTTGTATATGGTGTGTGTCAAGTAAAGTCAAATCAAAATTTTATTTCCAGATGGGAACATTGTATAAGCAAAAACATGCTTTGTGTGTGTGTGTGTGTGTGTGTGTGTGGCGCGCTGTGCGCGCGCGCGTATGTGTGTGTGTGTGTGTGTTGCAGGCCTGTGGCAGATGAGCCACACACTGAAGATGAAGAGGTAACTCAGGAAGAAGAAGGTCCTGACTGTTACAACAACTGCAGGCAGCCGAGGTAACACTAACAGTAGTGTGTCATACGCATATATATTTATTAGTTTTTGTGAACACCTTAATTCAGGGTTACAGTTAGCAATTTCAAATTAAATTGATTTTGTGCTTATATCCAATGATGAATTGGAATTATGTTTGTTTGTTTTGCTTTACTGGAGAATTATTCAATAAATTGTTAAATTGTTTATTCATTCACTCAAGTCTTTATTCCAATTATGAAATTGTTTTTATTAAAAAAAAAGTATTATCTCTGGGGGGTTTAAGCACAGTAACAGAATGCCTAGTTATGAGCAGTAGATTTTGTTGACTGGTTCATGAGATGCAGCTCTGACATGAAATATATAGCCCAATGAAGGAAATTTCAGTTTTTAAATTCAAACTTCAAGGTGAAAATCAGCACATCAATAATGTATGCTTGGGTGTGTTTTAATTTCAGTTTTTGCACCACCACAAAGTATTTGAAGTGATTCTGTTTGCAAAATATCCTTGAAATGGAATGAATAAATTAAAAAAGCCACAAACTGGGACAAACTTACTTCTTTCCAATGATAGATAGTGCAAAGGAAAATAGCAAAAGTGCACCACACAATGCAATAATGGACCATATTGTATACTACAGTGGAACCTTTTGTATAAGACCTGAAAACATCATCCCAAATGAGGTCTTTTAATTAATTGGGAGGGAGTTGTTTAATGGAGATAATTTTAATACTTACAAAGAAGGGCAAATGTGCATGGAACACTCAATATTGTTATAATGTGTTGTGTACTTGTGGTATGCTCATCGCAGTGCATAATCTGTGATATAATGTCCTATTTTAATTCAAATTCATAGAAAAAAAATCTGTTGATGTTATCAACATTCAAAATGACAGTCAAATATTTTGCAGTCCTTTCATCATTAATATTGCTGGTATTATTGTTAAATCTGAAGTTATGAACTTGTTATATGTCTTTCGTTGATACAATTATTTAATTTTGTTATTTCATCTATTACCTACATTTTTAGTTATTACTTAGAATTTAACTTCATTTATATTGTTTTCTTTTATGGCATCCCCCATGGCTCTGTCCTAGGACCTGTGTATTTTGTATTGTATAATTATGTAACCCCTTTTTCAATATTTTTAAGAATCAGTCTGTAAATCATTATACTTTCGCTGATGATAATCAGCTATACATGGATACAACTCTTTCTGATTTTGAACCCACTGTTCAAGGTCTTCAAGGGTATGTCAGTAATGTCAAAACATGTAATTGATGAATGAAGACAAACTCCAGTTAAATGACAGAAAATCAAGCATCATAATGACTTGTAATAGACTCTCTGTTGACAGGTCCCTATCATCTTTGATAAGGATAGGTTACTCAGATATTGATTTTGTTCCTTCTGTCAAAAACCTGGGCGTCACTATCGATTCCAACCTTACAATGAAAACACATGTGAACAATGTCTGCAAAATAGCCTATCTTCAGACTCGTAAGATAAGTTCAAATCACAACCTCCTTACCACTCAGCAACACAAACTCTGATCTGTTCTGTCTAGGCTAGACTATTGTATCCTTCTGTTATTGGTTTGCCCGCAGTACTCAATCCATAAAGTTAAGAAAGAATGCAGCTGCAAGATTGATTTTCAAAGCAAAAAAGACATGGCATATCACCCCGCTACTTCACTGGCTTCCAAGTTCCGCTCAAATTCAGTAAAAGGTGGCATGCCTCACTTTCAACTGTATTAAAGGAACTGCCCCTCAGTATCTCACTGACATTGTACAAATCTATACTGCAATCCGTCAACTCAGATCTTCCTCCGACTCATGCCTGCTCTCCACTCCTCGTATTAAAACTAAATCTTTCATTGAATCTTCTTTTTCTCTCATACTCTACTGCCCCAGTCTGGAATAGTTTGCTGCCATATAGTGTTCGACACTCTTCCTCTGTCCAGTCTTTTCAACACTTTTCTGAAACTACTCTGAAGAGAGATTAATGCATTTATTTCATATCGAGAGAATGAATGAAAAATGGTGTTTTACGTCCTCTCGGTCATAGACACATATGGGACATTTGTAGATACAAAGATGGTTGGAACAATACTGGAGGCAATGCCCAGAGGCAATGCAACACCAGTAAAGTCCAAAAATGTTGTAACAATACAGATATGTGTAGCAGTAACCATGCCTCGGCTAAACCTCATCGGCTATGGTATCGCCACAAAATATTTATTTCATATCGACGACGAAAATGGAGTTTTACGTCCTCTTGGTCTGAATCAGACACATATGGGACATTTGTAAATACAAATATGGTGGGAACAATACTGGAGGCAATGCCCGGAGGCAGTACGAAACCAGTAAAGTCCCAATTTTGTATTAATACAGATAGCTGTAGCGGTGACCACGCCTCTGTTAAACCTCATCGGCTATGGCACCGCCACAAGTTAGTATAATGATTTATTTCATATCAACAGTCGCAATCATTTGTCTTAATTGAGACTTAATTATTAAAATGATTATTTTTAATGTTTATATTGATTAATACTTGTCTTCATGTTGATTATTCTTTTCTTGTCTGTAATGTGTATGTTTATCTGTATGTTAGTGTTTAGGCCTTTGTTCAGCACTTAGAGCACCCTGCAAAGTATGTTAAGCGCTCTATAAAGAACCAGTTCATGTATTATTATTATTATGTGGAAGGGAGTTTATAATGGGGGAGGGGTTCTTGTAAGGGAGGTCCCACTGTATATGTAATGAGAGTGTGTGTATGTGTGTGTGTGTGCGTGTGTTGCAGGCAACACACAGATAATCTTGAGGAGTTTGAAGAACGGAAGTACATTGTCTGTGAAAGTCAGCTGGAGACACTCCTCAGCGTGTGCAGGAAGTGTGCAGAGCCATGCCAAGTGCTGAAGAAGGGAGAGTGTGGCACAAGTGTTGAGTACAACAGCCATTGCCAGTGCGGGTTTATCTTCTCCTGGGCTTCTCAGCCCTACTCCCAGCAGCTACCCCTGGTAAACCTTGTGCTGGCAGCAGCTTCCTTCTTCGCTGCCTGTTCACCCACACGCCTGCTGGACGTCTTCAAATTTGCCAACATTGCCTGTTTCGGCAGGCAAACTTACGACCGAATTCAGGGGGCTTACCTGGTGCCTGCAGTACGCTATCTGTGGCGCCAGTGCCAGGATAAGCTCTTTGTGGCAAGACAAGGCAGGCGTGTGAAGCTGGCTGGAGACGGGCGCTGCGACTCTCCTGGGCATTGCGCAAAGTATTGCAGCTACACGCTGATGGATGCGGAGACATCTGAAATTCTCCACGTACAGCTTGTACAGGTAAATCTTATCTTTCTTTGTTAATTGCTCATGCATCCTCCTTTCGCATCATCTCATATGCATCAAACTGCCAGTATGCACCTAACTATATTAGTATAAAGTAGAGAAAAATCATGAAGTAATTATACCCAATGTATCCTTCAGCTAAGGAAAATCTTTCAAAACAATTCTAGAACAAAGGCAGAAGAATGGACCAGTAAGGCAGAAAGATAGTAGATGACAGTAAGCAAAGGAAAAAAGCAGAGTCAAACACAGAACTTCTGGAAAATGGAGGAGCTACCTGGTATTTGTATGAAAGACGCCTGGAATCCCTAAAGGATGGTACAGGTAAGTTTGTTACTATTACTCATATTGTTAGTTCTGCCTTACACACATGACCCACTATAGTTTTTCCAAAATGTTATGCTTTATTCCAAATGTCATGGAAACATTGACCAAAAGCATTGACGTTGACTTACAGTTATGCAACACTTCACGTACTTTTCCAAGTGAACATTTTGTGAATACATACATTAACAATTAAATAACATAATTAGCTGCACAATAAAAATAAAAATTAAAAAAATATTACTGTAAGTTAGCCTCTCTCTCTCTCTCTCTCTCTCTCTCTCTCTCCTGTCATGATAACATGAAATTAAGATAATTTCAACAAATAAACTTGAAAAAAAACACACACAAAAAAACAACAACAAAAAACCAATCTATCGCACTCAACCACTCCTAGTCCTACGCAGGCAAACTATTACATATCCTTCTTTGCACGGGTACCTATCACATAGTCTAAACGTTGTTTTTAGGGGGGACATAATCTGATCAGAGACATTATTATTGTTTTTAATCATATTGAAAAAGCAGATGTAAACGGTGTAAGTCTTCTCTATGTAAATTATGTTACCAAACAAAGCTTTTAAATTTTTTATTTTATTTAACTCATTCCAACGCTCTAGTGCAGCCGACAAATTTTCGCGCAGCAACCTCCCTTTAATTTCCTTATCAATCTAGAAACTATTAATGACTAAAATATGTTTATTCAGAAGCTATTTGCGTCAGAATGATCGCTAAATTCGTTGCACGATTTTAAATTGTTTGCAAGCACTTCATTGTCGTATTTTGGTCTGTTTTGTAATAAAACTAGCACCTCTCTCTCATAACCTGCAGGCTTGGAGTGCAGCCCGCAGGGCAAATGGGCAGAGCACATTGGGTTAATGGGTATGCACTGCGCATGCGGTGATGCGCTCTCTGTGGGAGAGGAGCCTGAATTTTACTGAGATAAGTCTCTGTGACTGGGAAATACCAAATACCAAACATCTTCATGCTGGAATCCATTTGCAGAGTAACCAAGTTCAAAATTCGCATGCCATGGAGCTAGAAGGCCTGAAGACAGGTCTCCAGAAGGTGTCTGAAGAAGTGTGTGTCAGCCACCTCATCACTGACCGACATACCAGTGTCAAGAAGTTCATGGCAGACAACCACTCCCGAGACCATGATCAGCCCATCATCCATCACTTTGACATATGGCACCTGTCCAAAGGTAAGTGGCATCTAGTTACTGGCAGGCATCATAAATACGTATTTATTAAAATGTCTTTAAACCTCCAGCACAGTGTTATAACGTTGAATCTGTACCTTACACCTTCTTGATTTCTATTGTTACTGTATGTAGACACTAAAAATAGACAATCAAAACTTATATAATCTAAATTATATGTAAATTTATGTAAATTGTATGTAATTTTAATAATTTTAACCTCTCTTGATAGTTAACAGTTCTTCAACATTTAACAGTTTTTGTTGCACTGTGCACTCTTTCAATAGCCACTGGTAAGGGTACTATATTGCTGTATTCCAGATGTGGACGCACCATAGCCTTGTACACAAAAAAAAATGTTTCCTTGTTTAAATAAGTATTGTTTTTAAAAAAGGCAATTGTCAGCATTAGAAAGGGTCCAAAGACATTTAGCAACAAAATTAATTAAAGGCGTTAGTCACCTACATTGCAAACACAGAGTAAGGAAGTTGAAATTACCATCTCTGAAATATAGAAGAATTCGTGGGGATCTGATAAACACATACAAAATGTTTTACAGTGATAACAATACTAATAAATCTTTGGTCCAGCTAACAAATGACTCAACTGACTCAAGAACCCATAACAGTGATTTAAAAATACTAACCCAGTATAGCCAAACTAATATTATAATTTTTTTTTTTCTAACAGAGTAACAAAGTTTTGGAATACTCTTCCTGCACATATTAAACAATCACTGAACCTAACACAATTCAAAAACCTCCTTGATAAATACACCATCTCAAAACTACAATATGAGCATGACTGAAAGGCAGATTTTCCAAAAATAAAACAAAAACATCTCAGCTGTGTAAAAGTTGAAACAAAAATGACATAACAGTGAAGAGGCCACGAGGCCTAATGTCCTAATTGACCTGAACAAAAATTATTTTCATTAACCGTAACATTTGGCTAGCTTTGTTTATAGCCTTTTGAATGGGAGTATCAATTACCATATTTTCGGCTCATTAGGCACTGCTGTGTATAAGGCGAATAGGGCAATTTTCAAGAAAAATCTGACAAAATCTGAGTAAAAGGCGCCCTCGTTTATAAGGCGATACACACTTCACAACAGAAAGTCGAAGTTTGAAGCCCGTACACGTCCTGTAAACGATCACTGACCACCATTTTTGTTGTCGTAAACGAGAGTTGGCTCACTTTTCAAATAATCAAAACTTAAGTTTTTGCGACTTCCAGTTGTTGAAAAAGGCCAATTCTTCATGGAAACTGGTGAAATTATGGCATTTTAAGCTGTACAACGATGCTTTTTACATCCAATGAAGGGTTATGGCATCTGTTGGACGGTATCTCGGATGATAATAGGGATTTTGAAGCATTTTAACGTGAGTATTCGTCATATCGGCGACTCGTTACCACTTTCAATGTTGTGAGTCACAGTAGACTGTACTGAGTATGGCAATCGTTGCTTGTTCACTTATTAGGCGCATAGGTCAAAATTGGAGAAAAAAATATCGTCTTATAGTCCGAAAAATACGGTAATAGCAAATTATCAAAAAGAACTTCCATCTATTTCTCTTCTACACACAGTGTTATATTTTGCACATCTTTGTCAAGCTCAGGTTTTTTTCTTTCCTATATGCAGTATTGTACACTTAGACACATTAAAATATAAATTCCATTCATCCGACCATTTCTGTAAATGTTTTAAATCATTATGGATTATATTATGTTCTGATGTCTGATTATACATCTTAGTATCTTCAGCAAACATTTTACATGTACTTGGAATATAATGGTAAATCATTTATGAAGATGGTAAAAAAAAAAAATGGCCCGAGGATACTGCCCTGAGGAATACCACTAATTGCATCAGTGTTTGTAGAGTATGTTGAGCTCACACGTACTGGCCAATGAGATGTAGAGTGGTCTTGAATGGGGAAAAACAGTTGCGATCCAGTCAAAATCCTATGTTAGTAAATGACGATTTTGCATTTATTTAATAACGCAATGGCCTGTCATTGATATTATGCCAAAGGAAACAACATTCCTGGCAACTTATCTTGCTGAAATGGTTTTGTCAGATGTTACTACATCGATATCAGTCTGCCAGCATGGCCCAACTATTGATACAGACAAGACTAATTTTGCATCAAAACTCTAGTGACAAGGTGAAGGTCACAGTGACTTTCCCAAAAGAGTAACATAACCAATGTTTGAACCACATATTCTACAGACTTCACTTACCTACACATGACTTGCTTTATTTTCTTATGTTTTTATATTTTTAGATGGAGAATTTTTTCTGGCTGCTAGGCCTTCACAAAAAGCTCAAAAGCACAGCTCCGCTAGCAAAGTGACCTTTAAAACTGGCGTAGATAGTTGGGACTGTGCATACAAAGAAGAAAGGTGTTCATCCTAGGAAGCAAAAGTTTGAAGTCTGTGAAGTCCTTTGTTCCTGTTTTATGGTGCCAAACTTTACTGATCACTCTACCTATATTGTTTTGAATCTATCCATTACCTTTGAAATAGTTAGTGAATTTGCAATTTTCCAAATTGTGGTAATTGGAAATACGTTGATAAGGCTTGCCATGTTGTGAATCTGCGATCATTTGCTTAAAATGCAAGGTCTAAAGAACCATTGTGGCATTTTACGATTGGTGCACTGGTTTAGGCACTATGAACTGGAACACATTATGGTCATACACAGATGCACACATGCATACATACACACACTCAGAGAAATCATAAACATTCAGCACTTGTTCCCATTCCAATGTACTCGTGTTCTTACAGAACTGGGAATACAAAATTGTGAAGATGCTAAGAATCTGACAAAATGTTGTTTATCTACAAACAACTGCAAGATGTTCACATAATTGCTTATATTTGTTTTCTTTCTTTTTTTGCATTTAATTTCCAGGAGTTGGTAAGAAACTCGATGTGGCTGGCAAGAAAGCAGCAAACGCCTGCATTGCCCTATGGACCAAGTCAATCAAAAAACATATGCATTGGTGCTCCACCTCCACACCAGAGGTACCCAATCGTCCGCAAATTGTTAAAGACAAGTGGCTGTCCATCAGCAACCACATCGCTGACATCCACGATGGCCATGGTGGAACCTTTCCTAGATGCATGCACGGCCCTCTGGAACCTCGAGCCTGGATCAGAAAAGGTGACGGACACAACTGGAACAAGTCACACAGCTTACACTTGTGTTTTCTATTTACTCCCTTCCTTCTTTCTAACACACTTCAACAAAACATTTTCTGCAATAATCCACACCAGGAGACACATTCACACAATATTTTTGTTTTTGCTGTCACATCTTCTGAGCCGTACAGTGGCATTGCTCCCATATGACTGGCGGTTGCACAAAAAGAAGAGTCAATTTTCAAAATGATGGGCTACTTATGTGGCGTAAATATTATTTTGGGTGCACACATGTGTCTGTGCATAACAGACAGACAGTTTATCTAGCAAAACAACTAGAGACTTGCAAGATACCTTTGGAAAAAGCAAAAACGGAAATCTCATGGAATGGAATAAGTATGTTGACATGGGCCATTATTAAAAAGAAGGGGTCAATGACGCAGGCGCACTAATAATCTGAAGCTCTGCTCCCCAGAACGTATTGATCCCCATGAATTTGACCCAAAATCATCAAGGGCATAAACTGGATTGGTAATCGAGACTGAGGTTACCATGAGAGCAGGCATGCAAGACACAGTTTACCCTTTGTAAAAAACTTTTGCATCCTAAATAGAGCATTAAAACGGTAGATCAAGGAATATTTTTGGCTACAGTGACCTTGATCTTTGACCGTCTTTGAACTTGGTCTAAATCTCCCAATCACCTATCCAAAGGCAACAATTGAGGGTCCTATTTCCCTCCATTCAAACATAATCATGGTAAGGTACATATTTAGTTAATCAGATAGTCAATAAGCCAGGCAGCTAAGATGTGACAAGTTGATTTTTAAAGCTTAGAAAATACATTAAAACTATGTAGTCAAATTAATTCTTCTGAGCAGTTTGTGTAATTTTTAAAATGTATACAACAGGGACACGGCAGCATCGAACACTGGAGGGCATCATCTGCAACAATTACCTGTTACGGGACATTGGGATGATGTCTCCAGATGCGCAGACAGCAACTCTAGAGTCATTCCATGCTGTTGTGTGCCACTTTGCCCCAAAACTAAACCACTTCACTTACCAAGTGATGGAGAGCAAGTATGATTATGAAATTATTATATTTTTGGGATCATTAGGCACTGCTGTATATAAGGCGAATAGGGCCAATTTAAAGAAAAAATCTGGAAAAAAAGTAAAAGGCGCCCTCGTTTATAAAGTAATACACACCTTGCAAAAAACGTCGAAGTTTGAAGCCCATACACGTCTTGCAAACGCTTACCGACCACCATTATTGCTGTCTTAAACGAGAGTTGGCTCCCTTCTCAAATAATCAAACTTCCATTTTTGCGACTTCCGGTTGTTGACTTTTATCACGAAAACTGGTAGAATTATTGCATTTATAAGCTCTACAACGATGCTTTTTACATCCAATGAAGGGTTATGGCATCTGTTTGGACGGTATCTCGGATAATAATAGGGATTTTGAAGCATTTTAACCTGAGTATTCCTCGTATCGGCGACTCGTTACCACTTTCGATGTTGTGACTCACAGTAGACTGTACCGAAGTACAGCAATCATTGCCTCTCTTCTCACAAATTTGTTAGTTAATAGGGCGCCCTCGGTTATTAGACGCAATGGTCGAAATTGGAGAAAAAAATATTGCCTTTATAGTCAGAAAATTACAGTGCTTATTTCTTATCTATAACCTTTTAGTCATTGGCAGAAGTCAGTGTAATCAAAGCACTTTTTGCACATGATTACCTAAATGGCAAGTTCTTATGTCAAGAAATATTGTATACATAAAAGAGAGGGGGGAGACATTTCCATAAAACAAACATACTTGCTTTGATTGCTTGAAACAACATGCACATGAAATGTGTAGTGGTTGTTGTATTCTGTTGTTTCTAACCATGATTACTACATAGCAAGTTACCTTGTTTAAGATCGTAAAATCTTTTATAAAATACAACAATGATTAACAACAAACATGGAATCTTCACAAACAAGGAAACTTTGGCTGAGTGAGGGTAGGGCAGGGTTGAAAGGACAAGATATCTTTGTCATTCATAACTTCCTACTCAGCATGTTTTCAATCGACAAAATTATTCTTTTCTGAATTATCTCATCCTCAGAAACTTTATACTGCTGTTATAAAAAAACAGAAGCTAAAAATTTTGCCACTTCAAAAACCAGAAGCCATAACATTTCATACTCCTCAAAAATAATGTTTGCACATCAAAACCATGTTTTTTTTAATATTTTCTGGAAGATTAGCAATTCTAAACATTTAAAGCCAATGTACATTCGTTGGAGTCAACAATGATTGATACAGCAATAGTGTTTTGGGCGCATATTTCTACAATTATTATTAATATTATTTTATTTTTTGAGGAGATCAGAGTTATAATGTCATCCTATGTTGGCCACAGCGTGAGGAACAAAAACGCAAAGCATAGTCCTCCCATTCACATAGTGGCCCATAGGAATACAAAGGGAATGAGCACCTAGGCCTATTTTGTAATGAACATTCTTTTTGATTATGCTGTTCTCTCTCTCTCTCTTCTCTCTCTCCTCCTCTCTCTCTCTCTCTCTGCGTCTTGGGTCTTCTTCTTGTGTGTCTCTGTGGCTTTTCTCTTTTGCTGGCGGGTTTGGTCAATGTTTTTGTTGTCTGCTGGCTGGCTGGGCCCTGTACTCATTGCAGAGTTGGCACTTTCTTCCGTTAACTTCGCTGAGGTGGGGCATTACTGCAGTCCTACAGTCGGAGTTCCGTATCGCTCATACAGCAATAACGTCTGTGGTCTGCCGCTATGCTGCTTTCTGTCTGTCTAGGCTTCACACTGGCTGAACGTTACACTGCAGGCTGTGGTAGGCTTGTAGAAAACCGACGACTGTCCAAAATGATCGCTTTCAATTGTCACTTTCACACCATGCCCTATTTTGCTCATTCCTCAATTAATGGTGTCTCGTCATCTCTCCTGTTTTTCCTATATATTTCCCCCCCCCCCCCTTTCTTTTTATTCCTTCGTATACATGCATGCATGTCAGTTCTTAAGTCTCTCTCTCTCTCTCTCTCTCCATGCCGTATGTATTCGGATATTTGGTATCAAACAATTTTATTTTCTTGTGTTTAGTCCGCCATTTTCTTCATCTTCAACTCTGTTTCGAATATTATATCTAGGTTCTTGCAGAAACCATATTTGTATTTGGATATGGCTAACTTGGCAATTAGCAGTAAAAGGTTAACTTTCTTCCTCACCAGTGGATTCTGAACATCAGTTTGTGTTACTCCAAATAAAGCAATTTTTTCATTTATTTCAATTTGGATATGATGTTCTGTTCTCAGTTGCTTAACTGAGTTCCAGAATGTTTTTAGACAGCATTGATAAAAGGCATGTTCTATAAAGTCTATTTTATTTGTGGCACTTAGCCCCATTTTGTTTAATAAGATGTTAGTTGGGTAGATATTGTGGACAAATTTAAAATGGAGGATCTTAGTCTTGTTTATCGAAGTACATTCATGTTCGTTAGTAAAGTACTCCTTTAAATCAATGTTCAATTTACGTTGACAGAATGGAACAGCTCATATTTCGTGGTTTTTAAGGTTGTCAAATATGTTTTTAATTTTTTTATTTGTAAGTTTACTTAGCGGTCCTTCACCTGTATTTATTTCTACTAGAATTTATTTTTGTTTATGTTTGTTCACCTAGCTGTCTTTTCCAGTCGGTGGACTCTACAAGTATTTGTTGTGTTCTACAGGCTGCTCCTTGCTGCATTGCATTTCAATGCTAATGCAGGGCGCCAACAGGCCATTACCGAGGAGGGTGAGCTCCAGTGGAGAATCTGCAGACCAAAGGCTGCAAAAGGGGCTGCAGTCCCCAAACCAGTGAAAGAGAAACAAACAAGAAGTATGATTTATTTATAAAGATTAGTCGTTTTATTACCTGTCTCACTGTTACTTTTTCCATCCCTAAACCTCATGTTCTTTTTATTTATGTAAGGTAAATATGAATATTTAAAAAACATGAATATAATTATGCCACCCTGTCAGGGTTTTTTCTGTCATTCCCCTTGTCTTTCCTCTGACTCGTCTATTTCCTCCTTTCATTTCCTTCTGTCTGTTTAAACTATTTCCCAATGGATATACTGTGGAGGGTGTGTGGGTATAGTGGGAATTTTTGGGTGAAAGGAAGGGTCAGTATGAATAGTTTCCCCACCTTCTGGCAGTTCTGTCATAGCAACTTCCTCTTGGACTCTGCCTTTTTCATTTTATCAGCTACTATTTTTTCTGACTAATTGGCCCAATTTTCCTGACTTTTTTAAAAAAACAAAATCTTCCAAATAATTATCTCCTTTGAGCTCCTCCAAAATCAGAATATGTTGGCTGCATGCAGCAGGAAAACAAGTGGAAAATGGAAACTAAACACATGTACATGCCTCACCCATTATGGCCTGGGAGTGTTAAAGAATAATGTCTTAAGTATTTCCGATTACTTTAATAAGCAATTTTTGAATATTAACTTGTCTTTCTTTTGTTCTTGAATGTGTAATCATAGGCATTATTTGCCAGTAGCGCTATTGTGCATATGAGCTATAGAAATACATCTATGTGTGTTGCAGACTACATAAACGATCTGTTTAAGGCCGTGAAACATCTTCGGCAGAGTTACCCCAGCTACAAGAGGGCAAGGGACGCCTATCAGGACTACCGGCTGTCGCTACCACAGCCCTTGAGCAGGACAGCACCACCTGTTGACAAGGCAGCTCTTGTTGCACAACACCAGGCACGAATCAACAGGATAGCTGCTGAACAGTGAGCCTTCACAGTTGATTTAGGCATCGTAATGTGTGATAACAGTTGCCTTGTCAACCATTTCTTCTCAACTTGTCTGGGAATTACTGATATAATCGGACACAAGGAGCACAGCACAGTGGCATCTAGGCATCAACAAACACTTTCTGACTGAAACTATCAAGTTCACTCTTTCAGTCTATTTCGTCCTGCATTCTGAATCTGTGGAATATATATTCATCAAAACCTGGACATTTTGAAAAGATATGTTTAAAAATGTAAAAATATTGATCGTTGTTCATCTGTATCGCAAAACATCAAATTGCAATTTGAATCGTTTTATAGTAGGGTCGATTGAGGGCTCGTGACACAGTATAGCACTAAGTGCTTGTCAGTTAAACTTGCTGTGTCTTAAACTTTGTGGGGGTGTAAACCTTTTGTGGCTTTGTTATTAAATGGTGTTTTTTTAACTGTGAAAATGCAGTTTCCAAATATTTATCAAACTTGATATTGAATAAGGACACTAGACAAGGATGTAGATGTAAGAGATATTTCCAAGATTGGAAATAGGATTATGGTGACATGAAGCGTCTACTTTGATTTTCACAGCAAAGACCTAAGTTTAATATGCCGTTTTTCGCAAGAATATAGTAACATTGATACAGTTTATAATGAAAACAGAAGTGGTTTTCTTAAATGATCTACATAATACTGTGTGTTTTGTCGAGTTTTTTTTTGCTAACGTCTCATCAGCACTGCAAGTTTACATTAATGAGGTAAACATAGGGACCTGATAATTGTTTATTACTGATTGATGATTCAGGGGCCATTGCTAAAACTTTAGTAATATTTTTGTTTCACTTTTTAAAATTTTATTCGCTGGCCCTGAATGAACCGAAATTTGATACGTAAGTTTTGTCCAAGCTGCCTCTGCCGCACACACACAAGCATGGGTGGGCCACTGCGGATGGCATTGCCATAAGTGCTCTAGAGAATTGAGCAGCATGAGAAGGATAGACACAGACTACCGAGTCATAGTGACCATGAACCCTTTCGCCGCCAATGTCTTATTTATGCACCACAGTGGTTTAACACCCATGTCACTAAAAGGCATCAAATGAGGGGGCCTGTTATTTGAAAGACCCTATTTTTTTTTAATAATTTGGGGAGGTAAGGTTAGGTCTAATGTTATACATTTCACAGATAAATTCCCAATACATGTACTGCAGATAATTTTATTTCTTCCCTGCGTTCAGTTTAATGGTATGTTTTGATTAAAACATGAACTGGTGGCGAAAGGGT